>CAHIKZ030000890.1:2967500-3205000 GCA_903632075.3 Acanthosepion pharaonis | reverse complement strand
TAGATGTTTGGGTGGTGTAATGGATAATGGCTCAGAATTCGAAAGCAGAGTTCCAAATTCAATCGAGTTTGTTATATTTACATGCACTAATATCCTTGTGAGAGGTATGAATCCAATTCTTCTCTCCCGCCCAGCTATGTTAATTAGGGCATTTTTTTCTTTTTACTAATTATCACCCAATACAAGGTTTAAGAGCCACTTAAGGTAGAGGGTTATGGTATGGAGTTGCATAAAAAAAGGCCAAGCATTAGAAGTACAGAGCTGAAGCAGACTTTAGAAGGAATTAGAAACTCAACAAGAAACAAGGGATGAAATGCTCTACTCTTGTTCAAAGGGCCGGGGAGGAGTATGAACTGGATGATAGGCAAACATATCTACTATTGGTGGAGGAAGAAAAAAAAAAAAAAAAAAAAAAAAAAAATTTTAGTGAATAAAATTTCAAAGTTCAGGCACAAACATTAAGAGTACAGAGCCGGAGCAGATTTTAGATGGAATCGGAAACAAGGAATAAACCTGTACTGTTCAGAAGGCCGGGGAGGAGTATGAACCAGACTTGTATAAGCAAATCATTATCTCCCAAAAAATTCTTACAATTTAAAAATATTTTCTGGCTTTAAATAACCTGTAAAAAAGTTTATAAGCTGTATTAAAAAACAAAAAAACCTTCCTCTAATTATCTGTTCAAACTTGTCACAGGTTTCTAATTGTTATCCTCTTGCTTTTCATATAATTCTGAATGAAGTTTTCACAGCTCTTCCCTCATTATGCGTTCCAAAAGTTTCATGTGTTCTTTTCTGATTAACCAGTTTCTTTGTAATTATTAAAATTACCTCTTTTCTCACATCTAGTATTTACAATGTTCATTAGCAGAAATACATCTGTCACTTTGAGTATTTTCTTCATTTGTGATAAAACTGTCCAGTATTCACAGCTGGTTGATTTTGTTTAGCAGTATATCAACCTCTATAGATTATTTAATGCTGAAATTTAAATATTTTGAATGCAAATGTGTGCCTTCAACTAAAAAAAAAAAAAAAAAAAAAAAAAAAAAAAAAGTGTTTGTTGGTAATTCTTTTATATAAAAATGTATTTTTATTCTTTCATAGAATTTTGGAGGTTCACTATTTGCCCATAGCTGGGACCCTAACAGGTGCTACCACTCCAGTTCAGGGTGAACCTGGGGACAACAGCAATTAAGAGGTGGTTCCATGTGCCTCAAAACCGCGAATCTTCCGATTAGCAGCCTATTCAAACTTGTGTTTATTTAGTAAAATAAACAGACTAAGCAATAATTTATTAAAATTTCTTGTAGAAATATTTCACAACTATTATTTTTTTTTAGGGGAAAAAAAAGAAAAAAGAAAAGAAAAAAGTATTTTCTTTATTTTAGAACAAACCATTATAATAAATATATTGGTCAGAAAAAGGAATGAGAATCTTAAACTAGGATAACTGGAATGCAATTTGGAGATATAAAACAAAGATTACATTAGAAGCAAGACAAACATTAGTCATAAAAGAGAGTTAAAAACATTTTAAAAATTCATTTCAACCAAATGAAAACTCAGGAATCAAGAGTTTTGAACTTCAAAAAGCAACAAATTTGGCTGATGAATCAGTTAAAGTTCTTCAGTAAATTAAGGAAAAAAAAATACTAATTAGTATTTGATTTTTCCACTCAATTTTCAGCCAAAATAAATGTTTAGTCATCCTGTAACAAACCTGTCACTCAATGCATAAAAAGATGACAAATGCCACTTGATGGCCTTATCATATGCATTAAGAGCCAAGGATTAATTCAGATTATGCATAATTAACAATTGTGTACATTACATTTTAACTGATCTCATCTGTCACAAGTCCTACAAATAGCAAATCACTCACTCCAGAACATGAATTGAAAAAAGAAAAATTAAGACAAAATTTCAGTACAAACATAAAAAGCCAATCAAACTTCATGATACCCAGTTCAATGCTTTTACAATACAGTTATTTTTCTCTGCAACTATTTATTCCTGTCTTAGTAGCAAGACTGACAGATCGGACAAAGTAAACCAGGCAACTGACCTCAAAAAAGACCTCCAATCAGTGGTTAACTGGGGTAAGAAATGGCTTGTAAATTTTAATACCTCCAAAACAAAACTGCTTTCATTTAATCACCACAAAGAATCTTTTCAGCAAGGCTGATGCTAACCTCAGAAAGAGCAACATTTGACACCTTTTGGGCTCACATTTTCAGCTAACATGAAGTGGAGTGATTATATTGAATCAATTGTTAGGTCTACTGCTAGGAAAGTTGGTTCACTGTGTCATGCCAGAAAATTTTTGTCAGAATTGATCTTGCCCATTTATAAACCTACTATTTGTCTACTGCTATCATAGCGGGTCTGGTGCTCCTGCTGCATATCTAGAGATTCTTGACAAAATTCAAGGAAGAGTCCGTAATGTGATCGATCCTGAGCTGGCATCCTGACTTTGGTTACATTCTCACTGACATGATGCGACTACCTTTTCTACAAATATTTTCTTGGCAACTATTCTGACAAGCTTTTTTCCTTAGTGCATCGACCATATGAATTTAAATATGCTACTAGGTTGGCAACTAGGTCTCACAGTTTTACTGATGAATTAGCTAAATGCAACTGCCAATTTTATTCTAACAGTTTCTTCTATCACACTTCTGACCTGTGGAACTCTTCAGATTTCTTGCTTCCCTGCCACCTACAATCTTCAAAAATTTAAATACAACATCAATTTCCAGGATTTATCTTGAATCTTGTTCCTTTATTATTCTTTCCTCACATCTCATTAAAGTCTTCTCATTCTCTTTCACTTCCTGTAAACCCACTGTGTCCTAGTGGCAGTATTGCCTTGCTTGGGGTGAACCGATAAAAAAAAAAAAAAAAAATCAACCATAAGTGGATATCTGTATAAAAATGAAACTTTATGGTACACACATTCCAAGCTTAAAAATATAGTCACTTTTATACAAAAAACCAGAATTGATAACTTGTGTATGAATAAGCCATGAAATATTTTAAAGAAATTACACTTTTAGTCATTAAAAATATTGACAATTTGTAAAGATTACTGTGCATATGCTCTGCAGCAAGATGCATAAAATTAAAACTAGCTGCAGTAAATTAATTCTAAATTCATCATGTTCTTGTTAATGTTGAGATTAAAATCATTAAATATTTCAATGCTTTCTATCAAGATAAAAATAACGAAAATAAAATTAAATATCGTAAACACTTTGTGAAGAATTTGAGAAATTAATTGTTTGGATATAGGAAGTAATTAACATTAATGAGAGAAAAATTTAGAAAATGAAAACAAGCAATTTATGCAGTCACTGGAACAGCAACAATGGAGAATACATTACATATGGAAAGATTGAATAATGTTAATTCCTATTATTAAGCTATATATAATCAGAATATGAAATGCAGAGAATTTATTCAGAACAGAAACTTTAGACAAGTATTTCCCAACAAAAAGGGTGTCAAGAAAGGATACCATCTCCCTAATGGATGAAAAATCATTCTTGTAAGAGAATTCTAAAATAAATATTGCTAATTAGCTTTAATTTTGGTAGTTTTTGTTTTACTCTCCCATGAGTTTTGTGGCTCAAAGTCATTTCAGTTGTGTGACTAATTTTACGGAAGACACTTGATATGACCAAGAGGAAATATCAGACAGATTCACCCACATAAAGCCAATTATTCATCTTACTAAGAAGCGTGCACACACACAAAAACAAAACAACTACAAAATAGTAAAAGGTTAAACTTTACAAGAAAGTCAAAGTAGTGTGATTTTTATATTTTATCTTTAAAATAGAAGTGATAATTAAAGGTTGGGAAACATTAAAGTATGCATTTAGCAAAAACAAAACTAACAGGAAAATAATTCATGAGAAAGTATAAAATAAAATACAGGGTATAGTCAATTATAGGTTTTACATGATTTTATAAAACTACCGGTGTTAACTTATGGTGATATGAATTTGGGTAACAATCCTCTGTTTCTATGTGCTGTGTTAATTCAGGACATAGGTGATCATGGCTCTCTACAATGTCCTATCCCTTGTGGCTCTTAACAAATGGAGAAGAACTGGAAAAATGCTATGGCCCTTGTTTTGCAATCCATCGACACAAGCTCATCAGGTTAGTAGCTCATAGCTCACTACATTCCCCCCTACCTCTCTTGCCCTCAACATGCCCCATGAGGGGCAAGTTTTCCAAGCCCTCCTTCCTCATTATGCGTGTTATTTCAGCCTTCTTTTTCCGATTCTGAGTATAAGACTTCGTCATTACTTATTCACTCCACCCATTGAATTTTCAGTATCCTCCTGTAGAACACGTTTGCTGCTGCTTCCATTTTCTTCCTCATTCTTGGGGAAATTAACATTCTCAGTACCTTGCTTAACAATTGGAATGCCTTTTTCCCCCAGTCCAATACATGTTCCGGGGGTTGCGTTTTCTATCTGCTGTTAAAACAATTTTCAGGTATTTGAATTTTGGCACCAGTGTAATGTTTATCTCCAATTCATAACTCATATCTTGGGTTTTTCTCTTGCTGATGACTGTCTTCTTGCAGTTGACAGTCCTCTTTCTCACTTTCTTCTATCACACTGTCCAAAACGTCCTGTAGTTTCCAAATCTGCCATCAACACAGTGTCATCTGTGTTTATTATATTGTTAAGATTACACCTACTGATAAATTCTGGTAAGGCATCTAGTTTCCTTAAGATGGTGTTGCTGTAGAGGCTGAAGATATCTGGGGAGAAGACATATTGTCTCATGCTCCTTTCTATTTTTATGTAGTTATTCAATTCTTTTTCTATCCATATGCAAGCAGTTTGTTCCCTGTATAAGTTCTGGATTGTTCTAACATCTTTTCCAAACAGATTGAGTTTTTCCAGCAGTTCAAATAGATCCTTTTGCCATACTTCGTCAAATGCTTTTGTGTAATTTAAGTGCACATATTTTCTGCATTTATATTGCGCTCTCTGATATTCTGAGTATGTATATCACATTTCTTATTCTGGTATGACTAAAGTTTCAAAATATATCTTTAGTGTGTGTTTATGCAGAAGAATAAAAAATAGATACAGATAAAAAATATCACTTTTAAGGTGTATGGTGGGGAAATATTTAGTATTGTCTAATATTAAGCAAAATTAACATCCATGTAGTTTCCAAAATTAAACTTAATAAAACTGAAGTTATTTGTATTTTGCAATTTGAGTATGTTAAATCAAACGTGAAAATGGAAATTGATGAGAGAAATAAAAGTGACAAATACTAGCAAGTTCTATCATAAATTAGCCTAAATTGTACAAATGTAAAAAAATTTCTGCCACAGAAACATTTTGAATTAAGCAGTAATAAATTTTACAAGTTACTCTCACTCTTCCTAGTCAACTTCAATCTTCAAAAATTTCTAATGCAATGTTAATTCCACACCTAGTAACCCCTTGTGACTTAGTAGGTTTACTGCTTTACTTGGGATAAACACCGTAATTTAGAATATTTCACATTGTTCTTCATCAAAAACCAAAGATACTGATGCTTCTAAGAACAAAAACTTTTGCAACCCATTTAATAAAACAATATGACAGTCATCTGTGTATATATATATATATATATATATATATATATATATATATATATATATATATATAAAATGTATGTTTGTGTGTGTGTAACCCCAGAAGAGGGAATGTAAAGGATAGCATACATAACTCTGGAGCCTGGATGCTGAAGGTAACATCAATCAGCTAAGTGAAAAACTTTTACTCACATTAACCATTATTATATATATATATCACTAACTTAAAAGCTGCTCCAATGGGCAGCATTTAAGCTAGTCCTGTGGAGGGCTCTTGATTGGGCCTTCATCACAATATGTAGGGCGGAGTAAATACAATAGGCAACAATAAACTACTGAAGAACTCAAAATTGATCACTGCATTTAAGTATTGCATTAAAATTTAAGTTTACTTTTAAAAGTTCAATGATAATTCTTCTGCTGCCATTTAATTTAAACAATTTGATTTATGTAGGTCCTTACTTCCCGTACAAACAATTGCATGAATTTTGCTGTATTTCACAATTAATTTCAATTATTCCCAAATTTACTCCCAAGTTATAAAAATTGTTATCCCATATAATAATAATTATTATATAAAAAAAATTGTTAAAACAGTTGCAACAATGAAAACTTGGGAACCCAAAATTTCAGGATTGCAGGTCTGGATATGGCCCAGAATGTTTTTAATTTGCTCATAGAAATCAGTCCGATTCCAAATATGGCCTCTCAGACTAAATTTGAAAAATGTTAGTGACATTTGCATATATATATATATATATATATAAAAACTGAATTTAGTCATTCTTCCACAATAATAATACATTTGAAATTATTTTAAATTCTAACAATATTACTCTTTACTTCTTGGCAAAAACTCAGGTAAGCCTCAAGTTAGCTGTCATTTAACCATTAGTCAGCAGTAGAAAACAAGCTTATGAGATTAGAGAGAGCTGATGACTGAGAAAATGTAATAATCTGGATTGACAAGAGGAGGTTGAGAGGGTAAGAATTATTATGTTCTTTATCTGCTTGATGATTTAGTGATTAGCGTTATAAGAATCAACCTTGCCAAAAGTTTGAAAACAGCATAAGAGATAGAAAGTGAACAGTACACAAAAGAACCACTCTAAAATTGTCAAATAAAAACAGCCAGAAATTGAGAACTGGATTTTTTTTTTTTTTTTAATCATCCTCACCCCAAGCAAGGTCATAAAGCCACTAAAATGCAAAGGGTTACTGAGTGTGAAAGAATATAAGAAAGAGAAAAAAAAAAAAAAAAAAAAAACAGGAATTAAGATTAAGGATTAATCAGATTTAGTGTTTGTAGAGAAGTTTATATCAATGGCTAAGGAAGAGCTACTGAAATTCAAAAGGTACTTACTAACAGATATACAAGAAGACATAAGTAAAATTTCAGCTTTGAAAATTGCAAACAACAAGTAAAATGAAAAGCTACACCAAACAAAATGTCAGAACATAACCAGACAAGTCTATAAATAGCAACAAATAAATTCTTCTTGAAGATTTTTAAAGAGGGTGCTGAAAACCTCCCAGGATCCCAACCAAGAATGAATTAAAAAGAAAAACACAGATGCATGCCAAAAACAATAACTAATAGTACTACAGCAATTAAAGTTTATAATTTAAAATTACCAAGAAAAAAAAAAAAAAAAAAAAATTAATTTAGTCTACATTTACCTTTGTGGATCCAGACACTTCATGAAAAAAGTACTTGAAATTTTTGGACAAATTATACTAGTTCATTGAATTTTTATTGCTTAATACTTTATATATGCATTGAATATGTAAACTAAAAAAGTCAATAATACTGATACATATTTTACCGATTTGAAAGATGTTTAAATCATCTACTTATGAGTTTAATGATCAATACTATAGGCTTATATCATCAAGATATGATTTTAGTGAAGAAATAGTTAGAAAACATTACAACAATCCAGACTTCAAAACATTACTTACAAATAGTGCATTTAACAACAGGCAATAATCAGAGTCCACTTTTGCCAATAGAGTTCAATATATTAAGCTAGAAATTATGTCCAAATTTTAAACCCTTGGGCAATGTTAGTAAAGGACATTATCCACTGACAGGTTAAAAGTCACGAGTTAGCAGTATCTAAAAATGGTAGGTGTCTTGACGTAATAGAAAGGCCAAAACCTACATTAGTTGTGCTTTGATATCGGGTGAGTTAATGTGAATACTTGCAAGGCAGTTCATTTTGAGGCAACATAAGTTATCAGAATTTGAAAAGGACATAATGATAGCGGATGCCAGATGGATGTGGCATTCCATTTCTGTGGTTGTGGGAACATTTAACGTCTGCTGATCTACTATGTCATGTGTGTAACAGGAATATCAGATAGAAGGCATTATCACTCATAGGTCTTTAATGATCATAACCAGAGGTGTCTAGGCTAATGATATTGTTAATTGAAACCTAGAGGATTGGTAAAAATGTGGTATGATAAGATTACCAGTTGTTTTGATTTGATAGTACAGTTTGGGTGTGGAACAAACCCCCATGAGATCATGTATCCCAGTTACTAGCAAGACATCACGCAGGCTGGTGATGGTTCATCAATGGTGTAGGGTGTGTTCACATCTGTTGGTCCACAGAAAAGTGTTATTAACCAGTAATTGCTATGTTACACTGCTTTGTGAACTTTACATCCATTCATGGACTATGAATTCTCAACAATAAGGACTTATTCCAATATTGAATCATATCAAAGACGAAGTTGCCTAGATTTGGTTTTGAGGAGCATTCTAGAGACTTCCAATGAATGGCATGGCCAGTATATTTGCCAGATATGACATGAATACAATCAAACATTTATAGGATGTGGTGTAGATGTCTATTCACATGCAAGATTTGGTACATTTCAAGCAGCTATCAAGATGATCTGGCTCAACATCTCTCTAAGGGTTTTATGCTCATTTGTGGAATCTGTACCATGTTATAGTGATACACTTCACCTAGCCTGAAAGGGTCCTACACAATACTAGACACCTAACCAATAACTTTGGCACACCAATAGACAAGATATGAAAACACGAGAGCAAAACACTTCTTTCCTCTTAGCCATGCAAAAGTAATGTTATCAAAGCAGTAGCAACATTTTTAAAATACTGAAGCAAGTTCATTTAATGTAGAAGTCCTGTGTACCATAATCAACAGTCATAATTATAGAATCTATTATATCAACATGATATTGTTATTCAAAATTGATATTTAAATATCTGGAAAAAAGATTTTTCAGCATTTGCTTTATTTATACAAAAGCTTTTGTCATTTTTTTTTCAGTCATTTGTTCATTGGTTTTACATGTTAACAATCTTTGTTCAGTTATTTAATGTCAAAGTCAGTCTTTTTTTTTTTTCGAGTTCAAAACTAAATAGGATAAAAATCATAATTACTTAATCTTGATTTATTTTTCTATTTTAATTACCATCAAGAACATTTCCAAAATTTTTTTTAATATTTTATAATTAAAAGATCTAAATCTTTTCTTCAATTTAAAAAGAAATTTAAATTGAAAATATAGGTAACATTTATGAAATTGAAGAATTAGCTTGAAACAGATGGAAATGGCATTTTTTTAAAACATTCCTTTGCCAACAAGAAAATAACTTCCTATAAAAATTGTCAATGTTATTTAACAGTATCACTTTAAGCAAGATTGTACCACCAAGTAAAGTGATTTAAGCTTGTAAAGAAGGATTTACAACGGAAATTAGTTCTTTTGACAAGAGCTTCCATTGGAGGATTTTAGGAGTCATAAAATAGTACAAGGATTGTTTGAGTTTTGGGGATGGAAGATTGCCGCCTTCTGTTCCTATTTTTCAATTATGTTGAAACAGTCGTTTAAAGAGGATCTTTGAATTTTGTGGATTCTTCTATTTGTTTTTTTTAGGCTCATTGACATGATTTATTTTGGAGATCTTTGAGTAGGTGACTTTTCTTTTTTTATTATGGATCTTTTACAATCCCTGACAAAGATCTTTCAGTAGAGAGGAATAGTTAGAACAGAGATGTTTGCAGGACTTTGGTTTGATAGTTTTAGTTCTATCACCATAACTAAGTGCCATTTAATATATATATATATATATATATATATATATATATATATATAACAAACATACACACAAAAAAAAAAAAAAAAAAAAAAAGGTAATTAGGATTTTTTTTTTTTAAGTTTTATGATAGATTTCTATCCCATTACAATTTTAAAAAAGATCATTATATAAAACAAACATTAAAGATATAATATAAACTTATGAACTAATATCTTGTAAAAAAAAAAAGAAAGGTTTCTCTCTAGCAAAATTTAAGGTTTTGAAACAAATCAACTTCCTGACTATCCTAAAGCAAAGTAATAAATACATTACTGAGATCATAATTGATCTGAAACTGTACATATAAGAGTATAAAAAATAAAATAAGTAATCATACGAAAATAGTGTAAAATTATTTGTTAAAAAGTTTTAATGCAAGTTTTTAACTGCTTTTATGTCATTAATTTCATTATGCTATGATTGATGAACATCCACTTAAATTACAAGTGTCTTTTAGGACAGTTGTAATGGGAGGACCCAAAAATAGAAAAAAATGGTTTTCATTGTAACCAGTAATTTATTTAATTTTCCATACATACTAATTCTATAAACTCTATACATAATAAAAATTATAATTTTCTATCTAAAAGGTTATTGGATTCTGTTAAACATTGCATGTCTTAATTATTAAAACACTTATTTAATAAGGTTTCTGAAGTGTCAAAGGAGAAAAAGATTTTTAATATTCATTTTTTTTTAAACATCTTCAGTTGAAATTTCAAATAATATTTCAATTTAATTTCTTTATGGATTTATATGTAAACATTTTTAGTTACAAAAAAGATCTTACTGAGATATATATATATATATATATATATATATATATATATATATATATATATATAGTGTGTGTGTGTAGCATCCACAGAGACTGTTTCACAGCTCTTGAGTGTGGCTAGATGCCCGATTGCTCCAAACCGGGATCGAAACCCAACTGATTTGGTATCATTCAGAGATTCTACTCCTAGGTTATCGAGAGGAAGGGAAAATTTAATGTTTTCTATGCAAAATACATCAGTGGCCCAGAGAGATCAATTCAATTCGGTTGAAGAGCAATGCATTAATAGTAGTATGAGCCACCATTTTTAAAATTACTGTTTTCTCAAGAGAACTCAACTGGATATAAAAATGGAGGTTTTATCAACTTTGGTAGATAATTTACAAACTTATTTTTCTTACAAAAATACCCTTTCCACATAAATTCATAATTGAAATCTGATAATTCGAAAAGTTTTTGTAGATTTAAAAAAAAAATAAAAAAATAAAATAAAAATTCTCATTAAAGTTATCACTATTTCATGCCGTACAAATTTTCAAACACATATCTTCTGTTTTAAAAAGCAGACAATTTTTATACTAATATTTTCCCTCCAATCTTTCTACTAGTTGCAAAACAATTACAATAAAATTAACTTTTATATACATTTTTCATCACAAGTGCATGGCATTATGTAAAATACATTCAGCTTAGAAATTGAGAGAAAGGAAAGTGATATTATTGTCACAGTGAGGTTTAGTATTAAAAAAAAAAAAAAAAAAAAAAAAAAAAAAAAAAAAAAAAAAAAAACACATTTTGGTAATAAACAGATATCTTTAGTGTGCAAAGGTTTTGAACAACAGCTACATCAGGAAAAATATTTTCTCTTTTTGAAAAAATTACTCTTCCAAAATTCACAAGATTTAGGGAAAGAATCTGTGATGAGAAAAACTGACAACTTCCACTATTTTTTAAGAATTTGTCACAGGACTTGCTCCAAGAATAAGTGATGTTGAATGGTTGTCAATATTTTCAATCGCAGATATTTTAATCCATAGTATAAGTTTTATAAACTTGCACAAGAAGTGTTACAGATTATAACAATGAGAGCATAAACCAAGAAAATTCATAGTAAAAGTTTTTGCAATAAAATAAAAAGTTTTTATCACCTTAAAAGATCTTTATAGATGAAGCAGAGGTGTTTCATTTAAAGTTACAAATTTTATTTCTGCATAATATCACAAAGTAAATTTATTTAGGAAGGAAAACTAATCTCCTGTATCTGCATATTGGTTGGTTCTTTAACAGTGTTTGTATAAAAAGAATGGTAAGTCAAGATATGGTGAGTCAATATGTGCAACTAGGTGTATATTGAAGACTGTGCTCAGTCACCAGACTTAAATAATTGTGATTAGACATTAAGAGGAAAAGATATTCTATTAAAGCTTATATAACATTTTTATAAGCAAGTGTTGTACACCTTATATATCAAAAACTGTACTGAAAAGTACAACTAAATGTTTAAAGCAGGGTTTTTGAAACTATGAGTCCCAAGATAAATAAACTGGGGGTTGCCATAAAAAAAAAAAAAAAAAAAGGAAAAATACACAAGTGAGAGCAAAGCTTAGAATATAAACAACTCTAAATGTTGCATAGCACTCATAAATCATCACTAATTTTTCACAGCAGTAAGCTCGTATTATATATATATATATATATATATATATATAGTTCTCATTGAGAATATGTATCTTGTTTGTCAAAGTAATTGCAGACTAAGTGACGTCAGTTCTCTCTCACAAAGTGACCTTGCGCCAAAACTTAGCTACAAAGGTGTGCAGTGCGTTTGTCTTTGTGGCCAGTAAAAGCCATTAAGATTGTTGAATAATTCAGTTGCATCTGAAGCCAGGGCTAAAAGTGAATTTCCCAATGCAATGTCGAAGTTGAGCACCAGTACATTCTTCCTGTAATCGTAAGATCTGTAGTGTTGGAATTCCCTTTAAATTTGTTTTTCTAAAAGTAATAATTTTATATTCATACAAATAGATAATACAAATAGATAAATGCAATTCCAATGTGTGTGGATCATAAGAAATATACATCTAAATTGTTGATGCTAAATAAATGAATCTAGTGAACAGTTTGTATGATTTACTCCACATAGGTATAATGGGTCGCAATGAAAATTGTGGTTCTTGCTGTGGTTTGCAGTAAAAGAAGAAAAAAAAAAGTTTGAAAAACGCTGATTTAGAGTATAGAATTATCAAATGAAAGGTCCACGAGTTTATAAAGTTGACTATTCCTACTCTTGTGGAGGAGGAGGAGGGAAAAAAAAAAAAAGAAGCAAAATTAAAGAGAGATATAAAAACTGGAAGGGAGGAGTTAAAAAGGGAATAGACTTAAAGGTTTCAGATAAGCTGGTTAAAATTTAAAGATACCATTCAGATCCTGATCTACTACCATGATGAACGGATATTCACTCAGAGAAGCACCATGCCTTGAAAGGCTATTGGACCTTAAACTCACAACAAACCTCAAGTAGAACTTGTACATAGAGTCCCTTGCTAAAGATGCAAGTAAAATGGTTGGCTCCCTGTACTGCTCCACGCTATCCTCTACCTTTACAAGAACCAGAACAGAACAAGAATGGAGTACTTGTCATATCAGAGCGGGAGCTGCATAGATTGCACTTTTCAGCCACAATAGAGTCCAAAAGTGTCTCAGAATCCTTGTGGGTGACAAATTATTTTCCACCCTCCAACCTCTCTCTCACAGGCGGGATGTGGCAAGGCTCTTGCTGTTCTATCACTACTTTCACGGAAAGTGCTTCAAAAGAACTAAATTCCTTGGCTCCAGGCCTAATCTTTATGGCAAGGACCTGCCATGCCAGTTACATTTTAGCAAACCACCCACATTACTTCCATATTCTATCAGTGAGAAGTAAGTTCCACTCGAACAGCTTCTCACAAATGGCTGCTCTGTGGAACAGACTCCCAAGAGGATATTTCCCCCCGACTGCTACAATCATAACCATTACCTTCCTCTCCTATCTGTACAAACTGCCTCCTAATGTAACCCTCTACCTTGAGTGGCCCCCAGAGCTTGTACAGGTTAAATCTTACTGTTAGAAAAAAAAAAAAAAAAAAAAAAAAAAAGTATAATGGACTAGAAGTATTGATTAGAGGAACAAATTCCATCCTATCTATACTTAAAGTATAGATAGGATGGAATTAACCCTATGTTTAAAAGAACTATACTGTTTAATGTAAAAAAGGTAGGTGTAAACAACTGTCATGATCATCAAGTGTATGATTTAACACAACCTTGTGAAGAAAGAAGAAAATATGATGGGTGGGGGGGATAAAAAGACCAGAGAGAGGACCAAAGTTGGATCAGTTATGATTACACCACTGAAAAAGTTTGAAGTGCCATGTTATTGGGAACAAGTTAAATAGTTTCTAAGGATATATACATCACAAAAGAAACCTATATGGAGACCAGGGCAAGATAACCTTTCTACTTAGTATTACAGTTACATAAATATTGTGGAAAAAGCAAATGTGTTTGTTGATGTCCTTTGGTTGATGAAAATTTGGGTCTATTTATATATGATAATTGCTAACTATGAAAACTAAGGATAATTACAGAGTCAGATGAAGCATTAGCTGCTAAAGACAAAAAGGTTACAAAAATAAAAATTAAAAATATTAAAAAAAAAAAATCATCCAAGTGAATATATAATTTTCAAGCATGTATCAAAACAGTTAACTACATAAAAATTACATTCACTTGTCTCCAACATATAGAGAGAGACAATGAAAAAGGAAGTACGGACAATTATCCCAATAGAAACCTTACAGCATCTGACTCAAATAGAGACACATGATTAAGACCAGTTTTGAAAGAGTATATAAAAGAAAAAGAGAGACAAAATCCTTAAAGACAAAAGACTAGACAGATTCAATTCAATTAAGAGCGCAGGGTCAAAATACTCTTGGCTAGAGAGAGCAAAACTGTTTTATTTCTGACAGCGAGCAAAAACTGCAACTTGTCTATGAAAAGAACACTGTCCTCTTCTAATTGCTTAACCATTACCTAAACATGTATACAAGTCAATTATGCCATAGCACAATTTTTAGCACATTAGACTAAAGAGAATCATGTCTAAGTTTTATCTCAGATACAAGAATATAGTATTAGGGTGATTAACAAAAAAAACAAAAAAAAAAAACATTCTTGAGTAAACAGCAATTCTCATCTACAGCTGAAACGGTGTATCTACAATATAAATATAACATTTCTATTCCCATAAATTCAGTTTATTTTAATATATTTTAGATGTCAATATAAACTTTGGGGACAAAAATTAGTATGGGAAATTTGAGAATCTATTTGTGATAAAAAACATTGATTTGGAAATTTTTGTGTGTGTATGAACGTGCTGATTATTGCAAAGACTATAAAGCCAAAGTACCCAAAATTCAATAAAATATTAGAATGTTTGAAATACTTTAAAATTTAAGATTGCTGGTTAGTTTAGAGAGAAAAAAAAAAAAAAAAAAAAAAAAAAAAAAAAGGTGTTTATGTTGTATCAGTCATGTAATTTTAATTTTATTAGAAGTATTTATCCCTTATATAAATCTTGCAAACATCAGGTTATTGATAACTGTGTCAACACCTCATAAAAACATATGTTAAAAAATGCTCTTCTGCAATATTTTAAACTGAAAGTAAAATTTGTTTTAATTCAGATTAATTAAACTCAATCTTCCTCAATGTTTCAGAAAAGTATATTTTACTTTTGAACAATGTTTTTTCAATAAAGAATTATGCTGTGTTGACAGATTTGTTAATCTGGGCTATTTTAGCAGTTAAAAAAAAAAAAAAAAAAAAAAAAAGAAAGACTAGCAATTTAAATTTAGGTTTGAAATATGGCAAAGCATTTTGCTTATTGGAAATATTAAATTTAATTTTTTTTATAAAACTGAATTTACCTCAAGCAATTCAGTAAAACTGCTAAGACAAGGAATTACTGAGTGTAAAAGAATTAGAAAAAACATTATAAAGGAGCAATCAGGAAGACAAAAGATCACAATTGCATTTAAATTTTTGAAGATTAAAGCATGCAGCTGGAAGAGAGTTCCACAAGCGAGAAAAAGAGCTTGAAATTAAAACTAAAATAAAAGCTTCAAGAAAGATTTTTTCGTTTTTAAAATGCATTTTAAATCTTAGGTATCTATTTCAGAGACGTCTACCTATAACTCAGTAGACTTCTAAAACAAACTGGTTTTATATTTTTACTTTCTAAGATTAATTAGATTAATATTTCGAAACAAACTACTTGACAAACAGAAGCTACAGGACATTGTCAAGATTACAAGATAAAGTGGTTTGTTTAGTGACATTCAATGTACAATTAAATGGTAGCTTTAAGGAATTAGTAGAAAGTTTTAAGAAAATTACAAACACAAACAACCATCAGGGAGGACATGTATAAGCTAGTCATTACTAACAAAAATAAATACCTTTGGGATTACAAATTAAGCAGATTTTAAAATAGCCATCTTATGAATGAACCAAGTTACATTTCAACAAAAACATTTTATTAATTGAAATAGTAACCGAATGGAATTTGCTTCATATTAGATCAATGACAAATACACACTGCTTAATAGTAAGATAAAACAATTTCAATGTTAATTCTAGTAGAGTAGCTAACTCAGATTTTCAGAAAGCAATATCTTGTACTTTAATTTTTATTTTCTTTTGAATGTAATGAAATTCATTTTAAGTTCATTCATATGCTTCAGATCCCATTACTTATTCTGTACATTTTATTTTTAAATCAAATTCATCCCAAGCAAGGCCATAATGCCACAAAGACACAATTGGCTACTGGGAGTGAAAGAGAATGAAAAAAACTTTAGAAGGAACTGAAAACCCAATCCTAAACATGGAACAAGGGATAAACCTATACTCCTGTTCAAAATTCTGGAAAAGTGTGTGAATTGGTGATAGGTGAATATATCTACTCTTAATGAAGATAAAAAAATTAGTATAAGTGTGAAACTTTGAAAATTTCTTTTGATATGTTCATTCATACAAGGCAGGAGAAATTTGCCACATTATTTGTGCTCTCACCATTCAAGAGAAATGCATACATACTGAATAGTTACTATTACTCAGCTTACTGAATCAAGCTTGGCATTTTACTATCATGGTCAATTATTACACAAGGTTTTTGTAACAATGTGCTGACAATTTCAAATAACATACCTGCATTAAATTTTAATTTAAATTTGACAGATCCGCTTACAAAACCCTCAAAATGCTTTGTCATGCTTTGGGTAAACATTCCTTTGATTGAACACAGTTATTAGCACGACATCAAGGCTGGTAGAGAGTGAATTATAGATAACAAGTATTCAATGTGGCCAATCATCAGCAAAATGTCAGAAAATAAGGAAGAAAAAAAAAATAAAATAAATTTTATCCTCTTGTGACTTTACCATGTTTTCCTCCAAAATGAAATTAAAGCTGAATGGGTTATCACGGAAACCATAGATGAAATTCAAGTAGAATTACAGAATATTGGATGGTCATTTGGATAAGGATACCTGTGGTATATCAACACCATGACGCCAGTAAATATTTCATATGTAAATTTGTCACCATCCCCTTTTGAAATAGTTTAAGAACATTTGCCTTTTCTATAAAGTATAGAAAACGCACATGTTCTTAAGAGAACTATTTCAAAAGAGGATGGTGACAAATTTACATATGAAATATTTACTGGAGTAACAGTATACCTAGTCTAGTCTAGGAACTTTCTGATACAATCTTGTACAGTACCATCTGCATAAATTTGACAAATCTATTTTTGCTAGAATTGTATTTTTTTTTGCTCTAATGCTGCTTTGTTTCTTTCATCTTCAATGTTGGAATCGATAAAAATATGCCAATTTTGCTAAAATATTCTTGTAAAAATGCCAGTTGACATGACAGATGTCACAATACAAAAGCATTTTTTTTAATTAAAGCTAAAAAGGTTTTCAATGCAATCTAACAAAATATGGAACAAACTTTTGAGATTATTCAATAGAAAAAGTATCATAGCTGGATTCAAAATATGATTTTACAAAGACAAGCAAGACAGTTTTCAAATTTTACAAATGTTATGAGATCATACTGATGCTATAAAAAAAAAAAAAAAAAAAAAAAAAAAAAGACAAGGATGAAGAAGATAACTCAAAAAATGATGGCTGGTGATGGAGTCAAATATTGCAATAAATAAATAGGACACTATTTTTTTTATAACCTAGCAAAGGTTACTGAATAATCAAACAAAGGTTGGTAATGAACGATAATACTTAGGACAAGAACAATACACACAAGATTCACCAATGGCACATAGAAGTAGTCAACTGCTAGAAGTGAGTCAAGTGAATTCCACAATGAATCCCCAACTGCAGGATATCTAACAACTGCCCCACGCAGTCAGATGTAGCACAAGGCCAAATTTAATGTGGGATATCCGAGCCCATAGGCTTGGCTAAAAATTCCCTGTAGACCCCGTTATAAAATGGGGTCAGGTAGCTGTTTCCTCAGATGAGAGACTGTTCTTCAACACGGCTTCATCTAAGGGATCCACTCTGCCTCTGGGCGAAGAGTTTGACCAGTACAGCTGGAGACAAATATCCAACTGCAGACCAACATACAGTATTTACTATTGTAAATATGTGAATGGAGACATACCCATTATCATCAATAGGTATGCTACAACAGTATTAATCTTTCTATTTACATTACAACAGGAAGTCTGAATTAAATCTTAATATTTAATTACCTTTCGTAAACCCTTATTTAAAAGATAAATTTCAATTTGGTCAAACTGATTCCAGTCATGAACTTGTATTTACATTTTAAGCAAAGATCTTTTATTTCCAGGAAAAAAAAAAAAAAAAAAAAAAAAAACAAAACATTAAATCTTTCCACTATTATTTTTAGTGTGCTAAATATTCTGCTTTAACTTTGTTTTTATCATGAAATTGTTCTAACAAAGTGAATCTAGATCTCCCCCAACGACACTAACATAGGTACCAGCTGGAAGAATTATGTTAAGTCTAAAATTTTATCTCATCTCCATCACCTCCACTTAGGTTTTAAACACAGGTCAATAACTGATACACCAAACAAAGGAATCATAAATAATTTTATATAAGTAAAAAAAAACAACCAAACATTATATATATATATATATATATATATATATGAGGTTTCATAAAAATATAACAATTCTTGTTATGGTAATATAGCTAAAAGTATGCAGAGAGAAGCTACTTGGCACTAAGTTATAACATCTCTTACTTCCGTTGTGTACAGCAGTGCTTGGAAGGAAAGTGTGTAGAGTGTAGTCATCTCACTCCTTATGACTTTGTTCAAAAAATCAAGTCCCACTTGAATGGAACAAGATTTCAAGACATTGAGGTAGTCCAATGAGGTAGCTGCTTGCCATCCCAAAAAAGAAGTTCCTATAATGCTTCCATCAATGGAAACAACACTGGATACAGTGTGTAGCTTCAGAAGAGAACTACTTCAAAAGGTGATTAAATGCTAAGATTGATAAGTATGGTTTTCTTTTTATAGCACCAGTCCCAATACTTTCTGATCTGGGGGGGTGAATAGCAAGTTAACTTACATAAGTATTATTTCAAATATTTCTAGCTGACAAATGAAAATGCAATTCATAAATGTAATTTTCGTTATGTCAAGCTTAATTAGAAACCTTTCCTCTCACATGCATAATTTAAAAGAAAACATTAACCTGAAAAAGCCCTACAGAGTGCGGATACGATTTTCAGGTTTTTGTCAGCAAGTTTATTTTGAAAATGTGTACATCATAACACTGTTCAGTTCCACTTCACCTTAAACATTTGGAGAATTAAAATCTGGACAAAAATTACATTCTTGCCTTTTCAACAACCACACACACACATCATTAAAATGAATCTATAGCCAACAAGCACACATGCATGTACACATCCCAGTTATATTTTCCCCCAATTGAAGTAACATATCATAAATTTCCAATTATTAGGACCTAGCCTAAAAAAATACAGTATAAAAAGGGGGAAAATTACTTAAACTTAATTCCAAGTAGTACACTATGCAGAAGAAGTGCTCAGTTCATAAAGTCAGCTTTAATGCAAATCAAACCAAAATAGTATTTGGTGAAGTTATCTTCATCCCAATGTCAGTTGCACCAGGTTTTGATTAGACTGCTTGTTAATGCCATTAACCTGCAGAACATGAAGACACCCAGTTTAAAGAACCAGGCAAGTCTGAAATTGTAACAGGAGTTCCTTAAGGGTTCACGGGAAATTGAAGTCTGAAGATATTTAATCAAACTTCTAGGAGAAAGTCAAAGATTGAAAAAAGATTTAGAAGTTGTTTGTTTAGTCAAAGCCTGATTACTTTTTCTCTACAGCCCAAGTTTAAGACTTCTTAAGCATTATCACATCACATATTTGAATATCAGTGTTTTAATGCACTAGGTACAGTTTCTCTTGAAGATTAAACTTTTATTGTTCTCCATCTCTCCTTAATAGAATTTTTTTCCTCAGTCTCACTCAGTAACTGCTTGCATCTTAGTGGCTTTATTGCCTTGCTTGGATTGAAATTATGAAAAAATAAAATTTTCAATTGAAACAACTGTTCCTTTGGTTGTTAATAATAATTCAAGTCTGTAAAAAGTGATTCTACTACTTTTATGATCTATTTTTCAAAATTCAAAATCTTTGTCCAACTTTTCAATTTGTAAAATCATCCTGAAAATAGATGCAAAATGTAAATTTTGATGACCACATAAATATATCTTGCTTGACACTATGATGGATTACTTAAAATGAGTTAAATCCAACAGATTAATATTTCCTAAATCCAAACTTCTTCAAAAAGAAATAAATCCTACAAATCAAGTTTTCTGTTGCTGATCCACTTCAAACTGAAGTCGGAGCTATGAATATCAAGAAATTCATGTGCAAAGACTATCCTCATCATTGAATTAGCCACTTTCGGATGTAGATTAACCTATTTTAATCTGACAAGGTCACAATGTAACAGCAATGTTGTTTGCTATGGAGTTTCAATAAACATAGTTAAGCCTTTAAGACACAAAGAATAGGATTTAGACTGGGAAGGGGGGGTGTTACTGAACTGACTGCATTACATACATTAACTGTAGGTCAAAGCCAGTGATCCTCCACAGACCACATGTTTAAACAACCAGATAATAAACAAGCCAACAGAACCTGAAACCAGTAAATAGCAGTTAAAATAAAAGCACCAAACTTTCATTAGATGTTGGTCTGATATACAGCCAATCATTTTATTTTTGGCAACAAAATTACCAATACAAGAGTATTGTGGTAGTAAGAACAACTTAAACTGAATTAACTTCTATTGATGTTATTTTGTATGTAGTTAAGTTTTGTTTTTTTGCTTTTGAACTATATTAAAGTAAACTTTAGTGACTAGCATAATACTAAAGTAAAATACTTCCACTCCTTAAAATTAAAAAAGTTTAATACATAAAAATAAGCTTTAAATGTTAATTCAGTGCCAACTAATGTTGTAAACAAAAACATGTGTAGCTATCTCTAAAGAAGAAAAAAAAAAAAAAGTGCCTTTATGACAGTATATCCATTTTTTAAATTTTGAAGTAATTTGCATAAAATGACAAAATCAAAGCAGCTAAACAATGAGGTGATGACACAAAACACTTTGTAATACCAAGGATGAATTGAAGACAAGAATTATGGCAGTATTCACCAACTCTCCCTGCTCACTCAAAAGAAACTAATATCTAAGTTTCAAAACTGCATTCAAAGAGAATTTTCATATATTAATTATTTAGTAATCACTTTAAAATACTGTTTAAAAATAAATAAGTAAATACCAGATCTCTTGAGGATGCAGGTGTTGACTTCTTTATTATCTAAATTGCCATGTATTTTGAGGAAAGATAATTTAGTGATTTCCCATTATCTTTTCACACCCTGTTATTTAATCCATAGCTGGATGGAGAATAAACAGATTCATGCTTTTCCACACAAAAGCATTAGTGTGAAAGTGCCTAGTGACTAGCCCAGAATCTGAACACAGCTTGTAGATCCTGCACCAATATCTGTTAACATTAACCATATATCCTCAGATATTGTTAACATACTAATTAAAAACAAAGAATTAAATCAAATATCTTCAATCTTTAAACCCTGATGTGTTAAAAAAAAAAAAAAAAGGTACATTTCTTATTAAATTGCATTTGAAAGATCATAATCTTGACTCCTAATGAGTTGTAAATATGTGCTTTTATACATACACAATAATCCTTTACAATGAGCAAATTATTAAGCTTTAAGCAGGGAAAAAATAGTAAATCTCATCTAAATAGAAATTCATACCGATATTCAGTGACAAGCAATAAATATGCAAATATCATTATCTATTGATTAGAGCAAATGCGAACAGTTGGAACTGTGCCTAACACTTAACCAATGTGAACTTCATGTAAAGCAATACTGAGCAAATCAGAGGCAAATATCAAATAATGCTTTCCAAATTTTATTCAGTTTATTTAATTAATATCCTCTTTATTATGCTGTCAAAAACCCTTGCCTGAACACAATTTTTACCATTACAGTAATTAATAATTATGGAAAAAAAATCCATATATCCAATGAAGGAAAATATATTGAAGTCACTTTGAAGTTTTTCAAATTATGTAAAATTGATTTTCTTTACAATAAAACTTCCTGATTTAAATATCAACTGCACCCTATAACATATGTCACAGATTCATATGACAAACTTAAAATACCTGGATTAGTTTTCATACAATGCCTTTAGAATTGTTTTAAAAAAAAAAAAAAAAAAAAAAAAAAAAAAAAGTCATGATTAAAAATAACTGACATTTTTGAAAATTAAAAACTGACTGTATTGAAAAAGATCTTTTAAATGTTTAAGTTTCCTAAGAATCAATAATTTGGAACATCTACCTACAATGCTGTACAAAGTGTGCCATGTCACAAAGCCATTCACAGTTATATTCAACAAATTCTTGATAAATTTAGATCTTAGTACAATTTATATGAAACAAACTTATGTGAAGCCTAAGTTATAAAGAAATAAAAACAAAACATGAAATGAACAGACACCTACTATAATTAGATAAATAATGAATTTGTGTAGTCAGTAATTCTGACAATGTTGTAAAACTAGAAAGTTACTTTTACTAAACAGGTTTTCAGACACTTACATGAAAAAAAAAAAAAAAAAAAAAAAAAAACTTATTAAACACTCATTAAATACACAACCAAGCAGGAGAAATAATTCAAGAGGTAGGACATTTAATTCAAGGTCATATGGTACTAACTTCAAATCACTATTACATGGCTAAAGCTGATGAACAAAAACAAGCACAAGTATAATTTTAATATCAGATGTAAATCCAGATCTTTGATAAGATACAATACATTTCAGTAAATTGGTACAAGTAAATCACAGGTCTTCCATGCTAAAATCTTGTCAGCATATGGTGAGCATCATGCAATCTGTACATATAAAAATGGACTATATGAAAGTTATTTTCATAGTACAAGGGCTAAACACTTATGCATTTGAAAAATAAATAAGTTTCAGTATACATCTTGAGTGAAGCCAGTTGGTCTTGGCAAAGACAATTCTTTAAACATTGTAGACTGGCACTACAGAATCACATACAAGGAACTGTACAAAAAAACTGAAACCACATGACTTGAGGACTCAACAGCAGCAACAACTAAAATGGATAGCACATGTGACTTGAACAGAAAATAATGTTATAATCAAAATGTTAACATGCCACACTACTTCAAGTAAAAGATTAGGAAAAGAAAACACCATCAATACTAGAAAGAGCAATAACAACTACTGGACTTGAGAAAACTATTTTAAAAGATTTTTTAAAATTTCAAGTGGAATATGGACTGCTCTGTCAATAAATGTCAAATGTTTTCTTGTAGGGGAAACAGCTAATAGTACCAAAGTTACAAACAGATAAGTATTTACTAACTTCAAAGGAAAGTACATAGGGAGGGTTTTTTTCTGAAAAAAAAAAAAAAAAAAAAAAGTAAATAAATAAATGAATATCATAATTATATATAAGTTTGTTTTTTAAATTACAATCAGTTCTAGATGGTTAGAAGTAAGGTCTCATGGTGTGCAGAACATTAAATTTATTTAGAAACCATGAGAACTTTCCTTCCAAACAGATGTGTATATATATTTTTAATGTTTATATATATATATATATATATATATATATATATATATATATATATATACAGCACAGTGTATGGGTGCACATCCAAATATCCGGATGACCAGTGCTTGGCAGCTGATCTCTGTCACAGGTCAATGAGCGAAAAGACTGATTGGTATCATTCAATACTTACAAAACAAATCTAGTAGTAACATTTCATCACCTCTGAGCAGACTGTGAACTTGTACCAATCCTGGTAAGTGGTCATACTCTCAAAGGGTCTCTTTGATTTGAACATCCACTGGGTCTGAAGCTCTCCCAACATCAAATGTAAAGCAAAAGATCCTAGGAGTTCCTTGTATCATTCCAGAACATTACCTAACTCCTGCTGACATGCTTTATTTTTACAATTAGATAAGATCAGAATAAGAAGAGAGTATTAGCTGGGCTAGTGTTGCCCAGTTCTCACAGTCTAGCCTTGGTAGAGTTCAAAAGTGATTACCCTGCTTTGTGGGCAATAAATCATTCTCCACCTTGCAAGTCTTATCCCACAGACAAGACATTAACTTCACATGTCTATTGCTATAGCAGATATTTGGACACATTACGTTACATTAATTCCAGCAGCTCAGGCCTTCAGTTAGGACTGGCCATACCATGTTGATAAATCATCCCTGTTCCACTGATAAAAAGCAAGTTCAACATAGACAGCTTCTTCCCCCAGAACAATTTCTTTGTGGAAAACTCCTGAGAGGATGCTTCCCTGACAACTACAATCTCAGTCTCTTTAAACTCAGGGTCAACTAATGTGTGTGTTATATATATATATATATATATATATATATATATAACACACTTATAGTGTGCACTTCTTACACCCTCTTTCCACCCACCAACTTACAATCTTGCTTAGTAACCCTCTACATTGTGTGGCTCTTGGGCCTCGTATTGGGTGAACTAACAAAAAAAAAAAAAAAAATGTTATTCATATATCATTTTGTGAATATCCAGGAGTAGATAAAGAAAATCTGGCTAGATATAAAATTGAAATAACATTCTTGTGATTAAAGATCAACATTTTTGTAAGCAGTGTTTTATATAAAAGTTGGATAGATAATTATCTTGTACATCATCCCTAAGTATTGTTCAACAAACTTAGACCTCCATACCCACAAAATAGAATATCAAAAAGGACAGTTTTTCTATTGATATTTAAACTACCTTCACTATTCAGCAATGTTTGTTTTAAAAAGCAATGATTAAAATTGTAATAAAACCTAAACATAAAATTTGTTCTTGAGAATTCACAACAAAAATATTAAACATTAGATTATCTATTTACAAGAATAATTTTATATTTACATTCTAAAAACTAATACAATTGCATTAAAACTAACAATGCAATATTTATCATTTACCAATTTATAAAAAAAAATAAATATGAAAATTTTTTGAAATTGTTTTTATGGGCACAAAAGTCTAAATTTGCCAAATGTTCTTTGTTTACAAGCTCCTGATTCACTAGCATATACCAAGTGGATTGAAGATTTAAGGAAAAAAAAAAAAAAATCTAAGTTCTGTAAAAGTTCATAAAATGTCCAAAGTTCTGATTATTTGGTCTAAACAATCTTGTATCTGTTTTTCATAGCACTTTTGACAAACTTATATATGAAATCTCTTAACAAAAAAAACAAACAACAGAAAACACAAAAATAGTGATGAGAAGTTTCAAAAACCAATGTGTGTCACTGGATGGAGTTAATTCCATCCCTCCCCACCCTTGTGCACAAGTAGGACACTTGCAGTGTGCAGTATAATGTAATAAATCTGTAAAAATTGTCAGTTTGACTATGCCAGTTGTTTGGCTTAAATTATACAACAGCAGCTAGCATTTACAAAAGTTTCAATAAATCTGACCAAATGTTTGCCCAATGTAAATTAAAACCCAATGTGCTTGTTGCATCAATAGTCAGAAAATAGAATTGTGAAGCTGGCTGGGTGATGTTTATACACTTTGGGATCAGACACTAAAAATAGAGAAACAATAGCTATTTGCCAATGAAAAAAAAAAACAAAACAAAAAAAACAAAAAAAACAAACCCTCTTTTGTTGGCAAATGCAAAACATCACTTTCACTGACCAAGTTTCATACTTACTGCTTTAATAATTAAATCTCATTTCCAGAATGTGTGTGTGTGTGTGTGTGTGTGTGCACACGTCTCTCTCAGACAATGAACAATCATTTAAGCAGTTAGTTTCTTGGTGCAAGCCCTCTTAAAATTCCATGAACAATAGTAACTTTAGCATCAAGTTTTACAGAGTCATGTTAAATAAGATAATGATTAAAGATAATTCAATACTCTAAGTAATAAATTCGCATAAATCACTATAGAGATAAATCTAGTCTTTAAATCTTATAACATTACTTCAAGTTTTTGTCTGTCCCTTCCCTTTTATCAATATTAATTTATTTCATAAGCTTAAACTTACTTGTAATTTAGTTAAAAAAAAAAAAAAAAAAAAAAAAAAAATCAACTGCCTCACTGTAACACACTAGTGTCACAAAATATTGTCACGGCATACATGTATGTTATTTTGTTTTAATATTCATTTTTTAAAATACTCTTTAAAAAACTTTGCTAAGTGTGACGTGGTATTTTCATTTTAATATTCATTTTAAAATTGACTCTGTACACATTGTTAAGCACAAAAAGAACTGATACAAAGCAAGGTTAACATTGCCTGATATCATTTATGTGATGAAAGTACAGAAAGTGAGTCTAACATTTTGTTATTTATAGGCAGACAGGCTCAGTTGGCTAAAAAATAAAAAAAAAAAATCCTACTACCTCCCAAGTAATCAATAATCCTTAGAAAAAAGAAAAAGTGGTTTAACAAAAAATATTACCAAGTTTTATGAAAATGAAAACTCTCCAAACAAGCAAGAAAAATTTATTTTGATAAAAAATGAAAGACATTTTTAATAATTAGGACAAAATTTTTTTTAAAATTATTTATGAATTTAGTTGGAAATTGTCAAAATGACAAGGTAAACTTCAAGTTTAACATTGATAGCTCTATTTTTATTTGCATGTTGACATCTGCTTTCAACAATTAATAATCAAAATCAACGTTTCTGTATTTTTGTCACCTCATTTAAAAGACATATTATGGTTTTATGATGATATGAAAGAATTGTATACTTGTAAAGTTCCACTTCAGTAATAGCTGATGCAAATATACAATACCAAAGAAATGTTAAATTTCTTAAAAAAGAGATCAGTATCTTGTTTAGTATTGTAATCGAGTAACTTTCATGCTAATATAATGAAATTATTAAATCTTTAATGAATCCTAGTTCCTAGGGGGATCTAGATAGAAGTAGCAGCTTTGAGGTCTGACATGCTGCAGCTTCAGGTGGACAGGCATCACAGACACTCAACCATATCCTAAATCTCATATAATGGCTCCAAGTTGTCATGCTCTGATAAACAGTTTCAGCTGGTGGGCTCACTAACATGAAGGGGGGGGGGGTGTTAACATGGCACCACTGGGCAAAAGTCCTCCCCAGTGCAGGTCACCAAACAGGGTAGGAGGCTTCCTCAGATAACATACAGCCACATATTCATGACCAAGGCAAGCCACCTAAGTGGGGGACATTGGCTGTAGTCTAACCTGGAGGGGGACGAGCTCTGCCAGGTTAAAACACCCAAGACATGCCACAAAACCATGGCACCGGCACACAACTGCAACAGATGGAGAATATTGGACAGTTCAGCAAGTTGTTGCCACAATGACTCCTTCTGGGGTTAAGGGTGAAAGAAAAAGTTCCTGTATACCAGATCCCAACTTGGAAAACAAATAAAAATAAATATATAATTTCAAAAATTTATTATCCAGAATTTCCAATACAGAAATAAGTATTGTAACAAGAGTAGCCAAAAGGATTATTTGAAATAAAATAGAGAGGTAATGGTAGCAGATTGATCAATCAAGGTAGATAACAAAGTAAACAGTACAAGCAGGGAAAAAAAAAGAAAGAAAAAAAAAAAAAAAAAAAAAAAAAAAAAAGTTTCTTACATGTCTATAGCAGACAGTTTAACACCAATTGGCCTACTTTTTTCAAGTCTGTACACTTGCAGATCTTCTGTGCCAAAAACCAAAAATAAATAAAGCATACTTTTCTAGTTTTTTGCATTTAATCTATTTCTTGGACAAAATTGATGAAACCATGAAGTGGAATCCCTATTCAGTCTACTAACAGATCAAGGGAAAGTCTTACACAACAAGGGTGTTCAAAAAGTTTATTGTACTGTCGAGGAAAACATGATTTCTTATCAGTTACAAATAGTAAGTTTGATTTTATGGCCTTTTATTGGATATGGCTAGTCCTAATAAAAGAAAACAATTGCTTCAATTAATGCATTATTTTTAAAAACAGAATAAGAATAAAATGGATAGACTGATCAAGTAAAAGTAAGCTATCATTCATCATCAAATGTATTGCAACAGCTGGAATCCTTAAGAGTCAGATTTCTTTTTCATAGACAATGATCATTGTTAGCTATTCACCCTGTATTGAGTATTCCTTTGTTATAACAAGTCCAAGGCTAAAATAGTTCCTCCAAACAAAAGAAAAAAAAAATAAAAAAAATAAAAAATGAAATCACAAATGTCAAGTACAACTGTTACAATATCATTATTTACATATGGATTATTGTCATCTCTGTTGCTATCAATGTTTTGGCTGACTTCATCAGATGTACACCTATCTGGGTAACCTACAGGGAATTTTGAAATGAATCCTTTATTTAATCTACAGGGGTAGACTTCTTTCCACTGCCAATATCTAGGGATATCTCATCTAGTTCTTATTTTTAGTACTGTTCTGTTATTGTTCAGTTTCCTGAATCAAAGTACACACTGCTTGAGCTAGGGATTGAACTCACAATTACTATGTTATAATATCAGTTTCAAATTTTCTGAGCCTAGTCATACTTTAAGTGCATGTTCATGGTCTATTTATTAAGATAATCCCAGTTCTAAATGTGTAGGTTTATATACTTATTGATAAGTGTTTTGTTGGCCTAAAATTATTAACTGAATTTGAAATCTTTTTTCTTCAATCTTGTTTGCAACAATTAATAGTTGCATTGAGAAATAATCCAACTATTACCCACAAAATGACATTGCAAAATATAAGAATTGATAAAATTTATAATTAACAATTTACATTTATAAATAGATGCATTATTGTATAAAATATGTATTAAGTGATAAAAGATATTAATAATAAAATGCTTGAAGAACAAGCAAAAGAAATTACTTCCTTGTGTAACAAATGTCAAAATATACAGAATAAGTGCATCTTCAGATCTCAAAGACAATATCTGCAAAGATTTCAAACTAAAACCTTCAAAACAAGAATTTAAATTCACTTTTGCATTCTTATCTAAACCAGTTCATTTTTTATTATTATTATTATTATTATCTATAAAATTGAATTAATATATAAAACACCAAGTGTACCCAATATGTTTGAAAATTATCTATAAAATTCCTACAAAATAATTATATACTCAAGTAGATACATATCTCTGGTTTATTGCTTTCAACAGGAATATATATAGTATAATTTTAGACTAAGTGAGGAAAAAATTCTCACCTGTTTGTTTCTTTGAAATCAAATCTGAAAGTTATGAGATTGCATAGGATTTGGAAAGATCAAGAATAAACAAAAAGTTAAAAAAATGCTATTATTTCAGACTTTTCAAAAATTTGCTTCTTTACATACCAGAGTTACATAAAGAACAACATCTAAACCATTTTGGCCAAAATATTATCAGAATTTACATTATGACTAAATTTTATTATAAATTCATGAATTCTTGTGCAAAAACTGACAGGAAGAATTGGTGCAAAACAATGTATTTTATAGTCATTTCTGAAAAAAAATTTAATATCTTCAAAAGTGAAGAAATCTCTTCCTTTGTCATTTAAGGATAAAAAATAAAAATGGCTTAATATGAAATGTTAAGTTAACTTAAAAACAGAACAACTGATCAATTATTAAACTGGTTACTATTGTAATGATGGCAGTCTTCAGTCCACAAATTGTGAATACTCTGAATGAAATTGAAAATCTATATCCACCCATATAAAACAAAGTTACCTTTTCTTGTCAGTAATCCTGGGGTCAATGTCATCAGCAAAAAATAAAAAAAAAATCCAGAATTTATTGTAGATCAAAGATAGCAAACACCAATGGTAGTACCGAGTTCAAAATTAACAAGCTGATTGTGATCAATTTCTAAGCGTCAGTATACTATACTTCAAGTCTTTGCATTGTCATTGAATTATAGTAAGATACTTGTGCAGGATCACCCTCATCATCTTATACTGTAAGAATTAATATAAATAGTAAATTAAATACCATTTCAACTACAAACGAAACAATGATACGAAAGAGGAGGGGAGGAGCCACTTACTAAAAAACATGTAATTGGAATCCGAAAATCAAACAAAAACTACATTTTTTATTTTTTATTTTTTTTTTACTATGTGTAGAAGCTATGAGTCTCCAGTACATAAATTTAGTCTAAATTTTATATTAAAAAAAAAAAAAAAAAAAAAAAAATTATCTTAATTAAAAAGTAAAAACCATTAACTAACAAGAATACAGGAAAAAGAATTAATAAAATTCTTTAAATACTTCCTTACAACAGCACACGGGAACTTTTACATTTTGTACACCGGAGGAAACAATTGAATTAATTCACACATACAGATTTTTTTAAAGTGCACGAAGAATAAAAAAATTTAAACTTTTTTTTTTTTCTTTACACAGATTTAAATTTATTTTAAAAAGATACTTTTATTTAAAAAAAAAAAAAAAAAAAAAAAAAAAACTTAGTTAAAGTCATTTATTTAAGAAAAGAGTGATTCTTGCGAATTTTTTCTCAGAAACCAATGGACAAGTTAAAAAGCTAATTTCTTCCGCAAATTGAATCAGAATTAACAAAAAAAAAAAAAAAAAAAAAAACCGCAATGTTATGTAAGCAAATAATACATTCATTCAACATCATTTTTTTATTTAATCAATTTTAATTGGTTTATAACAAGACATCAAGAAGTTTAGGGACAAAGTAGAAGAAAACTTGGGGGGGGGGAAGGGACAACGATTTATTCCCTGATAAGCAACGTGGTGCCATCTGTACAATTCTAAAGAGTATGACAGCGGAATTTTTCGCCTCGCCTACACTAGACAGGATTATTCAATCAAAGACTTCCGTAAAACAAGAAACTCGGTCACATGATCTACTTGAACAGCTTTTTAGTGAAAAAAAAACAAAACAAAAAAAAAAAAAAAAAAAAAACAAAGATCTTAAATACCTAAGTAAACAGATTTATCTTGTTAATTATAAAATTGTTCAATGTTCATTGAATGTTGTTAAGAAAAAAGTCGTTTAAGTTCGTCCCTGTTTTTAAGCAAAATTAACCTTACTCTGCAATCAGTTTCTTACTTCAAGGGACAATTTTTTAAAAAATGATCGATGAACAAACAGTAGCAGCACGTAAGAACTGCAGTTTTGAGCCGATTGATTCTGATTTAAATTAATACAATAATTCAACATTGCAGAATAATGTTTAGGTTTTTAAATTAGGATAAAAAGAAAGTGCATCCTCATGCACCGAAGAGATTTTCGAGAGGAAAGAAAAAAAAAAAATCATACAATGCGACTGCAAACGCATGAAGAGCATTTTAAAAGCCCGACTGTCAGAAAGAATGACAGACTAAAGTAGAGAGGAAAACAAGGTTGCAATGCTAGGGTGTGGCTCATCGCCAATACAAACATACAGAGATCTTTTTAAGTCTGCTTTTTCCTCCTTACGACAAGTTTGTATGACAGCAGAGCAAAGGAAGAGGGGCAGACTACAATTTATTTCATTGATAGATTTTCTCTTACTACTACATGTACGACGACTAGTAGTAATTTATGAATTAAATTATTAATGACGGTTTTTCAACTTTAGAAAAAAAAAAAAAGTAATCGGTCTGTCATTATTAATTTTTGGGAAATTAAATTACGAGGTCTTACAAAATAAATATTGCACCATCACTTTTTTTTTTAGACTTTGTTTTTAGGACGTTGTCACAAAAAAAAAAAAAAAAAAAAAAAACAACAACAACACGTACGTCGACGAATTGTCTGCGTACATAAAAAACAACCCTTTAAATTTTTTCCCCTTCTACTTTTTAAAAATAAATGTTAAATAAATAGTTGAGGTTCAAAAATTATTAATGCTTAATTTTTCTAAATAAAATAAATTTTTAATTAAACATTGTGCGCAAATTCAGAGTAAGTTTTAGTTTCTTAAATTAAAATACACTGTTGCAAAATTTTCATAAAAAAAAAAAAAAAAAAAAAAGTGCAAATTATGCAATTCAGAAATATTCATTCTCCACTTCTAGATTGAAATTTGTCTTTCCGAGAAATTAATACAGAAAACTTAAAACATCTGCTTCATTCCCAAGTCGAAGTGACGAGATTTAAAAAAAAGAGGGGAAAAAATTCCGTAAAGAAAGCACAACTATGTTGTGGGGATGTAGGCTTACGATTTAAGAGAATTTGGACTCAGTCTAAATAAATAAATGTCTAAAATATAACCGAAAATAATATATGATTGGAACCAAGTAATTTCAGAGAGCCATTTTCAACCGTTTATTGAAGATTCCAGCCTTTGTCCGACGGGCAAGAACTTTTGGTTGTTGTTGACGAAATTTGTCTTCTACACTAAGTCAAGAATCGTATTTTTGAATAACAAAAAAATAATTGCAAAGTTTCCAAAGAGTGGACCAATGAGTCTTTTAAACACAAATACTGAATTTTACTTTAAAATCATTTAAGAGCAAAAAAAAAAAAAAAAAAAAAAGTTTTGAAAAAATAAAAAAAAAAATTAGAGACTATATAACAATAAGGTGGTCATGTGATCAACCCTTTTTTTTCTTTTTCTCCCAAGACCGACTCACCCAGATTACCAAAGAACCAGAAAGGTGATTAATTGTATAACCCGTTTTTTTTTTATAACGATTAAAAAAAAGATACGTCCCAGCTAAGAAAAAAAAAAAAAAAAAAATGTACAAATAAAATTTATTAAAGTACTTAATAAACCTAATATTGTTACGTTCAGCGTGATAATCTTGAAATCAAAGCCTCTTTTTTCAGTTTGCACAAACGGGTAAAGTTTCAAAGAAAATTGCCATAAATAAAGTTCAGACGACGACATGAGAGATGGTGAGTGAATATCTTTACGTAATACGGGCCTAACTATTGTTATGGTCAGATTCTTGGAGTTATTAATAGCATTGAAGAATAGAGAAACCAAAAGGTAAATACAAAATGCCAAGGGTGGTATTTTTCAAGGATACTGCTGATGTAAACGATCGTCTCGATTGTTGTTTTCATGAACATACCAGCTGTTTTAACAATAGAAGAAAAAATAATACTTTTACTTTTCCTAAAAGAAAATTACAGAATCGATACAGAAGGAGGAAAAATTAAAGGAGAAAAAAAAAATAGAATTATCAGATTTTCTGATATTTTTACCTCAATATGGGGAAAATATGAGACATTCATTTATTTTATTTTTAACTTAACAGTAAGCAGTTAATTTAAGTCTTAGATTTAAATCAAATTAATTTAAAATCATTTAATTAATATTAATAAACAAGTTAAAAACGTAAATAAAGTGAAATCCAAGACAAACTTTCGAAGTAATATTTTAGTTTTAAAATTATTTTTTATACAATAAAGTTCGATTGCGGAAAAAAATGAAATTAAAAAGATCTTAATCTTTTTTCAAGGAGAAAAAAAAAAAATAGAAATACATAAACTTACATTTTTTTTTTAAAGAATGTTTTTTATTAAGCAGACAATTTATAAATTATTAAAAAATAAGATTATTTTTTTTAATGAAGAAAAAAAAGAGGAAAGGTAGTCCGAAACAAAGTTAGATTCATTAATTTATAAATTAAGGGACCTGTGCTAAAATATTCTTACTAATGAGGAAGAAAGGTGGAGGTGTTTGGTCACGTGACCTTTTCGTAAGCCGTACTGAAAACAAACAAGATGATATCGAAGCATCAGTGAGCAACTTAACCGATTTTTTTTTTTTTTTTTTATTATTCGTCTGTTCTGAGAATTTTTATTTTAAGTTCTGTTACTACTTGTTGTTTAACAATGTGAGAAAAACAAATGACACAAAAAGTAAAATAAAAACAATCGACATTTAATTAATATTTTTTTTAAATATTAAAATTCTAATTTTGAATTTGCCCAAGAGAAAATAGATTCTCGCCTTTATTATTGATTAAAAAAAATAAATAAAAAAAAATCTGTTTTTTTGTTTACTTAAATCAATTAGATCATCTAATTGTTTTTTTTTTTCAATGTAGTAAGATTAAAAAGAATTTTTAAAAATAAATAAATAAAAAGAACTACTTTATAAACCAACTTTAATTCTACAATAATACAAATAAGTTTCACAAGTTTTATGGCCATTTTAAAATATTTAAAAAGAGGTGAATACGAAATATGGGGGTAAAGCACATTGCTAATATTCAAATGTCAATAATTGCTAACAAATAAACGATAAAAAGGACAAGAAGATCACAAAAAAATTAAAAGAAAAAATGAAAAACGAAAGCATATGTATAATATTCAAGGTGGTCAAAAAGTCGATGTCCAATTTCTAATTGGACAAATATCTAAAACTGAACCCTCACTTTGTGACCGACTTATATATTTATGTTTATTGGGTCTTACAGTGAGGAAGAATGAATTTTTAAACTTACGAAGAGTAAATGGTTTGGAGCCGAGATTCAATGACATCCAACTAGTAAATAATAATAATATAAGTATTAAGAGGATAAATGTCTGATTTAATTTATATACCTAAAAACAAACTTAGCAGTCAGTTTCTGACCAATTTAGTTTTTCGCATATCCCAAAATTGGTGCCTGCTTTTGGTTGCCCTTTGAAATATTTAAATGAAAAAAAAAAATAAGTTAAAAAAAAAAATAAGGATCAAGTAAGCCTGTGCAAAACGGAGAACTGGAAGAAATACCAAAGTTTTGACTCGGTACAGGAAGGAAATTTTGGTAACAGAAGCAACCCGAATGTTCGTAAACAAGTCATATCCGAAAATGTTAAACTTACCTCTGCCTTCCTGAGCATTGGTCACAATAGTTCCCTGTCCAGGCTTTGTAACAACGACACGTACCGTTCTCACAATCACCTTGGTAGCAACTTCCCTCGTTGTTATTACCGCATGTTGTCGAACTACTAGATGTGACCATACCAAAAAATAAAAAATTACACAGGAATAGGCACGAGAGATAGTCCAGGGATCGAAATGTTAACCTATACTTGGACTTAGTCTGAACTACAAACATCGCGATCTCCGCCATTTTGGTTATTTTGATGGATCGGGGTGATGTTGCGCATGTCATTCTGGCCTCCTCATTCCAGCAGTTCGTTTATAATGCTCGTTAAACCCAGAATAACAGAATAATAATGGAATGAGTAGATGCAATCTCAGAATCAGTTTATTGGGAAGAATATGAAGTCTGTGATTTGAATAAGACTTCTTTTTTTTTTTCGAAAAATAAAAGCTTGTGCTGTATAATTTAACAGAGCAAACTTAGCTGATGAAAAATGAATTCTAGAGGAGAAATATCATAAGATTTTTCATTTATCTTTACATGTGTGAAAGAAAAAAAAACAACCAACCGTGTGCTGGTGCCGATGTAATAAGACGTTATTTGTTACGCAAACATGTATGTCGGGTAGTAATGAGTAAGTGTTGATAATGATATATAGTGGCTGGCTGCACATTAAAAACAGGATTTATATTCATTCATCGACTCTATTTTTCATGTGCAGCATTGTAATTCTGACAAATGTTTTGATTTTAATAAGAAGAGTAAAGAAAAAGTTTAAGCTCTATAATTACATTCGTAAAAACTACTTCTTGAAGAATGATTTACCGTTTTCTAATTCTAGGAACTTTGTGCATTTTTTTTTTAAGAAAAATAAAAAAATTTAAACCCAATTCTTTTTATATTTATTTATTCATTCATTGAATTTAAATCTATTCAAAGCCAATCTTTAGACATTTTTAAAGGTTTTAAATTGAAGTTTGAAATTCTTCCCTCTCTTTTCGGTCACTCTTTCTCTATTCCCATTCTCACTTTCTCTTTCTTTCTTTTCTCTCTCTCTCTCTCTCTCTCTCTGAAATCAGTTGACTAATGTTACTTTTGATTGCCAAAAAAAAAAAAAAAAACCAATTCAGGTAAAAAAAGTGATTAGTAATTTTACCAATAGAAAGAAACAGAAAACAACACAAGAACATTGTGGAAATTAAAATGCTAAACAAAAAAAAAAGTACTGTTTTTATAACTCTTATTTAAGCAGGTCATCACTAAATAAAAACTGGGAGTGGGGCTAACTAAATCATGTTAAATACGAGAGGACCTAAATCAGATATTAAGTTGTTGGGTGATTCATTTTCTACAGTTTATCAACCCTTTTCAGGTTATTTAAAGCCAGAAAATATTCTTAGATGGTAACAATTTTTTTTGAGATAATAATGGTTGAGTGATACACATCTAATAGCCACATAACAAAACTCATCATCTGAATTCTGATGAATGAATAGAGTGCGCAGCAGAATCAGGCCAGAGATCGGACAAGAACAGTGCGGGTTTGTTAAAGACACCGGAACAAGGAATGCAATATTCATGCTCAGAATGTTATCAGAAAGAGCAATGCAAATGCAGAAGGGTGTGCACCTATGTTTTATAGACTATGCAAAGGTGTTCGACAAAGTACACCACAAAGATTTGTTGGAACTGCATGATATATTTGGGAAAGATATTAGAATAATCAAGAACCTATACTGCAAGCAAATGGCATGCATACGGATAGAAATGTGTTCAGCAGATATACAAAAATAGGAAGGAGTGTAAGGCAAGGATGGGCCTTCTCACCGGACTTATTCATCCTATACAGCGAGGCAATTACTGGAAATCCTGCCAGGATTAATCATTGGCAGCCACAGTCTTATTAATATAAGATACACGGATGACACAGTGCTGATAGCAAACATGGAAAGGAAATTATAAAACCTTCTACAAAAGATAGTGAAGGAGAACGAGAAGAAGGTTGTCAGGTTCTAGCATAGTTCAGGTGTAATTTTCAGTGACCTAAATGTTCATTCATCTTTTTTAATTTCATAAAGCTAGTGAAGTGTCACTCCGCAAAACACACATTCATAATGACATAGATGTTGCCATTTGTATTTAAATCTGGATTGTTACTAAATCAGTCCTGGATTTGAATATTGTGGTTCCCCCAGCCATTTGATTTTCCCCAAAGAGTGTACAGGGATGCTATTCTGCTTGAACATCATACATCCACAAATTTACATAAAGATGATAAGGCAGTTTTCAAATAGTGCACAAGTACTTCACTATATTATTTCATTCTGGTGATTATGATAACAGTAATGATAATATTAGCCATTTCCCTACAATGAAACATTTGGCATTTATTGACCGAGTAGCCATTACTGCTTTCAGTTGAAATTTATAAACTCTTTTTTTTAAAACAATTTTTCAGGAAAGCAGGTTTCTCAAATACAATAGTTGTTATCACTCTTTCTAGTATTGATGGGGTTTTCCTGCGTAACTTTTTATTTCAAATGGTGTAGAATGTTAACATTTTGATTATATTATTATTTTCTCTTCAAGTTATATGTGCTATCCATTTTAGTTGTTGCTGCTGTTGGTAGTCCTCAAGTGATGTGGTTTCAGTTATTTGGTACAGTTCCTTGTTTATGATTCTGTAGCACTAGCCCATAAGGTTCAAAGAAGGATGAGCTTTGCCAAAATCCTCAGGCTTCACTCATTCAAATCCATTTTTAAGTAGCTCATTTAGGTAGTATCAGGGAAAAAATTCTGCTACTGTATATGTAAGAGTATAAAATTGTCTAATGAAGAAGAAAGAAGATACCAGGAAACAAATCTAACAATCCATGACAGTGAATGCTGAAAAATTTCCTTACAGATAAAATGGAAATTTGAAGCAACAAATGGTTTGGTTTATTTTGTTTTACGGCATATCAACTTCAATGAGTCTGTCTATATTTCTGAGATGAGGTATTATGTACATTATTTACATTATTCGGACTATTGTCCTCATCATTTTCGCCATATCTATCACAACGTTTCGGCTGTTGTACGCTCCGGCCTTCTTCAGGTGGTTGGAATGTCGAACCGAACCCTTTATTTCGCACACTGTTCTAGTTCCACGTGCCATGTTTGATGGATGTCAGTTATCAGTTATCTCCTGTTAATTTCCCTCTGAAAGTTCTCCACTGCCTTAACCAGGTATTGAACTCACACTCTTTGGGTCCTGTCACTGGATCTAACCAACGCCTTTATCCACTGTGCCATGTGTCCTGAAGAAGGCCGGAGCGTACAACGACCGAAACGTTGTGATAGATATGGTGAAAATGATGAGGACAATAGTCCGAATAATGTAAATAATGTATAACTTCAATGAGTTATTTAATGCTGACAAGATTTTTAGGATAGATATGAATAAAATATGTATTCTTTGTAAGAAATCAGTTTGTAGATCAGTTTTCATTGATTTATTTTTGTAAAGAGGTTTTTTTGTCAAGAGTCAAATGTATTGCTGGTAATATTTTTTTTCTTTCAAAAATGTATTGCTAGTATTTTTACAATAAAAATCTATTTTTATACTTTCATAATGTTTCGACTCCAGTTTAGGGATTAACTATTTGCCCATAGCTGAGACCCTAACAGGTGCTATCACCCTGGGTCAGGGTGGACCTGGGAACACCAGCAATTAAGAAAGGGCAACAAGAGGTGTGGCTCTATAGAAGAATGCTGATTATACCATAGGTGGAATATGCAAGCAATGAGGAAGTTTTACAAAACATAGGAACCAAAAGTACACTTGCTCTTAGGATCTGAAAGAGGTAACTGAAATTTCTAGGACACATAATGAAAAAAGAAGGCTTAGAGAATTAAATACTCACAGGATATATTGAGGGCAAGAAGGAAACAGTGTTTAAGCTACCTAATGAACTTGTATAAATGGATGGTATAACAAGGACTGGGTGGGATAATAAGGAGTCAAATATTGCTTAGAGGTACAAAGGTTAGGACATTGTGGAGAGCCATGATTGACCATATCCTGAAAGGACACAGCACATAAAAGAAAGAGCCCCAGTAATGTCATGAATAAGTTTTTCTAACCTTTGTTTCATAACATTTTAACTTTAATTACAGAGCCATGAGTATGAAAGACATGCTTAATTCCTTTCTATAAGGCTTAAACTTGAGGTGACTATTATTACTAAAGAAAGGAAGTCTAAGTACCATTGAGAAAAGTTAATCTGAACAATGATCATGAAAATATTTATAGAAAAGGCACAGGAAAACTATATTACAGTAGTGAGAAAGTGACCGAATCTGAGATGTCAGGTCAGGACCAATAACATTGCAGTTTCTTCTTTAGATTTCATCAAGGACCTCTAAATATATTGCAGGAGCATCAGACAATGGACAGAAGCAATAGTCAAAGCATGGACAAATGGTAGATTTATAAGATGTAAAGAGGATTCGGGTGAGTCTAAAAATAAATCTCTCCACAGTTGAATCACAGAAAAATAAATCAATAGATATGTAGTATCTGATTCACTTCAGTTGATACCTAAATAGACTTTGCACTCACTGTCATATTAAACTCTCAGAGATGCCAGGTGCATCAGCAGGTTGACCTGTAAGATGATCTCCTAGCCACCACATACTCCTGGATGTCAGTGGCTATCACTGAAATCAAAATAGGCTGTTGACCTAGTTGCACCTATGATGTACAGACTTGAGACAAATTGGATGACAGCTATATAAACATCCACCCAAGGGGGGACAAGAAGAGAGTTTCTTATATCTGCACAAGAATGTACAATCCTCATTTGGAGAAAACCTCTCTCACACCCACTCACAAATGGTAATTGAAGTTTGGAATTGAATAAACAATAATATTGCATACAAAAGATTTCATCTTATGTTATTATTGGTCAGTGGAGATAATAATATTAGACATACTTTAGTAAATAAAATAACAAGAGATATTTCAGCCAATCAAATCACCTTACAGATATTCTAGCCAATAAAATCACTTTACAGATATTCTAGCTAATAAAATCACCTTACAGATATTCCAGCTCATAAAATCACCTTACAGATATTCTAGTCAATAAAATCACCTTACAGATATTCCAGCTAATAAAATCACCTTACAGATATTCGAGCCAATAAAATCAACTTTCAGATATTCTAGCCAATAAAATCACTTTACAGATATTTTGGTCAATAAAATCAATATCACTCAGGCCATCTTCAATTTTTCTGTAGTGATATGTAAATAACTGCCTAATTAGCATAGCTAAGGTATACACAATATAAATGCCCAATCATTAAGGGTAAAGCAGATCTTGGTATGAGAGATAAATGGCTACTACTGGACTGATAAAATACAAAGGAAATCACACTTCATAACAGTTCCTCTTTAAACTTTTGAAAAGCAGAGTATTTCTTCTCAACCAAAACATCTTGTCGATGAGCTCATGTTACTTTCTCTCTTGTTTTTTCTTTCAATGCCAAATCTACTCCCACGCAGGCTTTTAAACTGACTTAATTATACTCATTTTGATTTTATTTCAGTGAACATTTTTTTACATAAAAACAAATTTACAGTGGCTTTAAAACATTCCCATTCACTATATTTTATTACACATTATTTTCACTTCACTTTAATTTGTTATAACAGGATATAGCTAGGGAGGAAAAGTTTATTTTCCCATTTAATTTCTCCTGTTATGGGCATTATTATGTCTGTGATATAACATTGTACTTCATGGATGGAACAGAATGGCTGAAAGGAAAAGAAATGACAAACATGCTTTATTCTCAGACAGACTTTTTTACTAGTAAGACATACATAAAAGTATATATATATATATACACACACACACACACACACACACACACACACACATATATATACATATACTGGTGATGTAATGGAATAACCTGTCACCCCCATGAGGTAGTAACTACCTATAAGTATCTGTAAGTCAACGGGCTACAGAAACTAGCTGGGATCTGTTGAGTACAACGCAGACTTGAGTGAGAACTACTGAACTTCCAATAGTAGCACTCATCACTGGATTGACTTGCAACGACCTTGTGCATAACTGTTACCTTTATTCTTATTGTACTGGCTTTTTACAATAAACCTTTACTTATTTTATCCAGTGTTTTTCAAGTATATATTCCTATTAGCACGGAATATAAGAATTGGGCATGTGGCTGAGTGGTTAGAACGTTTGCTTTCTGATCATGAAACCCAAGTTCAAATCTCACCAGGGTTGATTTTTCAGAAAGGAGACTTCCTGATGTTATCAGTCTAGGGGAGGGAGGGGGCGGCACCTTTGGAAAGTGCCTGAAAATCCCACCTCTGGTTGACTCAAGCCTTGTGAGTGAAATTGGGTAGATGGAACATTTGGGGGAGTTTGATTGCTATGCTAGCACGTAGTCACAAGTCATTGTGACCGAGGGTTTGAATGTGCTTGCCTTGTTCAGATTGTTGATCACTTTAGATAGCATGTTCTCTCCCAGAAACTGTAACTATGGTCTGCTCAGCATAGTTGCAGTATAAACCACAGGTGGGCTCTGTAGGTGTTGAACAAATACAAATGTGCCTGAGCGAGCGTCTGCAATAGGGATTGGCTAGCCGCCCTAAAAGATGGGTATCCTCAAATATGAGTGGCCAGATATTTTATATATATATATATATATATATATATGTCTTATCTAGAAAACAAGATATCACATATATCTACCCAGGAAAGAAGATTGTAAGAAGAAACAAAATAGAAGGATCTTACATATAATATGGAGATACTCTTGTGTCTGGAGAAGCCATGTTTAGGACTCCAGATTCAAATGGGCTGGATTCATCTACTATGTCCCAGGCAAGGACATAATCTGCAAATGGGAGACAGCGACTCTTGGGTTTTCCCAAATTGAGGACTGCAAGCTGGAGTTTCTTTCTATATCAAGGAAAGATATATTTCCAAAGGGAAATGGTGCCATGGATTTGTAAACCGCTGGGGAGGCAGATTTATCCTTTGCCAGTATAAAGAAAGCAACCTTTTGGTTTGGCTGCTGTAAACAAACTGAAATTGACTGCTGCTATCGTCACTGTATGGAGTGACGTCACTAGTCCACTGTCATGTGACCCATGTGACTTATCTCCACCAAAGAGAGATAAGTGCCTTCTGTATCCCTATAGTGTTATAATGCATAATTTATTGAAAAAAACTTGTTAATATATATCAACAACTTCTTTCTTTTACTACTTTAACTTCTAAGAGGATGGACTGGGTAACTTCAACATCCCTGGTGCAAAAGGAATCAGTGAGCCATTGCTCTATTCTGTCTTGAATGTCACTATGAACCACAGTTGTGAAATGGACAGGAGTGGTGACCACAGTGATGCAAAATACGCCAAATAAATGATGATGATGATGATGATGACTCTGTTTAAGAAGAAAAGTTAGCAATCCTGCTTCATAAATCCCTGAATAGCTAGTGATTTGTAGATGTACATTCACTGTTCCTTTTATTAGATAAACTCATCTAATGGTAGTTATGGAAAAAAAGATCAAGTTTATAATCAAAATCAATCAAATAACATGAGATATCGCAAGAAAAATGACAGCATATACAAAACAATGTAAATTACAAGTAAGAAGGTACAATAAAAGGGTTTCAGTGAGGTTGAACCCAGTTAAACAAGTAGATTTACCTTGACGGTATAAAATAGTTCTTATGATTTGAAGTGAGTTGTCGAAGTTTGTGACAGAATCCATTCATACCTTTTGAGTTCAGAGTTTTCAACATAGAACATTGTTTTGAGAACATTACTTGTTCTCTGTCATGAAAATGCCTATTTTGTTGCAATAGTGGGGGTGAAAATAAGACTTGATTCTGTTGTGAAAATGACAATTTGGTTGTCAAGACTTCGTTGAAGAGTCGGTTTTGTGGCTGCTTCTTTGAGTCTATGCTCAGCCAGGGTTTCAAATGTTTTGGAAGGTGTTGCTTCACTCTGATGGTCGTTTTGCAAGAATTTTCATAGCCAAAGGTCGGCACCAATTTACCTGAAAAATTTTAGCAGTCACTCAAGAATTTCAGATTTCAACCAGCTTGAGTAGCCATTTATCTAAACAAATTTGGTGGTTTGTGTGCCCAGAAAAGAGGGTAAAAAATTTCTGGACAAGTAACTTATTTTTTCTAAAATAATGCTCAATGGTTGTTGTGGGAAAAAAGATCAAGTTTACAATGAAAATCAATCAAAGAACATAAAATATCACAAGAAAAATACCTGCATATATAAAACAATGTAAATTACAAGTAAGAAGGTATGATAAAAGGCTTTCAGTGAGGTTGAACCCAGTTAAAAGGGTAGATTTATCTTGAAGGTATAAAATGTGATTGTTCTTAATAGTTCTTATGATTCGATGTGAGTTGTTGAAGTTTGTCATAGAATCTGTCTGTGCCTTCAAAGTTCAAAGTCTTCAATATTGAATGTTGTTTTGAGTCCATGTCCAGTCCAGGAATTTATTACCCCCTTTTCAGGGCACACAAACCACCAAATTTGTGCATCTCTAATATCTAGTAAAATTTGCTTTTATTTTATTTTAAGCATCTCTCATCATTTTTTAAAGTGCATCTTATTGTCACTTGATCTCCATTCTCCCAATATCTTTTAACTGAACCACCATAAAAAGATCCATTAATAGTTTTCTTATTTTTTTCTTACTTTCTATCAGCTTGAACAAATCTGACCATTCTCTTTTGACTTCTTTCATCAACAAGTGATTTCCAAACACAAAATTACTACTCAATGGAATTTTTTTCTTTTTCTGACTATTCTCTGCAAAAAAATGGTTAAACATGAAAATCCTAGTAGATCAACAGCTTTTTTAAATAATCAGGCCCAGCCATGCTGTATTAAAAATAACTTAAATCATTTTTCTTCCCCATACTAATGCATGAAATGAAATTTAGCAGGTTGCCATGACCATGTTTAAATACGTGTATCCATTAAATTGCAACACATTCATTGGCAGATTAGAAATTTACTTATTGCACCATCTTGATTTCACATCTGATTTCCCTGATATGAAGCCGAATGATTATAATGAATCAATTGCTGGGTCAGCTGCTAGGAAAGTTGGTTCATTGTGTCATGCCAGACAATTTTTCTTACCTGAATCCATCTTGAACATTTATAAATCTACTATTCATCTGGGCATGTGGCCTAGTGGTTAGGACGTTCGCTTTCTGACCATGAGACCTTGGTTTGAATCTCACCACAGTTGATTTGTCAGAAAGGAGTCTTCCTGATGCTATTGGTCTGGAGGGGGGGGGCGATCCCAGCATGTGGCAAATTTGAAAAGTGCCTGGAAGCCACACCACAGCTTGACTCAAGCCTTGTAAGTGAAATTGGGTTGATGGAACCCTTAGAGGGCGGTCGATAGCTGTGCTAGCATGAGGCCACAAGTCATCATGACCGAGGGGTTGAGGGCTTGGCCTTGTTCAGATTGTTGATCATGCTAGATAACATGTTCTCTCCCAGAAACTGTAATTAAGGCCTGCTCAGCATAGTTGCAGTATAAACTACAGGTTGGCTCTGTGGGTGTTGAACAAACACAAATGTGTCTGAGCAAGCATCTTCCATAGGGATTGGCTAGCCGCCCTAATACAAGTGGCCAGCTATTATTATTCATCTGGGCATTGAATATTGCTGCCACATCTGGTCTGGTATTATATATCTCAAGATTCTTGACAAAATCTGAAGAGCCTATTGTCAGTTGTCAGTCCAAACCTTGTATTTTAACTTTAGTCATTTTCTCATTGACATAAGATAATTTCCGTATACCTCTTCAATAAATATTTTATAGTAATTGTCCTAATAAACTTTTCTCCTTGGTACCTTGACTGCAGAAATTTAAGCATACTACTAGATTGGCAATTAGGTCTCGTTATTTTACTGTTGAAATAGCTAGATGTAACCATACATTAGGAGGCATGGTGGAGTAATGGATAGTGGCTCTTCTCCCCAAAGGTATGGGTAAATAGCAGGACAGACGAGTTCCATAGCCTTGGATGGTGAAAGAAATGGCAATCTGCTGTGGAAAAAAAATCTACCTCGTCAGTCATGTATTGAAAGATACATGATGACCTAAGCATGCATCTCACATGGCACATAACTGACATATATATATATATATATATATATATATATATATATATGGTGGAGTAATGGATAGCTGCTCGGATTGAGCAATCGGATAGCCAAGTTCGAATTCCAGTTGGATCCACTATATTCACTTACGTGCAAATACCCTTGGAAAAGGCATGAATCCTCTTCTCCCTCCCTCCAACTATGGGTAAATAGCAGGACAGACTGGGTTCTATAGCCTTAGATGGCAACTGGTCTACTGCAGAAAGAAATGGCAACCTACTGCAGGAAAAAATCTGCCTCGTCAGTCATGTATTGAAAGATACATGATTGCCTAAGCATGTATCATGCATGGCACATAACTAACTGAACCATACATTCTATTCTAATAGTTTCTTTCTTCTTATTTCTTACCTGTGGAATTCACTTCCGATTTCTCGTTTTCCTGTCAATTATGTAAATACAATATCAATCACCAGCTTCTGCCTTACTGAATCTTGTTCTTTTATTTTCCCTGTCTCAATATTGACATTTTCTCATTTTCTTTCATTCTCAGTAACCCCTTGCGACTTAATGAAACTATCACCTTGCTTGGGGTGAAATGATTAATAAAAAAAGAAAAGAAAAACCTGGTGAATGTGGGTCATTAAGTCACAGTTCTGTTCTTTGTACATACAGCATGTGATGGATAAATTGTTGTATAAATTATGCAAAAATGAAAATAACATTGATATTTCATTTTAAAAGATATATTTACCAAAGTTACACAAAAATATCTTGAAATACAAAAGAGTAAATTTATTCAATAAAATTGCCACTTGGGAATCTCCTGCAACTGTTCTGGACAGTCTCCTTGTTTAAGTTGGTGAATGCTGCCATAATCCTTGCCTTCAGTTCATCTTTTATGATACAAGGAGTTTTGTTGGTCTCTTGCTCAACTGCACCCAACACATGATAATCAAGGGGGTTGCAGTCTGGAGAGTTAGGTGGCCAAATGTAAGGGGTGATGTGGTCACAGAAATTGTCTGACAGCCATGACTACATTCCCAAGCTTGTGTGGCATGGTCCTGTTGCCAGATAAAGAGTCTTCCTGCAGCCACTATCTTGACTCAGGACACCTTTCTATGTTGAATCTGAAGCTCTCACCAACAAATTCAGGAGTTCTTTTCTTATCAGAATACTCAGAGTGAGTTTTCCCAGCTGCCATACCTTCATAATCACCATTAGACTCATCCAACTCTTTTCAAATCCTCTGCACGGTTCCTCAGATTGATACCCAAACATTCTGAAATGTTCATATTGTAGCTTCTGGCATGAATGCCAAGAGGTACAGCATGCCATTTCCAAATTTCTGGCAGAGTGAATTGCATCATGGTGCTTTTTTTCTCACAGATGGTGCCCAACTGACCCTACTATACTGTGCAGTCAAAATATCAAAAGCAAACAACATGAATGTACAAAATTAAAAATACAAAATGCCGAGAACTTACCCATGTATACTATATTTTTTGTTTTGTTTTTCTTCTCATTGGTCATCATGTGGGATGGAACATATTAATAAAGACTTCTGCATATCCCTCCCCCAATTAAGAGCTTTTGTTCCTGTATACCTAATTATGTTACTAGTGGGTGTATCTCATTAAGAAGTCATAAAAGAGATAGAATATAGTGAATATGAACAATGGTAACATAAAATGTAGAAAATTAAGACTGTGGCTGTTTTAGAGTTACAATCTCAATTTTCTGTGTACCCTGAGAAAATTCACATATACAACTTTAACTGATTTAATCATCAAAGTAAAAATGCTGGTGAATATAAGTCATTTATTCACATTTACTCTATTTTGTATTTCTTCTCATTAGTCATCATGTAAAATGGAGCATATTAATAAAAGTCTTCCATGTAACCTCACCTTTAGAAAAGTAAATCATGACAAATTTAAACTTTTAAGAAAATATTTTATGTCTGAATTTCTGGGATGATGAGTTATTATGATTTACATTCAGACTAATGTCCTCATCTTTGTTGTTATTATCATAATGTTTCATCCATTGTACTCTCTGGACTTTTCATGTGTCTGGTAGTCCTTGAGAAATTTCAAACTAAACACTTTATTCAATCAAGAATGTAGATTGTTCTTGTTCTACTGTCCACATCTAGGGATATCTCATCTTGTTATTTTTTTATTAGTGCTCAGTAATTAACACTGAGTCTGAGTTAGTACTACCCAGCCCTGGGATTGAGCTCACAATTACTTCTTTACTACTGCTCAATTATTGCTAGTCCTGTTTTCACCAATTCTGTACTACCCAGCCCAGAGGAGGCATGGTAGAGTAATGGATAGCAGCTCAAATTGAAGAATTGGAGAGCTGAGTTTGAATTCCAGTCAAATCCATTACATTCACTTACATGCTAATACCCTTGGGAAAGGTATGAATCCTCCTCTTCTAAGTAGCAGGACAGACCAGGTTCTGTAGCCTTGGATGGCAACTGGTCTACTGCAGAAAGAAATGGCAACCTACTGTGGGAAAAAACCTGCCTTGTCAGTCATGTATTGAGAGATACATGATGGCCTAATCATGTATCATGCATGGCACATAACTGATAACTACCCAGCCCAGGAATTGAACTCAAATTACTTCTTTATTACTGCTCAGTTATTGATAGTCCTGTTTCCACTGAGTCTGAGTCTGTACTACTCAGCCTAAGGATTGAACACAAAATTACTTTTTTATTACTGCTCAGTCATTGATAGTCCTGTATCAACTGAGTCTGTCTGAGTTTATATAACCCAGCCCAGGAATTGAACTTACATTACTTCTTTATTACTGCTCAGTTATTGATAGTCCTGTTTCCACTGAGTCTGTACTACTCAGCCCAAGGATTGAACACAAAATTACTTTTTTATTACTGCTCAGTCATTGATAGTCCTGTATCAACTGAGTCTGTCTGAGTTTATATAACCCAGCCCAGGAATTGAACTCAAATTACTTCTTTATTACTGCTCAGTTATTGATAGTCCTGTTTCCACTGAGTCTGTCCATAAATTGAACTCAAATTCTGGTAACCTAGTAATTGTGAGTTCAATCTCTGTGTTGGGTAGTACTGACTCAGACTTAGTAGCAACAGGTCTTGCAACAACAGAGCAATACTAATAAAGATTATCTTTAGACATGGACAACAGAATGAGAACAGTCTACTCCATAGATTGAATAATGTGTTTTGTTCAAAATTTCCTGAAGATGACCCAGATCAGCAGACAACTGAAGAAGGCTTGAGTGTACACTGGTTGAAATATTGTTTAAACAGAATCTTGATAAATAAACTGAATGACAACCCTTCACCAGACAATAGAAAATTATAGTGATTTTCCAAGCATAGCTTGGATGTGACACCAGGCCGAATGTAAGGGGCATCCAGTGAGAATCGAACTCACTACTCATTCGTAATTGTTCTAGCAAGACAAGCTTGCTAACCATTACACCACGCCGAGGTGCCCAAAGATTTTCTAAGTGAAGCCTAGATGTGGTACAAGGCCGAAAGCATGGGGCATCCAGTGAGGATCGAACTCACTTTTCAGTAGTAACTGATCTAGCAAGACAAGCTTGCTAACCATTACACCATGCTGAGGTGCCCAAGCAATAGAAAATTATTCCCTAAGGAGAAATTTCAGTAAATTTAAAGCCTAAAGGTTAAATCCACTTTAACAGGAAGGGGGAAAAGCCTGCTACTATCACTCTTTAAAACACATCCATTAAGTTGAGGAGTGTTAGTTTAATATCTTCAGAAATTTGTTAGCCAAAGACGGTGAGTTCAATCCTTGGTAGGACCACAAGAGTCAGCATAGTTAACAGTCATGATAATAACAGCAAAGAGGATGACATTAATCTGAATATAAATACTATAAAATATTTAATATTTAAATAAATAAAAGTATGCAAAAATAAATTATGAAACAGAAGTTAGCTTAAAACAGAAAAAGAAAGAAGGAAGGAAAGAATGAAAGAAAGAAAGAAGGAAGGAAAAGAGGAAAATTTGCTTGTTCACTTATAGGCTGATCAAGAAACAATGCTCCAAACTTTCCTTGAAGTTAGATACTTGTGAAAATATGCATGAAAAATACCTCTTTTTAAGAGATTTGACATATTACCAAACCAGTTAGAAGTCATTACATTCAGATATATGTGTGTGCAGGAAAATAATAAAAATAAAAGGCAATAAGAGTAATTTTGAAAATCAAATAAACATAAATAAATAAATAAGTAATTAAATAATTAGAATTATATCAAATAAAATGAATCAAAAAAAAGAAAGAAAAAAAAGATGTTTATAAATCTACCATTCATCTAGGTATTGAATATTGTTCCCACATCTAGTCTAGTGTTCCTGCTATATAACTTGAGATTTTTGACAAAATCCAATGAAGGTCTTTAACCCTAGAACACTAACCATGGGTATATAGTACCCAGCTCAAATTTTCTTATTTTTAATTACAATTTTCAGTACCTGATTTTCTTACGTAAATAATGTTTTTCAGTTCCTATTAATATTAACTTAAAGTACAAAGTTTGAAGTGCCTGCATGTAAAATATTTCAAATAAAGATTTATATTTAATATTTTTTTGATATTTTCAAAATCGAGTAAGATATACCCATGGTTAGTAGTGGTGTAACTTTAATTGATGGTTAGGGTTCTAGGGTTAATGTTATTGGTCCTGATCTGGCATCTGGACTTCAATCACTTTTCCATTACAATGACATGGCTTCCCTGTGCCTTTTCTATATATATCTACATGACAATCGTTCTGATGTGCTTTCCTCCTTGCTACCATAACTGTGTGAATTTAAGCCTCCTACTAGATTGGCAACTAGGTATCTGTTGTGTCGGAAACCTACCATCCCTCTTGAAGATGAACTTGTCTGCGTCCGTGAACAAAGACGTTAAATAGTGGCGTGTCAGTTGACATGAAAAGAGACAGAAGACAGATAAGTTCTTAGCTGAGCTAGTTATTGACTACTCAGGCGATTTCTGTACCTTTTTACCAACCTATTAAAACCCTTTTTATTGTTACGTGTTATTTGGCGTTTGTCTCTACTAACCCCAAATCAACATCATAACAGTATCATTGTTTTACTCTTGGACTAGCTATGATGTAACCATAAATTCTATTCCAATAGTTTCCTTTTTTGCACAATTCTTTGTGGAATTCTCTTCTGTTTTTTTTTTGCTTACAATCTTCAAAAATTCAAATGCATCATCAATTATCATCTTCTGTTTTCCTGAATCCTGTTCTTTTATTGTTCTTTCTTTTCACTAATGTCTTCTCATTTTCTTTCATTCTCACCACCGGTTGTATCTTAGTGGCATTATCACCTTGCTTGGAATGAAATGATTAAAAAAAAAGAAGAAATATTAAGCAATTCATTGCTTCAGTGACAAAATCAGTTAGAAGTCATTACATTCAGATATATGTATGTGTGACATCATTGCATGATAACAAATACTTGAGTAACCAGGGTGTAGGCCAAGTGACCTAAAAACTATTTAGTCCATCTAAACCTATGTATAGACAAGATTCCAAAATCAATACACAATGCAAAGCAACCAGTTAAGCCAGGATAAAAGGAGTGTAAAAAACGGTTTTCAATCAACTTGTCTTTTATTTATTTAGTGTACAAAGGTGTGATAAGCGAAAGTCTGAATAACACAAGGTATGAATAGATTGTCATGACAAAAGAGTGAAAGTTTATGAGAAATGAGGTTCTTTATTTCCTGGTTGAATGAATGGCAGATTAATTGTGACCTGGAAACCACTGGGTATATTGGGAGGTTGATCAGTGTATTTAGATCCCCTTGCACACACACACACACACACACACACACACACACACACACACACAAAAAAAAAAACACATACACATGCACACACACATGCACACACACATGCATTCACAAACACATACACATGCACACAAACATAAAAACACGCACAAACACAAGCAAAAACACACATACATACACACACAAACATACGCAAAAATACAAACACATACATGCACACAAACAAACATGCACATATGCACACAAACACACATACAAGCATAAACACAAGCACAAACTCACACAAACACATACGCATACACAAAAACACACCATACGCAAACACACACACGCATTCACACACATACAAACATAAACACACAAACCCAAACTCACACAAACACACAAGCACATACTCACACACACATACATGTGCACATGCACGCACACTGATAGGGTGCAAGAGAGTAAAACCCATGAAATTTTTTGTATACAATATATATTATGCTAAATAATATATACTATAAGAAACTAATACACACACACATACACACATATATGCATATATGTGTTTTTGTGTGTGTTTGTGTGTGTGTGTACATACATATACATACAGTGGTGCCTTGACTTCCCAACTAACAAAAATTTGGGTATTGAGTCAACCTCAGATACCCCACCACTCGTTATCGCAGCGAACTCCACAATGAATACCACAACATATGCCCAGTATCCCATGTCTCATTCATTCACTTTAAGTGGTTAGCTTGCAGTGGAAGCATCAGTATAATTTCTAAATAGCAGATATCTATCTATGAAAATACAGAGAAGCTGCTAATTGTGTGGTTGAATGGAAAAGCAGCTTGTAGGAGATACCATGATGGAGGCCATAATCTGTGAGAAAGCATGAGCTATTTATGCTGATTCGCTGCAGCAGACCCCAAGCACTTTGATGGAGGAAACATTGGGCAAGCTGTTTAAAGCCAGTTAGGGCTGGTTCAAGGATTTTAAAAAGAAGACTGGCATTCACTTTGTTGCCATGTATAGTGAGTCAGTGAGCACAGATATGAAGGCAGCTGACGATTATCTCAAATCTTTTGCCGGAAATATAGTAGCTGAAATTATACATTTCCCAGCAAGTCTTCAACTGTGATGAGACAGGACTTTTTTAGAAGAAGATGCCAGTGACTGTAAAATTAAGCTGCTGTTCATTTATCATTTCGAAAACCACAGAGCCTTTAAGTCACACAAGATTCTGAAAGAAAAACTGCAGGTTATATGGAGAACAAAACCGAGGACATGGGTCACCAGGCAGTTCTTTGTGGAGTGGGTGAATTTGGGCTTTGGTCCTTACATTAAGAAATATCTCCAGGAAAAATAACCTACCCCTGTAAGCCCTTCTCATCCTGGACAGTGCACTGGGTCACTCACCTAACATCAACGATGATGTCCTCAAAGTGTTCAAGTTTATAAAGGTTCTCTATCTTCCACTCAACACCACCCCTATCTTGTAGCTCATGGACCAGCAGGCGATTTCTAATTTCAAGAAGCTCTTCAGCAAGCATCTGTTCTGCTGCTGCTTTGAAGTGATAAAGATCACAAACCTCACTATTTGAGAGCTATGGAAGGACCATTATAACATTATATGCCCCAGTATTATTGATATAGCTTGACAGGATGTTACAAAGAAGAAGCTGTAATCTGAGGTTGTGTCTGAAATGAACTTTGAAAGACTTGAACCCAAAGTGGCAATAGTGGAGGAGATTGTATTCCTTGGCAAGTTCATGGGCCTGGGCATGGAGGAAGGGGACATCAACAAGCTCATCAATGAGCACTCTGTGGAACTGACAAAGGAGAAACTAAAGGAGCTACAGATGTAGCAGAACATGGAGGTTTTGCAAGGAATAGGTGACATGGAGGAGGTTACTTCTATAATTAGATAAAGGAAATGTTGGAGAAACTTTCAGACTTTATTCAGAAGAAACACCCAGAAAAAGTTGCAAATGGATGTGCAATGGAGCTATTTAATAACACTTGCCAAACTCATTTCAGAAACAGTCTGGAAGGGAGGATGAAACAGACCCCTCAATGGACAGGTGTTTTTTTTATCCAAAACCCTGCTGATGAAAGTGAGGAAAGCATGGCAAAAAAAGGGCAAAAATCAGTGAATAAGATTCATTTATTCAGTTCAGCCTTTTCTCCTCCACCTCTGCTAGCATCTTTAAGTCAACTGATCTCCAAGGTAAATGCTGTACTTAATAAAGCCAGTTTATTGCAGTTCATTCTATTATATTGTGCTTTTATACAATATTCATTATTTATAAGAAGATTTTTCTTATTTAAAAGCATGTAATAAAAAAATTGCATCATTTTTTTAGGGGTCCAGAATGGATTAATGTCATTTCAATTCATTTCAGTGGGGAAAATTGATTTGACATACAAGTAATTTGAGTTACGAGCTCCGTCATGGAACAAATTAAACTAGTAAGTCAAGGTACCACTGTATGTATGTGTGTGCATATATATATATATATATATATATATATATATATATATATATATATAAAAATTAGATTTTATTGGTGGTACAAACAAAACTTAATGACTGTATATGTCAGCCTACAACAATAAATTCAAAAAGCTGTAAACTTTGTCTGGAAAAAGAAAATAACTATAATTACCTACTCAGACCAACACAAATTATTACATAAACAATAAGGACTGAACTCAAAATGCAGACACAGAAACAAATTTTTACTATGTTACTTAAAAATTCATAACTAAAAATGAATACCAACATGAAAATTGCATATACATGCATTATATACAACATAGATAATCTAACATACTTTACAAAAAGCCAATACTTTAGACTAAACAAATAAGATAACTCCTCCCAAAAAAATAAAATGAATAAATAATAAATAAAATTTTAAAATGTTTCAATAAACAAATTAGGTAAACAATGAACAAATTAATAATATGCACATAAACACATGTAAAAGTTTACTCTCTCAGCTGTGGAACTAAAACAAAGCATCCATAGAGAGATTGTAGCCATTCCAGTTGATATGCTAAGAAGCACTATGTTTGAAATGAGAGATCGAGCTAGTGCATGTTCTCTTCATGCTGGTGACCATCTCAGGGATGTAATCTCCAAATTTTAGATAAGATGTTGAACTCTTGAAATATCAGTTATGTAATAAATATATTTGGTACCCTATGTAATTTTTATAATCCAAGATACTTGCATTTAAAATATGTCCCATCATTATGAGACACATCCTCTCTCTCTCTATCTCTCTCTCTCTCTATCTCTCTCTCTCTCTCTCTCTCTATAATCTGTCTATTCCAACCACATGAAGAAAGCCTGAGCATACAATGGCAGAAACGTCGTAATAAATATGGCGGCAAGGATGAGGACAATAGTCCGAATAATGTAAATAGTATATATATATATATATAGGGTGCAATGGATTGTTGTCAAAATTGTGCAAAAGTCAAAATAACACTGATATCTCATTTTAATAGATATATTTAACAAAATTGCACAAATATATCTTGAAATAATAAAATCGCTATTGGCTTTAACCCCAACCTCCAGATGACTTCAGAATGGTCTTCTTGTTTAAGATGTTTTGTTAGTCTCTTGCTCAATTGCACTCGACACATAATAATCAATGGGGTTGCAATCTAGGGAGTTAGGTGGCCAGATGCAAAGGGTGATGTTGTCAAAGAAATTGTCTGACATCCATGACTGGGTTCTCCTGTTTGTGTGACATGGTACAGAGTCCTGTTGCCAAAAATAGGGTCTTCCAGCAGCCACCCTCTTGACCTGGGGTTGCACTACTGCCTCAAGGCAATTGATGTAGGCCTCCAAGTTGAGTCTGATGCCTTCACCAACAAATTTGGGAATTCATTTCTTATCAAAATGATCAGAGTTAATTTTCCAAGCTGCCATACCTTTGTAATCACCATTAGATTCGTCCAACTCTTAAATGTTTGTATTGGAGCTTCCAATGCAATTTCCAAGCAGTACAACATGGTTGTTTCCAAATTTCTGGTGAAGGGAATTGCCTCATGGTGCTCTTTTTCTCACAGTCTGTGCCCAACTGACCCTACTATACTGTGCAGTTGACAAAATCAAAAACAAACAATGCACATGCACAAAATTAAAAATATAAAATGGTGATAATTTACCTATCACACCCTATATATATATATATATATATATATATATATATATATATATATATATATATATATATATTCTTTTTGTGGGAGTGTAATATTTGCCATCATGTCTTGAAATTGAAATCTGGTAATATCAAGTGCAGTGGCCTGAGATTTAATCTCATGCTACTGCTCTTAAAAATTTTCTTGATGGCCTTCATTCCAGACCAGCTGAGAATGTGTATATGATGCATGACAAAATTTGTAAATGCAGTCCAAGTCTGAAAAGATGCATGAAGGTCCGTGAAGATGCTGTTCTTTCATCTAATAAATCTTGCCAATATCGCTTCCTTTGTGTTTGTCACACATGCTTCAAGCTATGCAAATACTTTGAGTCCATATTCGTTTATGAGTTGACAACTAATTCAGGGATGTGCAATTAATGAGATGGCAATCATCTGTAAAGATGCTGCAACCATCACCCTCCCCCCCCCACACACAAACACATATATATAAAGAATTCATGGATTTATTTTTAATACAACATTTATATTACTTCAAATCTTATTATAGTAGATATGCATTACTGTAATAGACACCCCCCCCACCTTTTTATTTTAGACAGTGTATTATGTCTATCAGCATATTCGAGAAATCTTGATAAAGAAAGTGTGCTCTCTGGCAAGGACTGACCCTGAATCCTCCTTTGTACAAGAATCCATCATTTGATCTAGCATGCTCTACCACTCAGCTACAGATAGTGTCACAGTTCAGCAAGGCTCTATTTTTCCTTTTAAGGAAAGCAAATTTCCTCATTCAAATATTTTTCTTGAAAAATCCCATATCTGCTCAGTTTTCTATGTAAAATGCAACCAAAACAATTTCTAAAGTTTTAATGGGTTTATTTTTAATCTGACATTTCAGGTCTGAATTTGCCCCGTGGCCCCAAGAAGGGGTCCTGTTTGGACAGTAGTTAAACAATCAGAGTTCCGGATTAGTAATAGCTTCAAGCTGAAGGTTGAAATTTGAATGTTAATGGGTTAGCTCCCTTTGCTATCACATTCAAATTCTTATAATATATATGACCTGTTCACCAAAGTTCCCACAGATGATGCTCTATTGAGAGTTCAAAAAAGTGTGTGCAAATAACATTCTTTCAATTGGTTTCTATCATATACCAATAGAAAGAAGGCTATCTCAGGTAATGAGATAAATGGAATATTTGAAGGAAATTGCTATAGGAACATTACTACTAAAGACAACCATGTGGCTTAGATATATAAATGATACCTTCATGTTTCTGGCTGCACTAGAAAGATGTACAAGCATTGCTGGACCCTGTGAACTCAGTAAGACATTTTGCAGTGAAAAAGGAAGCAGCAGATCAAGATGTAATAATAAGTTTCACAGCATATGAGATCAAGTTATTGATATATCACAAGCCAACATTTACCGGACTTTAACTGAATTTCACTATCCAGGTACTATCAAAAAACAGATTGTTCACAGGCTACAACATTGAGCTAAACTCATACGTGATGACCCATACACATGCCAACAGCAAATGCTCAGCTTTATGCAATACATTGCTAAAAATGCTAGTAAAATAGTTGCCTTGTTCCATTGTCCCAGGAAGTATCTGTCTCCTGCTGCAAGGCTTTATGGAATGGACTATAGAGAAAAGTGGATTTATGTATATTTCAAGGGTAATACAGAAATATTTCTTAATATATAAACTGATTGTATTTTGCCACTCATTTCAGATGATACCACAGCAAAACCTCAGAAAAGCCAGGTGCAACAGTGGACTGAGCTGAAAAATGGCCTCCTAGACACCAGGAGCAGATCTGCAGCACACAAGATATCAGTGGCTGCCCCCAAGATGTAAACAGGTAGTTAATCCAGCTATACTTGTGAGTGCATATGTGGGCTGGTCAATGAAATCAGGATATATAAGCGTAGGGAAGAAGTACAGAATCTTTTACATCCTTGCAAAAAGAATCCATTTAGAGAAAACTCAAAAGCCACACACCCAATCGTGGTGAAATCCGGAATTGAATAAACAATAATTTTGCATATAGGAGTTTTAGTCTTGTGCTCTTATTTCTTGATATGATAATAACATTTCATTATAATGTATGTAATATTATATTGTATAATAATTATATATAGAAACATTGGTTGTATGAAATAAACATTGAATTATTCAATTTGTTTGAACTACTCTTCTCATACGTGAATAGTTTAGATACAAAGTTTCAGCAAGTACCTACTGGCCATCTTCAGGTGTATATTATTTTGGAAGATGTGGATATTTTCTCGGTGTTGATTATTACATTATTTTTCTCCCTATGATGGTATTTCTTGTTCATTCCTGCTGAATCAAAGGCTGTAGATTTAATTACCTGATCCAGGGCAACTTGCAAACAATAGGTGACAGTAAAACTTGATTTGTGGTTTGTTTAGTTGTTTTTTGGGGTCATTGTGTTGGATAACCCTTTACCAGTTTATGAAAGACCTTTTTCTTTTCAGTCCAATTTGTCAGCAGAAGATATGCTAGAATGACTAGCTTTGTTCTTCATTGTTTTCTTGTATGATCTTTGGTGGGAAGGAGATGTGGATTCACTGTCCAGGTTTTTTGGTGGGATCCAGTTCCATGTCTCAACTCGAGGAAGGCTGGCAAAAGAGGGGGATTAAGATGAAGATGTCATAAAATACTATAGATGTGTAATGATTGTTCTCTGCAAATCAATCATCATCTCTCTTCTACGTCTATCTTGGCTGACTGCAGAGGTGTCCATGTAACTCTTGCTAGTTTTATTTGTGGAGGGGTGGTATTTCTCTTCTGAATGAATTTATATATTTTTTATTAGTTGAATAATTTCATTTGGGTTATGCTATAGATTTACCATATCACTATCACGATCACGAATCATATTCTCTATTTGGGTTGTAGGGGCACTAAATCTACTGCAGCCATAGCAATGGTGATGTGTCTTGGGCAACATATCTAAACAGAGCCTGACTCTCTTCAAGCTGATTTTCCTTCTTCTAGACTGGTTGCCAACCAGCCACAGCACTTAGTTTGTTCATAGTTGGAAAATAGAAGAGACTGATTCATATCTTTCCCAACTGCATTTGCACATGAATGAATTTAACAAACCCAACTGGAATTCAAACTTAGCTCTCCAATTTCTCATTCTGAGCAACCAGTGTGCATCAAATATCGCACCACCACAAAAGGTTGATTGATTCATTCATTTTCTATGGCTTAGCAACCCTTTTCAGGTTATTTAAAGCCAGAAAATATTTTTAGATGGTAAGAATTTGTTTTTTGAGATAATAATGATTTACTAATTAACCCATAGCTGGAGGTATTTGCATGTAAGTGAATATAATGAACCCAACTGAAATTGAAACTCAGCTCTCCAATTAACAATTCTGAGCCATTATCCATTAAACCAACTGCAAATCCAACCTTACAGGGCCTAGTATTCCCCAACAAAAAGGAGATCAGTGTTGTATTTTTGGAATATTTTTAAATCTAATATCAGATATTTTAAAAAATTTTTTAAAACAACAATTTCATACTTGATAATTTGATTTTTGAAATGAGGAATTATAAATATATTTTGATTTATTCAATTTATTCTATAGTAATATTTATAACATTCAAATATGAGAAAAAATAGTTTGAATATATTGAATTCTTCTTATTCTTTGTGCCATGTCATTTCAGGATGTTGGTGGTCATGGATCACCACAGTTTCCTGCTCTTTGTATCTTGTTGCCATTGTCTCTAGAACTTTGTCATTGCTCATATGTTCAGCTTATGATATTTTGAGTATCCTTCTGTAGAACCAGATTTTTGTTGTTTCACATTGAATTAGTCAAATTATACTGACAATGCCTCATCTTAAAAATCCAAAATAACAAAGTTGACATTATTTGAGATTTCTAGGTAAATAATTATGATGACAAATATCTTTATGGTATCAATGTTTTCATTAAAAGATAATGACATTTTTCTTTGGAATCCAAAAAAGTATTTTTTTTTTGCTTTTTATATGCAAGTTAAAAGGTGATTAATGAAAAGATATCAAATGTCAGAGAAGTATAGTCTGGTTTGAACAAAAACAGAAGAAAAAATGAAGTACTTTCAATGTTGTATCGAAGTCATTTAAAGCTAACCATTTGGTTGTCATCGTGCAAATCTTGGACAAAAACTATGAAAAGTACTTTAGAATTAGGGTTTGTTAATGTTCTTGTATAAAAGAAATATTCAAAGGTTTTTCTTATCTGATTATATTTTGTATTAGGAAGCCAATTTGTTAATATTTCACAATTTTTTAATATTTTACAATTTAATATTTCACATTTTACTATATTTTTAATATTTCACAATTTTCTAATATTTCACATTTTGCCAATATTTCAAATTTTGTTGATATTTTTTAATATTTCACAATTTGTTAATATTTTATATTTTGCTAATATGTCACAGTATTTTAATATTTCCCATTTTGTTAATATTTCAACTTTTGTTAATATAGTTAATATTTCACATTTTATTAATATTTCATAATTTTTTAATATTTCAAACTTTGTTAATATTTCACAATTTGTTAATATTTTACAATTTGTTAATATTTCACAGTATTTTTAATATTTTACAATTTGTTAATATTTCACAATTTTTTTTATATTTTAAACATTGTTAATGTTTTTAATATTTCACAATTTTCTAATATTTCACATTTTGTCAATATTTCAAACTTTGTTAATATTTTTAATATTTCACAATTTGTTAATATTTCACATTTTGACAATATTTCAAACTTTGTTATAATTAAATATGTATTCCTTGTTTGAATCTCACTATACCCAATTTGTCAAGGATGTCAAAGATGATATTTACCTGGAGAGGCTATCCCGGCTTGATAGAGAGTGACTAAAAACTGAGCTACAAGTTGACCTAAGCCTTATGAGCTAAATTACATAAGCAAAAATATTTCAAAGCCAACAATGATTGTGCTAGTGCATGATCACAAGTCATCGTGGCTGAAGATTTGAATGTATTGGCCTTGTTCAGAAACTGATCATGCCTGATTATCCTCTCTCTCTCACAAATTGTAACTAAGGTCCACTCAGTGTAGTTATAACATAAAACACAGGTTGACTCTCTATGTATTAAAGAAACGAAAACATGCCTGAGTGGGTGTTTGTAATGGTGATTAGCTAGCTATACTAGTAGGCACCACAGTCTACCAACATTGATGACTGCTTGTGATTTATTTCTTAGAGATATACTTAGCAAAATATTGAAATCTATTTGAGCAGAAAAAACACTCTCCAAATTCAAATTAATACTGGCACATACCCATGGCCAATGCATACTACCCCCAAAACCCCTGACCAGGTGAGGGCAAGCTTGATTGGGATCCCTGACACTTGCTATATTATCAGCATTTACTTTTTTTTAAACCTGCATTTATATACATTACAAATTAAACTAAGCATAATTGAATATTAAAGGATGAAAAATTTTTGTGGATTTTGATGTCATTCTGAAGTCTTTTTATCCAAATCTATGATTTTTTTTTGTTCATGCTAAGTCTCAAAAAAATATATAAAATTCACTGTTTTTTATCTATAATGTTGAATGAGTTAAAATTATTCAAAAAGAAAAATTTCACGATTTTAATAATTGCCACAAAACATTATTCATTTATTTAAGATGGAATGATCTATTATGACATGTTTCGGATTTGTATTTAGATACATTGTATTTATTTTCAATTTTTATAGTTGAACTGTTCACCTATATTGCTTATGATCAATTATTGTACATAATTAGGTTATAATAAAATTTGCGTTTTACAGTGATTTTCCAAGCATAGCTTAGATGTGGCACAAGGCCAAAAGTAGAGAGGCACCCAGTGAAAATCAAACTCACTACTCAGTTGTAATTGTTCTAGCAAGACAAGCTTGCTAACTGTTACACCACCTCGAAGTGCCCAAATTTGTATTTTATATGAATATTACCTTATGAAAATTAGTAGAATCTGGTATCAGAGGTTTGGGGTATGGAACACACGACCCCTTCCACTGGCCCTGCACAAGCCTATGAATGATGACAGTATTTAAAAAGAAAAATTAAAAAACCAAAACCAAAACATTCTCATGAGAAGAACCTTTAACATTTAAGCTGGTCCATGGTTTTCATTATGTATGTACAATATTTAAAGTCCAGGAACTTTTCAATGCTACCTCATACATCATCTGATTAGTATAAAAGTACTTAAAGCACTAAACTTGTGTCCATTACAGGTACCTAATTGCTACTACCCAGGCCAATGGTTGAAAAAGAACCATTTTACGAGTGAAGAAGTCAGGTAGTTATCACAGGAGATATTGAAACTTGAAACTAAACTTCAATCTGAGGGTTGCCTACACACTGTTCCAAAGTCTTACATTTCTCAAGAGCTGAATAAATGTCTGGTTATGAGTCAAAAGAGCAAGGCAACCATTGGAGGCTCCTCACACTGAAAATTCTAAAGTAATAAAACTAACTGAAAAGTATTTTACCATTGGTTGCCACACTGGGAAACACAAATGTGGCTTTGAACAGACTAAAGCCTGTAATACAACCCCCACTGACTCCAGCTGAATCAAAACTTGAGAAAGAACCCTCAGCTGATAGTCACATTACTGAAGAAAATGAACCTATTGAGAACAACACTTCAAACAAGGACTCTTTGACTCTACAGCAATCTCAGACAAAACCTACTAGAATTCCATGCTTAGGAAGACATCTAGTGCTTTCCAAATAGAACGAATTCCACTATTTCATTTAAAAGCTGTTTCGAATTGGAGATATAATGTGGCAATTCAGAAATAAAATAAAATAAAACAAATGAAAGAAAATAAAAATGAAATCTTTTCTATCATGCAAAAATAAAATAAAATAGAACAAATGAAAGAAAATAAAAATAAAATCTTTTCTATCATACAAAAATAAAATAAAATAAAAAGCAGGAAACAGAAAAGCTGATCAGAATGCCAGAATTCCAAAACAAAACTCTCCCTCTTTTCACCATGTGTCAATTGTGCCATTGCTGGGATCAGGAATCAGTGCATAGCTACATAACCTGAATATAGATATGAGATCAAGATGGAAAAAATGACAACAGATTTTTACCATACCTTGATACAACTACTTTAAAGTAAAGAGTAATTGATCTTTCCTTAATGCCTGTTTGGTTTACTTATCAGTATGTTTTCAGCCAATATGTTTTAGATAAACAACAGTAACAACTAAAGTGGATAGCACATGTAACTAAGAAAATAATTAAGAGAAAATAATGACATAATTAAGATATTAACATTCCACACTACTTCAAATAAAAGGTTAGGAAGGAAACTCTTATCAATATTAGAAAGAGCTATAAAAGTTACTAGTCTTGAGAAACCTATTTTCCTGAAAAATTGTTGGTTGGTTGGTTTTGGTTAGTGACATATCAACCTTTATGGGTTATTTAGTGTCAAAATCTAAATATTTTGAACACAATTTTATGCCTTCAACTATAGATAAAATGTATTATTTGTCATTTTTCTATAAAATGTATTGTTGGTTATTCTACTATAGAATGTATTGCTGGTCATTTTGCTTTAAAAATATATTGTTGGTCATTTCATTATAAATATGTATTGTTGGTCACTTTTTTATATAAAAATGTACTGCAAACATCCTCACCATGAAAATGTTTTGCTTTTGTCTGGGGTGGGGGTGGGGGGTCAGTATTTGCCCATAGTTAGGACTCTAACAGGTGCTACCACCCAGGGTCAGGGTGGATCTGGGAACAAAAGAAACTATACTCCTCAAAACCTTCAATTTCCTAGCTGTAGGTCTTTTTGCCGGGTGTAGTTTATTGTTATACCGAGGGCTACTGAAAAATTGTTATTAGAGAAAGATTTTAAAAATTTCAACCAACAGCAGTACAGGGTGCTCAGTTAATGAATGCTGAATATTTCTTTATAAGGAAACGGCTAACATTACCATTATTATTAACATTTGCTGCCATGTAGTGTTTCCATTTCCACAGATGCCAATATGACAAAGTGCCCAACAGAAGACAAGTTTTTTTTCCTTGTAGATGAGATAAAAAAAAAATAGATCTTGTCTTTTGTTATTTTTTTAAATGATTTTTGCAAGGTATGCTAAAATCCTTGTTACAAAATTAAAAGGTTCTTTAATGCTATGTCGTGTAATTTAGTATACCAAGAGTTTCTCTACCCTTACTGCTTGTGTATTTATATAGTCTACGCCTTCTCCTATTTACCATGTCCCTTCAAGACGTAGACAATCATGATTTTCAAAAATTTAAAAAAATGTCCTTTGTGGCTCAATAAATTTTGCCTTTTTGTTATTTCTTCTAAACTTTGTTTTACTATCTATTTACTCAAGCTTACAACATAGGTTAGGTGTTGTTTTCCTCTATTCCTCTTGCCTTCTATCTGTCCTGTGAGTATCAAAATTTCAAGTCCTCTTTCCTCATTATGTTCCCTAGAAATAAAGTAATTTTATTATTAGACTTTTCATATTTCTTGTATTATTACTTATTGATTATTTTGGTTTCATACTCCTACATAATCTATTACTAAGGGTTAGAGGTTATTTAGTGATTTATTTGTTGCTATCACTACACATCTTAGTGGCTTTATTGCCTTGCTTGGGGTAAAATGATTAAAAAATATATATATAGGCATCAAGAATTCATCCAAACAAATTTGGCGAAATTCACAGTTTACCTATTTAACATTTTATTGCATTTTTCCAGTTTTTTGAATAACATTGTTGTAGCATGCCTACGGACAATAATGGACATGCCCCCATTCCCATAAATATGGTAATGAATACTGTACATGGTCTGGAGTTGGTGATTCATTGTGGAATTCACTTGACTCACTTCTAGCAGTTGACTACTTCTTCTATGCGCTGCCGGCGAATCTTATATGTGTTGTTCTTGTCCTAAGTATTATCATTCATTACCAACTTTCGTGTGATTATTCTATTCAGTAACCTTCCCTAGGTTACAACAAATATGTATATAAGGATCAAAGGTGTGGATAAAGTACTTTTGATTTCCCTATGTAAAAACAATGTTGTTGAATTTTCATGTCCTCATGGGCGATATCAACAATCAAAAAACATGAAATCCTTATATTGGTCACACAAGCATTATGCTCTCATATAGGGTGACTTGTCACTTGTCAAAAGAATTTGCGTACCAATCAAAATCAACACATAACAAACAACCAAACTATAACTATCAACAAAAGACAAATATTAGGAGATAATATCAAAATAATATACAGTACTCACTTCAAGGTAAGTCTCAAAATTCTTGAAGCCCTGTTCATACAAAAGAAAACACGTACATTAAATAAAATATCTTTCATCATAGGAGACAGTTTCTTCAAGTATGTATAAAATATTCAATAAGCATACAAAATAATAAGAATACATATAAATATTTAATACATGCTTTTCCAGTGAGGGTCTAGCTTCATTCATTATGCATAATGTTACTTTGGCTGATTCAAATTTCAGCATGTAAAAAAAACTAGGATGCAACCAACAAAATTATGTCTACTATATTCATAACACACAGTTCTTCATAACAGCTGAGACAGGCAGTCAAAAGTACTTGAACAAAACCAAAGAAATCCTGAATTTTGGACAGTCTATTGACAACTTTGATTCCAATGTACAAGAAAATGCTATAAAAAATACTTTGACAGACCTTATTAGCTAAATTTAACAAAACTTATTTGTATATATATATATATATATATATATATATATATATATATATATATAAAATTAATTGATTTAAAATATGGTTATAACCATATTTTAAATAAATCAATAATTTATAATATTAAATCAATTAATTTATAATATTAATGCTCTGTAAATTTACATTGAGCACTATTTTGTAAAAATAAAATATACTGTTCTTTCTTTTTTTTTATATATATATATATATATAGAAAAAGTTTCAAATTAAAAATTATAATGTTTTATTTTATGAAAGTATTTATTTATTTATATATATATTTATATTTATATTTATATTTATATTTATATTTATATATATATATTTATATATATAAATAATATATATATAAATAAATAAATACTTTCATAAAATAAAACATTATAATTTTTAATTTGAAACTTTTTCTATATATACATATTAAGAAAGTATACGTGGCTTCTCATTATGCTATATATATATATATATATATATATATATATTGTCATCCACTGTTTCACAGATCATCAGTGTGGTTACACCTTCAATTGCTTCAAGCTGAGATTAAAACCCAGCTGATGTCAAATCAGTCGAAGATTTTCCCCCTAAGCCATTGGTGCACGGTTGAAAGAAAGGCAAATTTTTACATACTTTGTGAATAAACATGCCAATGACTGACAGTGCCCAATTCAGGGTAGAGCCTTGTAATATTAGTATTAGTAGTAGTAGTCATTGTTTACAATTTTGCACTTATCTTCCAAGAGTGCACAACCAAATTTTAAGTTTTTCGAGTGCATATATTGTCATCCACAGACAGACTATTTCACTGTTTCACAGCTCATCAGTATAGCTAGACATCTGATTTCTTGAAGCCAGGATATATGCATAAATATATACACACACATACTCACACACACACACACACACACATACATATATATATATATATATATATATATATATATATATATATATATATATTCTGTTTATAGGTTATTTTTATAGATACAATTTAAGTAAATACTCTGTTTTAAATTAAACAGTATTTACTTAAACAAATTGTATCCATAAAAATAATGTATAAATAGAAGATACATTAAATAATTGTTGGATTTTATCCATTTCATAATATATATATATATATATCCTACACTTGGAATTCAAATGTAACCATGTTGTCATGAAGTTAAGAGCAGTCGATCTTAATATCTTAACATATGTATTTTTTCTTTTTTCCTCGGTAATTTTATAATTTTAAACTTAATAGTGATTAAATTTAGATTTTAAAATGGGTAATTTTTTATTTTTAATTTCAAATTTTATCATATAATTTAATATTTATTGGTTAGAATAAATTCTATTTTAGAATAACCCCAACTTTAAAGCAATTAATAGCTATTATAACCATCAACATCATCACTTGATAAGTTACCATAGGTGTTGAAACAAAATGGCTATTTTTGTAGTGATTTTATAAGATATTTATGTTATAATTTTTAAATAAATAATTATTTATATATATATATATATATATATATATATATAAGGATGTTATACAACATTTACTCACATTCTTTATTAGGCATTAAATGACATCAATTAGTGTATACCATAGTTTACCTTGACATTCAGTTAACCTGAAGTATATTTATGAGCAGTCTTAAATTTTGAAATTCTGAAAAACTAGCAATATTCTTATTTTTGTGTATAAATACTTGTTGCAAATAAAATTCTTACATTTGCTTAGAATAAAGTCTGTTAGAGGATGAAATGTGTTGGCAAAGATAAGTTTTCCTTTTTGTCTTTATTCCTATATATATATATATATATATATATATATATATATATATATATATATATATATTTCTGAGATGAGATATTATGTACACTATTTACATTATTCGGAGTATTGTCCTCATCTTTGTCGCCATATTTATTACAACGTTTTGGCTGTTGTATGCCCCAGCCTTCTTCAGGTGGTTGGAATGTTGAACTGAACCCTTTATTTCGCTCACTGGGGTAGACTGCTCTAGTTCCACGGGCCATGTTTAATGGATGTCAGTTGTCAGTTATCTCCTGTTAATTCCACTGCCTTAACTCTTTGGGTCCTGTCACTGGATTTAACTAATGCCTTTATCCACTGTGCCATGTGTTCCAAAGAGTGTGAGTTCAATACCCAGTTAAGGCAGTGGAGAACTTGGACAGGGGAATTAACAGGAGATAACTGACACCTGACATCCATTAAACATGGCACGTGGAACTATAACTGTCTACCCCAGAGAGTGAAATAAAGGTTTCAGTTCGACATTCCAACCACCTGAAGAAGGCTGGAGTGTACAATGGTTGAAACGTTGTAATAAATATGGCGACAAAGATGAAGACAATAGTCTGAATAATGTAAATAGTGTATATATATATATATATATATATTGATGTATGAGTGTCAAGCAACTCAGTTCCTAGGAATTGACTGCCAGACACCTGCACATATGAATTGATTACAGTGGTGAAGGCTTTGTGTAGAACCAACCAAACTTTTTGAATAGCCAAATACCGAGACCTGGTGCACCATGTAACACAAAGTCCCCAAATGACCCTCCACAGGTTTTGAATTCAGAGTTGTTCTCCTAGACCAGTTGCCATCCAAGGCTATAGAATCCAGACTGTTATGCTATTTACCCATAGCTGGGGGGTATTAACATGTAAGTAAGTGGAATGGATTCAACTGGAATTTGAACTTGGCTCTCCAATTCCTCAGCTGCTATCCATTACTCCACTGTACCTATATATATATTCTTGGTTGTTATTTTGTTATTATATATATATATATTTTATATATATATATATATATATATATATATATATATTGATGTATGAGTATCAAGCAACTCAGTTCCTAGGAACTGACTGCCAGACACCTGCACATATGAATTGATTACAGTGGTGAAGGCTTTGTGCAGATATATATATATATATATATATATATATATATATATATATATATATATATATATATATATATATATATATATATATATATATAACAAAATAACAATAAAGAATATGACTAGAGACACCTATCAATATAACTGTTGCTCTAAGTTATTTCTCAACTGTAATCATCAAATGATTATAGTCAAAGAGCAAGTACTAATAGCCAAATTAAATAACCTAATGGGGAAGAGAAAAAAAATCCCCAAAATGTGAAAAAACAGTTACTCACATGGGGGAGGCAGAAATAAGCAAAGAAAAGATACCAGTGAATGGGCCAACCATAACGAAATTGTGGGTGGGAAGATTTCAATCCAATAAAAGGTGACAGAAAAGATATTTATTTACATGTTTATATCTGTTCATGAGCTCTGAGCTTTTGCTTAATGCTTGTTAATTTTTTTGCAAGATTTGTATAGGTATGGTTTGTTTATTCTGACATATCTGTTTACAGGATGTGTCAGTTTTTTGAGGACATATCTCTCAAGAACTCTAGCTGTCTTCTAACTTCTTTTTATTAATTTCTCTTTTCAAATCACACTGTAATCGTTGCCGTAAATTCATAACATAGTGATACAGAGATAGCTCATCTGCTAAAAGCTGTTCATGGTTGATTTCTTTGCTAAGCAGTTGATTCCTTTGAATAGGTGTGATAAAAGTATTCAAGATTATTTGCACCAGTGTGTTTGCAGATAAAACCTTTCTTTCTTGTGCTATGAATCTTTTTCTGGATTCATGCAAAAGTCCTTAAAAAGCTGATGAACCTTCTCTCTCTCTCTCTCTATATATATATATATATATATATATATATATATATATATATATATATATATATATATATATATATATATATATATATATAAAATATAATTGGTATATACGGAATGAATTTCAATAACCAACAATTACTATTTTTAAAAGATTGCTCAATACAAAGTAGAGCAGATATAATTATTTTTTATAAAAAAATTATAACATAAGTATGTTATAAAATCACTACAAAAATAGCCATTTTGTTTCAACACACTCTGTGTCTTATCAAGTGATGATGTTGAAAATAAAATAAATGGTTTTAAAAGTTTCAGATTAATTAATGATCCTACACTAGGGGGAAACATTGTTACAAAAGCTAGAATAACCAATCAAAAACCAAGTATAGAAAGATTCAAAAGCTTGACAACGAAATCATGCTATAATAGCTTTTCAGATCTTTAAATACGTGTAATATTAAAAATAATTTATACTAACTAATAATTATAAAATTATATGATAAAATTTAATATTAAAATTAAAAACTGGCAATTTTAAAATCCAAATTTAATCACTATTAAGTTTAAAAACTACAAAATTATTGAGAAAAGAAAAAAAAATATATATGTATATTCAATTCATTTCTTCATTGAAATTACGTTCGACAAGACGCTACAATACATCCGGTCATTTGACAATACATGTATATATATTTTTTTCTTTTTCCCTTTCTTTTCCATTTTTATTTTAAAGTTTGTGAATGTGGTCTTAAACTCACGCGTGACACAACAAAAACACAATCAGATTATAATACATAAGCACCCAGACATAATTAGATACACACACACACACACACACACACACACACACACACACACACACACACACACACACACACACAAACATACACACACACTAAAAAAAAAAACAAATAAAAAAAAAAATAAATAAATAAATAAAAGGAGGTGGGGGATACAAGAACATCTCTACAGCCCTTTATGAAAAAAGGAGACGTGGAAACTAACACTTATACACACACAGTTAAATGTGAATACACTCTACATACACATAGACACCGATATATACACATACATACCTCCACAGACAATGACATAGACAATGAGAAATCACAACCAATAAATATTTCAGACTTAAATAAATGCTAACTACTTATTGAATTATAACTTAAGGGAGCAAATATACAAAGATAAAAATGGTTAAAAATAATATTATTATTTAATATATTAAAACGAAAATTCTAAAACCATAAATATCAATAAAAATATATATTAATCATATAAGTTGATAATAGTTTCATTATATATTAGGCAAAGAAAAACAGGATAAAGAAACCCACAAATATATACATATATATATACACGGCAGCAAAAACAAATTAACACACATAAATATACACTCATACATACATATACATACAGAAATACATACAAATAAATATATAAACATAAACATATACGCACATATACATATCTATGATAACAAGTACACATGCACGCACATATACATATAAACCTAAATACACACACATATATACACACAGACTTTTATGCACACATACTTACATATATAAAAACAGTCATGATATACCAAAGTTTCCATACCCACACATACACACAAACAAACTCATACATAATAGGTGCCAACACACACATATATATACATACACAAACATACATAAATATATATACACACATACATACATATCTACAAATAAACATATATATAAATATATCTATCTACAATAACAACTACCCATATATACATGCATACATAAAAATACAACAACACTCAACCAAATACATATATAAACGTACTAACATATAGATACATAAATATACCTTCAAATACCAACACACAGCAATATACATATAGTCTAACATACAAATATATAAACACATTCATACAAACAGAAATATACTTAAATATAAATACACATACACAATAAAATAGGACATACAGATATATACATATATGCACACACAGATATATATATACACACATACATACACACATACACACACACATACATATATATATACAAATATATCGTGGCACAAAGCCGAAATTAGGGGGCACCCAATGAGGAACGAACTCATTACTCAGTCGCAACTAATCTAGCGAACCATGCTGGCCAACCATTATACCGCCGTGATTTTATCATACATTATAAAACCCAGGTTGTGTGTGTGTCTGTTCGTTTATATATTGGATCGGATTTCCTACATTTTTAACCGATTTCAACAAAACTTCATAGGACTACATAAAATTACCTTGTGGTGGTTTGGAAAAACACAATTGTTTTTGCACAAAATCAATTTGAAAACATGATTAAGAGGCATCGCTGTTGAGAATGAAAGGGGGACAACTCATATTGAGTTATACTTATTATAAAACCCAGGTTGTTTGTGAGTGTGTGTCTGTGTTCGTTTATATATGGGATCGGATTTCCTACATTTTTCAACCGATTTCAACAAAACTTCACTTTTTTTTGGCAGGTAGTGTTTAAATAGTGTTTGAATAAAATTCTATTCAATTGGTAGACTCATAACGATTGAAAACAATGCTTTTGTTTGAGTTTTGGTTTGACCAATTCGTAAAAAAAAAAAAAAAAACTAATTAAGACATGCGTGTTCGTCAACCTTAAACAATAATCTTTGTCAATTTTATTTTTCAGTCTTTATGATGGTCGATACTTGATCTATCTCTTACTGTTACATCCCCGGGCAATGCCAGGCTCTACTGCTAGTATATTATAAAATCAGTATAAAAATAGGCATTTTGTTTCAACACTTCTGGTGTCTACCCAAGTGATGGTGTTGAATGTCAACATTCAACACCATCACTTGATAAGAAGTAACAGCACAAGTAATTTTTGAATAAATTATATATATATATATATATATATATATATATATATATATCAAGAACAATAACAAGACTGGCCAAAATTTTGCCATAAAGAATTCATTACTATAAAAATGTCTAGAGAGTGCCTTGATTGCAAGGTCATCTACAGTAAATTTGCACCTGGACTCTTACAACATTACACCATTCCTGGCAGAACTTTTATTATCACAGTGTGGGACATCTACTAACAAAAGTGATGGAAAGAAAAAGAAAAAGAATCTAAATGAAATCAACATCAGCCATCTTCTTGACACAGGGCACTTGATGTAAACCTCTCTGTGTTGAGTCCAAGGCCCTAACCAACAAATTCAGGAGATCTTTCCTTATCACAATGATCAGAGGGTGTTTTCCAAGCTGCCATACCTTCGTAATCACCATTAGACTCATACAACTCTTTTCAAATTCTCTGCACTGTCATTAGATTGACACTCAAACACTCTGAAATGTTTGTCTTATCAGAATGATCAGAGTGAGTTTTCCAAACTGCCATACCTTCGTAATCACCATTAGACTCATCCAACTCTTTCTGAATCCTCTGTACTGTGCCTCAGATTGACACATAAACACTCTGAAATGTTTGTGTTTCTAAATTTGTTTCTAAATTTCTGGTGGAGTGAATTGTGTTATGGTGCTCTTTGTCTCCCAGATGGTGTCCAGCTGACCCTATCATACTGTGCAGTTGATAAAAACAATATGCATGCATAAAATTAATAATATATCAACAATTTTCTCATTGCACCCTATATATATATATATATATATATATATATATATATATATATAATACCAATTCGTGATTGATAGGGATAATTTCAAGGCGGACATTGATCCAAAGAGAGCTCAATGTAAGTAACAGAGCAATATAATAAAAATAATGAATATATTCAAATATATTCGGTCTGAAGAGATGAACATTTAAATATATTCATGAAATAAATTATAACCGAAATGAATTTTTAAGGATTGTCTTTACTTATTATATATATATATATATATATAATATAAAAGGTTCAAACACTAATATTCAGGACAGAGTAAGAATATAATATAAAAGGCTCAAACACTAATATTCCATGGTTATAATTAATTACATTGGAATCGTAATCATGATCCAATTCATCAAATCTATAAATTTAAATTTTTTTGATTTGTAGGTCTGATGAATTGGATCATGATTATGATTCCAATGTAATAAATTATAACCATGGAATATTAGTGTTTGAGCCTTTTATGTTATATTCTTACTCTGTCCTGACATTTAGTTCTAACTGGATTCTATCTTCTTGGATATTTATTTATATATATATATATATATATATATATATATATATATATATATATATGTGCACGTGTATAGATAATATTAGTGGTCAATATATATATATATATATATATATATATATCTTCTTGAAATTTATATAGATAATATTAGTGGTCAATATATATATATATATATATATATCTTCTTGAAATTTATATATATATATATATATATATATATATATATATATATATATATATATATATTGACCACTAATATTATCTATATATATATATATATATATATATATATATATATATATATATATATATATATATATAAACCTAGCAGCATTAGTTAAGTCACATGTGGATTTGAGAGATAATCACTTGATTAGATGTTGCAGGAGATAACTCAGGATAAATATTTCAGCTGCTCTAATGCGGCATTGCAACTTTGAATCCAGAAATGTCTACTCATTGGCCAAGCAAACAAAACCAAGTCATATGGGGAAATAGAGGTTTTTCATTTCGTTTTTTTTAATCTTTTTTGACAGACTAATTTTTATGACATGTTGCTCTTTTAAAAGAAGATGAAAACAAATGCTATAGGCAAGTACAATCTCACCATTCAATTTTGTTGGTCATGTTACTTTAACAAACATTGTGATTGTTAATAGAGATAATTTGTTCTGATATGATAGTAATTTAATATTTCAAATATTTTCATTTGTATTGTGTCTTACTCTTTTTAATTTCAATTCTAATTTCTAACAAGATAATATTCAGAGTCCATTTATCAGTTTTCTAAAATTACTTCACAGAAAAATAGTTTTATATAAGTCTTTGATTATTCTTATCTCAATATATGAGACAAAATATTGTTATTTCAAGAGAGCATTTCTTCTTTTTTCATGTACAGTGTCTCTTCAGGATATTAGTGATCATGTCTCCATAGAATGATAGGTCCTGATCTGGCATCTCGTCTACAATTGCTATCCCACATGGCCTCCCTCTGTTTCTTCTATAAGTATTTTCACGGCAACTTTTCCGACAAGCTACTTTCGCTGGTTCCCGGACTACATGAATTAAAAAAAGCTACCAGGCTGGCATCTCAGTCCCACCCTTTTACTGTCAAAACAGTTGAATGTAACTGTCTCTTCTTCTCAAACAGCTTCTTCTCCCGCACTTCTCATCTGTGGAACTCCCTTTCCCTTACTTGCTTCCCCAATGATTATAATCTTCAAATATTCAAGTGCAATGTCAATCGACATCTGAAACCCTGAGCTTATTCCCCGTTCTTCTCTGTATCCTTTCCTCAAACACGCCTCTTTACTCTTGTTCTCAATCCTCTGTAACCCCTTTGTGTGCGAGTGCCACTTCTACCTTGCTTGGATTGAAATACCTAAATAAAAAAAATTCAATGCAAAATGTAATGACTGAAATAATTACTGTATATACTTGCATATAGGTCACACCATTAGTTTGGGGGTTGTCAAAGTAGGTATTTGTGTTTGACTCACAGATAGGTTGCACTATAATCTAGGGAGTTACATAGCCCTTTTTAGCATAAATATAACTAATACTTGTTAAATATTTTCAAATATTCACTTTCATTTTAAAACATTCTTGCTTATATTAAAACATAAGAAAAGTGATTGGTTGTAATTGTGTGGTATTTACTTATCAAATGCAGGGCTGCTCTGTTTAAACAAAACTTTAAATACCAATAATTACATCAATCCTAAAATCACTTGAAAATGATGGTCTTTTGTTGCAAATCAGATAATAAATGGTAAAAATGAGGAGTGCAGATTGAGCGCTTTTATTTGATGTGTAATTCGGTACTGTTGGAATAGATGATTATATAAAATCAAAATGTTGGAAAAAATTCATTTTCTCCCTGTATGAACAACTAAAAGCCAGCACTTAAAAAAAACTTATTTTCTCGTCAGGGTGAGCTACACCAGTTAGAAGCTTGCTATAACACAATCCTTGTCACATTATTTGTCACTATTTCGTCTTATACCATATTAAACAAAGCTTAGTAAATATTTGCTTTTATTTTTATATTTTGTGGCTCAGCAGAATTATTTATGGATCCATGAGAAGAAACCTAACATGGGAGGGGGCAGTCAATATCACAATTATTTCACAATTTTCCTCAACTTTGATTATTTTAGGATATGCAGGTGGTGTAATGGATAGCAAGTCAGAATGTGAAATCAGAGAGCTGAGTTCGAAATCCAGTTGAGGTCATTACATTTACTTATGTGCAAATACCCTTGGGAAAGGTATCTTTTCTCCCCCAGCTATGGGATAAATAGAAAAATCATTATTACCACCAAAAAATTGTTAATGCAATATGAACTCACAAAAAAAGAATTATTTTTACAATCCAAAATATTTCAGCTTTAAATAAGCCAAAAGGATTGATAAACCATAAAAATCAAATCAATCAATGAAGTTGATGTTTTATCACAGTATTTTGCAATGGTGTTTTTTCTTTATAAATTACTGAAAACTTTGTGGCAAAAAATATTTTTAGAATTTTAAGTAACGGAGCGTAGGAAGCATGACTTCAATATCTGTCTGTATCTCTGAGATGAGATATTATGATTACTTACATTATGTACATTATTCAGACTGTTATCCTCATCTTCATTGCCATATTCACACTGTTTTGGCCATTGTATGCTCTAGAATGATGTATGGAATCATGAATTATATTACATGCCTGTAAATAATGGCTTAGAAATATTAATAATATATAATATTAATAATATATACTAATAATATTAATGAACTATTAATAAAAATTTAGTCTATATTTTTGCAAACCCCCTGGAAGGTGGGAGATGTAATATAGGATATGGCCTTTGCGTCCAAGTAAAGATGAGCCACAGGAGACCTGCAAACATTTAAAAATAAAAGATGTGACAGATCAATATGAGGACAACAAAATGAAAAACAAAATTTATTTACATAATATATAAAAGTAGTGTTTCAGTTAAAGAAACATGAACAAACAATGAATCAAATAAATATAGGAATGCTGACCAGATAGAAGATCAAGGATATCTTAGACTAAATGTAAAAGTAGAGTCCAGATAAGTTAGGTTTTTTGACTGGAAAAGCCAAAGTTTAAAAGTTCACTTTAAAAATTCAGTGCTGGTATTAAATACTTACTGGTTAAATCAAATGACGGATCCTCCATAGTATTTAACACAAGTGTATGGAATAGGTTGTTTGAATTCTGAATAATATGCATTCATTGAGTGAACCAAGTGAGTTAGGTTGACAGGAAATGCCAATGGTAGATAATGTTGACGCCGGTGTTAGATAATGTCTGGTGATGCATTGAGTAAACCAAGTTAGTCAAGTTGACAGGAAATGGGGATGGTAGATAATGTCAGGTAAAGCACTGAGTAAATCAAGTTAGTCAAGTTGACAGGAAATGCCGGTGGTAGATAATGTCGATGCATTGAGTAAACCAAGTGAGTCAGATTGACAGGAAATGCCGGTGGTAGATAATGTCTGGTGATACATTGAGTAAACCAAGTGAGTTAGGTTGACAGGAAATGCCGGTGGTAGATAATATCTGGTGATGCATTGAGTAAACCATTTTAGTCAAGTTGACAGGAAATGCCAGAAGTTGATGAGCAAAGGACTGGTAGTTCATTCACAATGAGCCATTAAAAATAGGCAAAAATAGCTGTACTCTCCGGTGAAGTTGTTCTAATTAACCAAGTGAGTTTGTTTGAAAAGAAATGCCAGAAATGGTCTCTCCATGTGTAGCTGAAGGTAAAGAACTGTGGTGGCCATTAAATGTGCAAGTCCAGAAAAGCCTGCAGTACGTGACTGTTGCAGCCATTGTGTGAGCAGGCCCCCAGAAATGCCAGAAATAGCATGGGATTTTGGCCATTGCAAGTACAGGAATAATAGTCAGAAGTAGAAAGCTAATGTGGTCAGTGTATGCGCAGTTCAGAAATGGTGGAATTAAAGTAAGAATGCCAGACGATAAGGGGCTGTAGTAGCCAAAAGTAATAAAAGCCAGGAATATGGGAAGCAAGAGTAGACAGGTAAGTTTCAAACTAGCATCCAGTTGGCTGACAAAAATCAATGGGCTGTAACTTAATACAGAACCTGTCCAAGTGCCCTGGACACAGGAACTAGGAACCTGAGCTCCTCTTCCTCTCTCTCCTTCTTCCATCAGCAAAAGTCACCAGTTTATATGACAAAGGTGTGCAGTAACATCACCAAGCTTGATAGGTGATTAATATCTAAAAAAAATAAATCTTGAGTTGCTATGATGCATAAAAAATATCATGGAATATTCAAAAAGAGTATTGAGATTGAGTTAATAATAATCAAACAACTAATTGAAATGTGTTTGATTATAAAATCTAAATAAGCCTGCCATGTTGCATGGAAGAAGATGGGGTAATGTAACAAAGAAAAGGCAAAGGCCCCAAATTAATAACTTATCCATTATGAACATGAATGGGATTAGTGGGGGCACTACGATAATACCAGTCAACATTTTTCTGACCCAAATGTTGTTAACAACACCTGAGTAACTGGAAGAGTGTAGGCTCTTTGAAGTAATTTTATAACTCCTGTATTTAAACTGAATATATATATTAATAATAAATATACATTTTTTCCTTACCAGTAGCACAACTCTGAATTTCATGTATCAGGTGCTGAGTGAAAAATACTATTTTATTAGAACCAGTACTCAATGTACAATATTTTATATTCATAAATATATATATATATATATATATATATATATATATATATATATTGTATATTTAGGCAGCAATTCTTCATTTATATATGTTTCATTAAAGATTTCAGACAAGGTACTGTGATTAAGCCTTTTATTTAATTTTTCTTGTGTTTGAACAAGTGTTTTCTTTTCTGGACACAGAATGTGTAGAAACTGTCCAAATCTTCTGTAACTCTGAGCACATTTGGCTTTACTTTTAGCCATCATCAAGGATGATTTTATTTTTATTTTTTAACTGGACGTATACGTTGTGCATATGTATCTAGAGTTATAGGGATGTTTTATTTTCCGAACACAGTCAGCATATTGTGGCCATGTTCGTAGTTAATATTATTAAGTGTTGGCATTTTTTTTTTATTATTAAGGCTTCCATTATTTTACTGTTTTTTTTTTTTTTTACATGTGGTTGAGGTTATTATGATTGTATTTTCTACTAGTATGTTTCAGATGGCATTGTTAAATTCGTGTGCGTGTAAATGAGTTCTGATGAAGCTGTGGTTGGATAGGTGTAACATAAATCATCTGGATAGGCATGTAGTCGTGTGACCAATGTAATTATTTATGAGTTCAGTTTGTTCAGAAACACAGTTCCTTAAGGGGCATTTGAACTCATAAATAATGTCTGTCATTTTTTAATGAAACATGTATAAAAGAGGAATTGCTGCCTAAATACACAATACATATATATATATATATATATATATATATATATATATATATATATATATATATATATATATATATATATGCAAGTAGACATTCCATTTATTTATTAAACAGTATATTTATTTATTTTCATCTACAGGCCTGAATATTTAAAGAAAAATATGCAGGATTCAAACCTGTGTCCCCCCCCCCCTGGACAAAAGGAACCATCATTGGATCTGATGTGCTTTAATCAGTTCAAACTTGAAAGTTAAACAAGGTACCAACAAAATAAGATTCAAACCATTATGTGCAAATTTAAAAAGCAAACATTTATTACAGTACATAAAAAACAAATACAATATTTAGAAACAAGAGCTTGCACAAAAATTTTCTTTAGTGCACCTTATACAAAAACTAAAGCTAGATAACAAATCAAACAATATACATGACAATAGAAGTTCACAATTATTGAAAATGAAAAAAAAATTGAGAAAGCAAAGTAAAAAATTAGATAAGGCAGAAAATACAAAGGTTAATCTACCTAATTTGCAAGACAAAATAGAAATGTCTCAGAACGAAGGGGTTGTTGATAGATTTGAAATGGTTGATGTCATGGGGATTTTTTATATTTTTCATTTACAGATAAGTTCAATTTAAGTTTCCAGTTTCTTTAAAATTCTTCACTGGAAGCAGCTCAAGTGGATTTTCCTTCTAGGACCTGTATCTGCCTTCCAGTTAAGATTTTACAGCTCGCTTGTCTTGGTGACTTCTTCTTCAGTGATTCCTTCTCCATAGAGAGAATTATGACTCTTTTCTGCTTTGACACTTCCTCCTGCCTTGAAATCTGAGTGCTTTCTAATCTTATCTGCTGACCTGACTCTCTTTATGAGAAAACAGGAGGTTCCCAGAGACATTAATTTCAAAATTTATGAGAATATGAGATCACATCTCTGATTGGTCAGTAAATAAAATAATATATATTTTTTCAAATTCAAAAAATGAATCCGCAACAATTCACATAGAAGTAATAACTCTGTCAGTTCTTTAACTGTTAATTCTAAAGTTAGAAATATTTCAAACAATTGTAACGATTCTTTACAATCTGTCTGGCTTTCTTTAAATTACACTTCTCCAAAAAATATGTGTTAAATACAAACCCAGACGATTATAATATTTATTTATTCACACCTTTTAACTAAAAATTAATTTTAATTATTTTACTATATTAAAATATAAATTTTTTATGCAAAAGCTTCATGACAGGCCTAGCAAACTTTCACAACTTATACTAATAGAAGACCTTGATATGGGAAGTGCTTCTGAACTGCCAAGTCACAAAGATCTACCTGGATTGATTGTTTTTTATGGCTTATTTTTGAAGGTTATTTAAAGCCAGAAAATATATTTGGATTGTAAGAAATATTTTTGAGATAATAATTTTCTGATAAAAGTCTTACTATTTAACTCATAGTTGGTGGGAGAAAAGATGGATTTCTAACTTTCCCAAGGGTATTTGTACATAAATGAATATAACAAACCTAACTAGAATTGGAACTTGGATCCTTGATTTTTCATTCTGAGTCATTATCCATTACACCACCTGCACATCCAATCTTACAGGGCCAAGTATTCCTAAGCAGTAAGACCTGCCTGGAGTTGGGTGAGTGGGGAGCTTGTAACATCTTTCCCAGAGAACCCAGATACCACACCAATACTAGAAAATAAGAGCCTTGATTTGTGTTCTTGTCCTAGCCTCAGCCATAATTATTCTATTGAAATCTTGCCATTTGTGTGCTACCTGAAAATGCACAAAGAAAGAGCATGAGAGAGGTTGTGAAAATTTTCTTTCTTTTATAATCACAATTGATGCATACGGATTGAGTTTGTACTCAAGAAACTAGTAACTTGCTTTAGAGATTTCATTTGTGCTTGTGTTTTATTGGTAGATTCAACTACCGACAAATGAAATGTGTCAGATTCTCTTCCCAGAACTGTAAGATTTTCCATTAGACAGTGACTTTGAGAAAAGAAGAGAAAGAAAAGCATGAGTGAATAGGGATTATGTAAGACGAAAAGTGGATAAGGGAAGCAAGTAGGTTTTGAAAGAAAAGAAAAAGAGAAAGGTGAATCTAGGATAAAGAAAGACAAGCAATTTAGAGAAAGAAAAGAAAAAACAGAAGAAAGAAAGTTGGCTATGAACAAAGAAGAAAGATGAAAGTAAAATGAAACATAGAAATGAATGTATTGTTAATATTATTGATCCATAAATGATTCAGATAAAATGTTAATCCACTGACAAATGTTCTTAATAATATTCAAAGTTATGACTAAAGTATTCAAAAGAAAAATAATTATAATGTCTTGTGTATTAAATGAAAACTTAAAAAGAAAACGCCAATAACACTCACACTACAATGCTTAACAATATTTTAGAAATACTGTTGACTGTAAAAATATCCAGATAAAGTTTTTTTTTGTTTCACCCCCAAGCAAGGCAATAAAGTCACTAAGATACAAGGAGTTACTGAGTATTCAATCCACTGAAAAATGTTCTTAATAATATTGAAAGTTAAGATTAAATATTTGAAAGAATAATAATTATAATGTCTTGTGTATTAAATGAAGACCTAAAAAGAAAATGCCAATAACACTCACACTACAATGCTTAACAATATTTTAAAAATACAGTTGACTGCAAAAATGGAGTAATGAAGTTATTTTTTTTAATCATTTCACTGCAAGCAAGACAATAAAGCCACTAATATACAAAGGTTACTGTGTGTTTAATCCACTGAAAAATGTTCTTAATAATATTGAAAGTTAGGACTAAAGTATTCAAAAGAATATTAATTATGATATCTTGTGTATTAAATGAAAACCTAGAAAGCAAAAGCCAATGACTCACACAACAATGCTTAATATTTTAGAACTACTGTTGACTGTAAAAATAAGCAAATGGAGTATTTTTTTAATCATTTCCCCCCATGTAAGACAATAAAATCCACTAGGATAGAAGGATTTACTGAGACTGAAAGAAACTGAGAAGACAATACAAGATCATGATTCAAGGAGGCAAAAGATGATAACTGACATTGCATATAAATTTTTGGAAGATTGTAATCGACAGGAAATCAAGAAGCTGGAAAGCATTCCATAAGTGAAAAGTGTGAGAGAAGAAACTATTAGGATAGAACTTAGAGTTAAGTTAGCAATTTCGACGGTGAAATGAAACTTAGCTGCTAATCTAGTACTGTGCTTTTTTGTTAAGGTGCCAGTGAACAATTATCATAAAAATATTTATAGAAAAGGCACAGGGACACTATGTTATAGCAGTGGGAAAGTGACTGAAGCTGAGATGCTAGAGCAGGATCAATAACATTGCAGAATCTTCTCTGGATTCCTTCAAGACTCTATAGATACATGTCAGAAGCACCAGACCAGATGTAGCAGCAATATTCAATGCATGGATGAATGGTAGACTTATAAATATGCAAGATAAACTCTGATGGAAAAAATTATTTTGCATGACATAAAAAATGGAAAAAAAGCATTTGCTAATATTGACTACAAGATAAATATAGAAGAAATCAGTAACAACTGCCCTATTAAACTGGGGGCTTATGAAAGACACACTTTTCAATCATATATTAAAAATTTCGTAATGTTATATCAGTTGTTAAAAAACAAGATTAATACATGAGGGTGTTTGGAAAGTAATTCTGTTCTACTAGAAAAGATATAAAAACAAATGTAAGTTCTTATAGAGGAATAAAGTTTTGCTGCCGATACTGGAGTTTGAACACAGATCATCAGTGTGCAAACACAGGCGACTCCATTTTGAATAAGTAGATCACATGATGGTAAAGGAAATGTATATATGGGAATTAGTGTGGTATCTAATTGATGACCATTTCTACTCTATCCTCTATTACTATACAGATTGCTATTTTCTATACTATTCACTATACTATTTCTATATATGAATTACTATTTGGATCACTATACAGATCACTATTTGGTGGTTACTATTTGAGTGGGTATTATCGAGCAAGTATTATTAGTGCGAGTATCGTTTGAAGGTGTCTGACACCAGTATTGTTCAACGGCATTACTATAGTTGTATCTGTGATTACAAAGTCTCTACTACAATGAGAATTACAAAAGTGATAACGAGTATTTTTTGACATTACAAAAGTAACAATGAGTGTTCGTTGACATCACAAAACAAGTTAAATTTACTTAAACATTGTTTATCAAAAGTATAATCACCTAAATCAATAAATGGCAAATTCTGTCTGTCTGTTCGTGTTTCTGAAACCACACTCAGGCCACACTTGATCTACATAGACATATTATACCTTTTTGGATGATCCCGGGATTGAAAATCTGCCTTTCATCTGGTGAACATTGAAAATTCAGCATTTGGATTTGTATCCAGATGTGGAGGGAACAGTTAAATATTCAAATCTTAAAATAACTGAAAAGAATTAGTGATTTTAAAAGTTGTTTTTAATTTATATTGAACTTAAAGTAACACAAAAACTTTGTGAATTTAAAAATTTTTGTTTTAAATTCAGTTTAAAATATCTCCAAAACTTTATTTCTTCAAAATGCCAAGGAATCAAAGTTAAAGTGATAAATTTTGTGTCATGACTTTTTGAAGTTCCACAGAGTTTGTGATTTGAAGAACTCAGTTTTCAGTCTGAATTGGAATTTCAGCCCAAATTGGACTTTTGGTCGGAATTGGTCTTATAGCCCAAATCAAAGTTAAAAGGAGATTTTGAAGTTCCATGGAGTGAATTGAAGAATTCAAAGTTATTTCTTCAAAATTGTCATTGCTGTATTCTATGCTGAACCAGAAGTCTCTTTAGCTTTGGACTGGATGCCTAATCATCCCTCTGCAGGAGCTAGCTGAAAAGTCCACTTGAAGTGCAGCTTTTAAGCTAGTTTTTAATAAATACAGCTCAACAAGAAGTCAAATTTTCAATTACGTTTAAAGAAATTTTATTTTTGATGGTTTGTAAGTGTTCTGGGATTGCAAAGGAAACATTTGTCACAGATTACTTCCACAACGAAGAGAACGAATCACTGTAAGTTTAGACTCAAATATAAGGGACAGAAAGAAATGTTGAAATCTCGATTCGCAGGTCAAATGTCACAAATCAGAATGCATATAATCAGTCAAAAATAACTCACTCTCGACAAACGTAGTAGCCAAAATGAATTTTTTTTTTGTTTTTCATCTCTGATTTGAGAACATCAACTGCTTTTGTTGGTCAAGCATTTTTTCGTTTGTCGACACAGGGAGAGGACGCATAGTATTAGCATATCAAAATACTTATATGGTGACTCCTGTGACTGACTTGTTTCTAATTTGAATATTCTGTCTTCAGCATATCATGCAGAATACGTGCCCTTTTTTCAGCAAGTAACTTTCTTTTTCACCACATTTTCCATCATAGGATACATGTGACACACTGTCGTTTGGTTTGACGAGGTAATTCGCCATTTTCTTTGTTATATGGTTTCAGGAGCTTACTCAAGTAAAACATGGCCACTGCATAACTCAGATTATCTCGAAAGCGTGAAACTAATTATTTTTGCAAGTTAAAGTTCCAAATTGCAAAAGCAATTATGTTAATGCTTTAAGCAATTGAAAGCCAGATATTTATTTATGATAATGTAAGTGTGTATGGATATGATTAAAAGTATGTGGCTGTGGCAAAGGAGTTAGAACATGCAGAATGGTTAGAACATTCAGTTTCTGACCATGAGATTCTGGTTCAAATCTCACCATGGTCAATTTGTCAGGTAGATGATTTCTTGATGTTATTGATCTGGGGAGATGATCCCAGCATGCAGAACCTTTAGAAATTACTTAAAAACCACACTATGAATTGACAAAAGTCTCGTGAGTGAAATTAGGTAAACAAAACTGTTCAGAAGCTGTCAGTGATTGTGCTAGCATGACATCATTAGTCTTCGTGACTGAGGGTTTGAGTGTACTGGCATTTTTTAAACTGCCAGTCATGCCAGATTATGCCTGGTCTTCAAGAAACTGTAACTAAGATTTGCTCAGCATAGTTGCAGTATAAACCACAGATGGACTCTGTAGGTGTTGAAGAAACACAAATGTTCCTGAGCAGGTGTCTGTGACAGGGATTGGCTAGCTATAGAGAGTAACCAGCCATTAAATTTATATATAAGGGTGTTTGTAGTTATCTAGGCTGATGGTGATTAAATTCTATATAAAACTGATGTGCTATTTTGGCTGTGTGGATATGTTAGTTATTAGCATGTAAAATGAAATACTCAAGTTCAAACTACAGTCAAGAGTATTGCATTCACTTTGAACTTTTTTTTAATGTTATATTTTTTCAGGATATAGAGGATCATGGTTCTCCACATATTCCTTTTCTTTATTATCTGTAAATTGCCATGATATCTTGGGGGAAAAAGTGGAGTGGTTTCTTATTGCCTATAAAAATTTTATTCCTATTAAATCCAAGTTCTTGTGCCAAACACAGAAACTTTGTCAAAATCACAAGACAGAATAATAGGCATAAATTATAAAACCAGACAACTACTATGTAAAAGTTTTAAAAGAAAATACATTTATTTACTGTTTAAATGATTACTAAAAAAGGTAGAAGTTTGCACAAAAATTTCCTTTTGTGCACCTATTATTAAGGCAGAATAACAATTTCAAGGATTACCAATGAAAAGTTGAAAATTACAGCTAGGGAAAAACAAGGATGCTACAATTGGCAAAAAGAGAAAATAATATAAGAAAGCTATAAAAAATAAAGGTTCAACAACCTTCAAGAAAAAAATGAAAAAAACTACTTTTACAGTCATTTTTTTTTTAAGTCCCTTTTAACTTCACACAGTTCATGCTTGGGAAAATTTCTTTGAAATCTTTGTTTTAGGTTGTCCGATCACGGGAGAATTTTTGCTTGAACTTTGACCTCTCTGTGGCTGGCTGGTAACTGTTGACTTCTTTGGAGTTCTCCTTTTGCTGTCAAATGACCTGCCTTGCTCCCTTGTTGTCCAAAAGTCTTCTCCATGCATCTACTGACCTAAATCCTATTTATTTTAAAATTTAGGCTCACCTCTGCTCTACTATTCAGGAAGTTATTAGAGCTTGAGACCACGTCTCTCATTGGTCAATATATACAAAAAAAGAAAAGAAAAAAATACTGGAAAAGATCCTACACAAATTTTAGTGAGTTTTAACTGCTGAACCAAAAAAGATACAGAAGTGTAACAATTTTTACACAAACCATCTGGCCTACATAAAAATACACTTCTCTCAAAAGAACATGTATTAAAAAAAAAACAACCTAGATGATTATACATTTAGATCAGGGTTTTCAAACTGTGGTCCACGGACCACAGGGGCTCCGTAAAGACAAGATAGGAGGTCTGTGGACAACAAAGACTTTTTTATGGGTGACGTGCAACTTATAAGCACTTATAAATAACTTACAGGCCGACCATGAAATAAATTGATTCAATAAACTATTTCATAGATTTGATATACTAATATACAGTGTAACCCGGATATAAGAGAGTTGTCGGGACCGGAGAAGAAGTCTCTTATATCAGGGTTTCTCTTATTACCGGGTTTGGTCTATTTTGTTTAGGTAAGTATGGGAACAATTTGGGACCAGAGAAAATCTATCTTATATCCGGGTCTCTTATATCCGGGTTACACTGTAATTTGTATCTTAAATTGATAAAGATAATGGATTATATTCATGCAGAGAAGGAACCAAAGGATTAACAAGTCGACAGTGAAGCCGCGCTGATCAATTTAGATCAGTCCAAGGCCTTCGATAGGGTTGACCATCGATTTCTGGAGGCTGTCCTTTCGGCGGCCGGTTTCGGAGCCGACTTTCGCTCCTGGATCCGACTTTTGTATGCGACCCCCGATGCGCTGGTGGAAGTGAATGGGGTAAGATCGAAGTCTTTCGTATTGTCTCGCTCCATTCGTCAAGGTTGTCCGCTCTCGCCTCTGCTTTACGTTCTTGCGTTGGAACCTTTCCTTCGCAAGTTAAAGGCGAATCCGGTCCTACGCGGTATTTCGCTGCCTGGTGCTTCCACCTCGGCCAGGTATTCTGCCTATGCTGACGACGTTTCGGTTCCTGTGTCGAGCAGAGCCGAGATTGACGAAGTCAGCAAGCAGATCAGTGGGTATGAGATGGTGACAGGGGCCAAGATCAACCGCGATAAGTCTGTGGGCTTGCGGTTGGGTGCGTGGAAGGGAGTTTCTCTTCCCGGACCTTTCCTCTGGACGGATGGGCCGATCAAGATACTCGGCGTCTGGTTCGGTCCTGATCTCCAGTTGGAAATGAATTGGTCGGAGGTGCAAGGGAAGGCCGAGGCAGAGGCCGAGGCCGCGGGTAATCTGTGGTCTCGGAGGAGACTTTCCCTGAAGGGAAGGGCGGAAGTATGTGTTTCACACATCTATCCGATCCTCCTGTACCGACTCTCTGTGTCTCCACTCCCGTATGCCCGACTAATGTCATTAGTCAAGGCCTTGTTCTCTTTCTTGTGGAGAGGCAAGGCCCATATGGTATCTCGCGAGATCTGTTGCCTTCATCCCTCTGAGAGCGGTCTGGGTATGCCTAGCAGTGAGATTCGTCAATATATGCTTCGCATTACCTTTCTAGACCGAATGTGTCGCGGTTTGGATGAGGTGGGCACCTTTTGGAAAGAAGATGTCCGAAAACATTTCCCATCCCTGAGAAGTGTGCACTCGTGCGAGGAGGAGGCCGGCCGTACACCTCGTGTCGAGTGCTCCTACCGCGAATGTCGTCGTGCTTTGAAACTCCTCTTGCAGACGTCGGATGGCCTCTCCGACGCCCAAGCGTTGTCTCGTAAGGCATTATATCGATTGTTAGTTAGGGGGTCCGTTCGAGATGATCTTATTGGCGAGCTCGGTCTTACGAAGCAGGAGGCTCGCTCGATATGGCCTTGGGCGCCTGGGTTGAAATGTCTCAATAATGATGAGGCATCACTCACCTGACTGATGATTCGTGGGGCCCTCTGGGTCGGCAAAAGACTTTGTTCAGCAGGCTTGGAGAAATATCCAAACTGTCGTCGCTGTACTGGGAAAGTCGAGACCATTGGTCACGCCTTTTTTTTCAGTGCAAGACAGTAGTGCCGTTAATGCAAGTTTGTTGAAGGCCTCATGGTTCGCATGCTGCAGGGAAAGTTTTTTGTCCTGGAAGCCAGTTCTGTTTGTAGCAATGTGGTGTCGCAATTGACGAAGGCTGAACACTATGTGTTCTGTTGCTTACTAGGGGTTATGCGAGTCGTGATTTGGACAACGCGTCAGAAGGAATTCTATGATGGCGAGAAGTTCCTCTTCCCTACTGATCTTGTTCTTTAAGCATCAGCTTAAAGTCAAGTTTAGGACGGAAAGGCGGCGGCTCCCATTATCAGAATTTGGCAAAAGGTGGGTGAATCTTGCGCGAATGTGTAGAGTAAAAGGGGCTGACCTAGAGTGGCATTTGGACGTCGGTTAGGTACAGAATTTTGTCCTAGCAGGGTTGAACATAGGCAACTCACCCAGATATTAGGCTAGTCTAGGTTTTCGTTTTTGAATTTTTAGTTCCTTTTTTTCCCGTTTAACTTAGCTAGGGAATGCATGCTCATTGGTCCCTTTTATTTCTGTCCCTATTTTTTCTTTTGTTTAATTCCCCATCCCCTCCCTCGTTAGGTGGTTAGTGATGTCAGTTCTCTGGTGGATGCGGGACGCCTTTCGTTTCGGATGAGTGTGTTTTTGTATTTGTTGTTGTGTTTGAATGTGTGTGTGTGTCTGTGTGAATGCTTGGAGTTATGAATGTTTTCCTGTTTTTTTTCCTAGTCCCGCATTGATTTCGTCCGGTTAACTGATGTTTCTGCCACATTTATGGTTTGTGGGGGTTTTTATTACTAACACTATTTTGTTTAGTTTATTGTAAATATTAAAGACACATTGTAAATATTCATTTGGGGATATTTTTAAAATTTGTTATTTTATGACCCCCCCCCCATGAACATTATCTGTATATAAGGGGACTAGTTAGGACTTCATAGAGAATTTGAGGTATTATGGTGGACGTAGTAAGAAAGGTAGGAGTGAATGTGTTGTTTTGGTGATTGGAATATTGTTGGCATGTTTGGGTCAGTGTCTGCGACTAGCTAAGTTTTAGATTTAAGACAGAAGAAGACCGTCATTCCCCATTCCCCTTTTTAGGCCTCGTGCCACATTTTGTATTTTAATGCAAATAAATAATAGGAACCAAAGGATTTGAATTTTGGATCTATTTTGCGATTTCCGACTTTCTCATTGGCTGTTAGGTGTCACGTGTGCAAATCTTCAAACGGGAGACATTTTGCAAGTAGAAGTGCAAGGCTATTGGACAAGTAAGGAAGCTCTGAATTTTTTATTAGTATATTGTTTTCATAGCAATTAACAGTAAGCATTCCATGTTGTCTATAAACATTGAAAGAGTCAATACAGTATTTCGAGTTCTTTTTAGCAATACACACACAGTCGAAACCAGATAGGCTTTTATTGTTACATTTTGAGTTTGTTGTAAACTTCAGGTGTTTTAGAATCAATTTAATTAAGGAGGATATGTGAATGAAGTGTATGATACCACTATTCTAGGCATGGTCATTTAGTAAAATCAGCTTTAAAATAATTTTAAGTAGGGTTGTCAGATAATTTTTTCCAAACATAGCGATATTGCTTATTCATCCTGTATTTATTAAACAAATTCACAAAAGAAAAGCATAAAGTCATACAAAATAGTCGCCATTTTACCCATGGATAAATTTTTGAAACGGAAACCTCATGATGAAATCAACTCAGAATCCGTTACAGAGACAGAAGAGATTGTTCAGAAAAACAAATTAAGAAAATATGATGTGGAGTATATTCGATTTGGATTCATTGAAAGTGTGTCTAATGCTAATAGACCACAGTGTTTACTTTGTCATAAGCTGTTGTCGAATGAAGCCCTGAAACCAGCTCAGTTGCAGAGACATTTAACAACACTTCATCCTGAACTTGCCACAAAACCAACAGATTTCTTTGAAAGAAAAAGGGATGCATATTTAAAGCAGAAAGCAACTTTTACAATGTCAATAACATCAAATCATAAACTATTATGGGAATCTTATTTAGTGGCACTGAGAGTGGCTTGTGCTAAGAAGGCCCATAATATTACTGAAAACTTGTTTTGCCCTGTGCAATAGACATGTGTGAGGCAGTTTTGGATGAAAAATGTGCTGCAAAATTGAAAGCTGTGCCACTGTCAGATAACACAATTGCACGAAGAATAGAAGATATGTCAGAAGAGATTAATTGACAGAGTGAAAACAGACTTTTTTTGCATTACAACTTGATGAAAGCACAGATATTACCAATGGATCTCAACTTATGGTGTATGTACGATATTGCTGGGAAAGTGAAATGCTTGAAGATTTTCTATTTTGCCATCCTATGCCCACTAGAACAACTAGGGAGGAAGTTTTTAAAGTATTGGACTCTTTTCTTATTCAATCAGGCTTGTTATGGAGCCAGTGTATTGGCATATGTACAGATGAGGCGGCGTCAATGACTGGTATTCACTCAGGTGTTATGGGGCATGTTAAGAAAGCAGCACCTAATATCATTGCAACACATTGCATGATTCATCGAGAAGCCCTGGTTGCTAAGAAAATGGATGCTTCTTTGTCCGAAATCTTGTCATCTTGTATTAAAGTGGTGAGTTTCGTTAAAACCAGACCACTGTATAGTCGTTTCTTTGCAATACTCTGTGGTGAGATGGGGGATGAACATTCAAGTCTGTTGTTTCATACAGAGGTAAGATGGCTATCACGAGGTAAAATAATTCAGCATTTATTTGAACTTAGAGAAGAACTGCCGGTGTTTCTGTGTGATTATAATGCTGAACTGGCTTCGATAATGGCCGATAAAATTTGGCTTTGCAAAGTTGCTTATCTGGCAGATATATTCAACAAACTTAATGAACTGAATTTATCTCTACAAGGAAGAAATTCAAATATCTTATTTAGTCATGACAAAATCGAAGCCTTTAAGAAAGAACTGAATATATGGACTGCAAATGTTAGTAAGAAACTTTAGAGATATGTTCCCTACACTGGACGAATATCTCAGCAACAATCGTTCAGTTAATGTTGATTTGATAATTGTAGCTGTTAAAACGACATTTATCACTTGCTGAACATTTTGACAAATATTTCTCGAAAGATTGTGGGGTTCAGCGTACCCGGATTAAAGGAGAATTTAATACGGGATACCCTGCCCACAAAATACAACGCAAATTTCAAGAAGAAACAACATGATAAAGAACGTTTATAGAAAATAGAACATTGTATATTTATTATCTTGTGAATAGGGTAAAAAGGATTAATGCTTTAGTTCGTTTAAGCAAAATTGTGATTTTGATGAAAATGCCTGTGTTCGCTGTCTTTTAACGGAGTAGCAGAATAATGTCTGTTTCTTTTGTTTTTGTATAGTTGTAAAATGAAAAAGGGGCGAGGAATTTAAGTTGAAAAAGAGAGTGTGAATGAGGAATAAAGATAAAAGGAAAATCTACTTATGAATTGTTTTGGAGTCAGTTGTAAATTTGTTGTCGTTGTTCTTTCCTACTCCACTTTCGGCTCTTTGTGTCGGTTTGAGTCAGTGATGGAATTTACTGTCAGTCTTCTGTGATCTTTTGCGCCCTTCTCTGACTGACTGACTGACTGGTGACTGACTTGAAAACTGTATTTATTGTTGACTTTTTTTTCACACTGGCTCGTTATCTTTTTTTTTTTGGTTTAGTAAATCGCCTCCTTTCATTGGTCAGAAAATTAATTTCACACCTTATTGTGAAATCTGTTTTTGGTCGTTTTGTTCCGATTTTGCGGGTGTGCAAATCTACTTTGTGTTTTTTTTTTTTTTAGTCATTTGTTGGAATATAGGATTTGTATCCTATAAGATGTTCCTGATAATATTAAAAATTTTGACTGGATCAGAAATCCGTTTAATTTTGAAATAGCTAATAGCTTGCTCACAGGAAATGAACTGGAAGAAATGGCGGACATTTCATGCGACAGAACTTTAAAAATCAGTTTTGTGCAGCAACAACTTTCGAAATTCTGTCTCATTGTAGCCTCCGAGTATCCATTGTTAGCTCGAAAGGCAGTTAAGATTTTGTTACCGTTTGCAACAACATATTTATACGAAGCAGGATTTTCGGCACTAACCAATCTGAAAAACAAATACAGATCAAGACTTGCTCCAGAAAGTGACTTACGTGTATGTTTATCAGTAATATCGCCAAGAATTGACAGTTTGTGCAAAGCCAAACAAGCACATCCTTCTCACTAAGTGTGTATTAAAAAATCCTGTGTGTAATTGACAATAAAACTATTTGTTAAATTACTGTTTTCATTTCCATGTAAAATTAATATTTTAATATAACAAAATTTAATTTTGTTACATTTTGCAGCAACATGCAGCATTAATTTATTTGAACACTTATGTCTAAAGTAAGCTTTAAACCAGCTTTTATTGCATTAATGCAAAATTATATGTTATATTCAGCAAATATTTATGTATAAATTTCATAAGCGTTTATAAGGGGGTACCTAAGGTAAAGCCTGAAATATAAAGGGGTCCTCAAGTTAAAAAGTTTGAAAACCCCTGATTTAGATGATTAAAAATTAGTTTTTTATATGCTTTTTCCATGTTTATGAATTCAGTTGTCCTAGACTGGCTACTACCAGAGGCTAGAGAAGCCAGTCTATCCTGCTATTTAACACATAGCTGTAGGAGAAGAAATGGATTTATGTCTTTCAAAATGAGCATACATTTTGAGCACGGTTTGCTAATTCCACATTCTGCATTGATAAATGATTTTTTTTTTTTAAATTTCCATTTTCTTGCTTCAATGCATTTTCATACATACTTTCTTTTAATTTCTGTCTGAATTTCTAGGATGACAAATTATCATTATTCATATTATTATATCATTTATTTATATTTAAATTATATTATTTATATTTATTTTATATTATTTATTTATGTTTATATTATATTATTTATTTATATTATTATATATTATTTGTTGATATTATTTATTTATATTATTATATATTGTTTATTTATATAATATTATTTATATTTATATTATATTATATAATATTATTTACATTATATTATTTATTTATATTTATATATTATTTATTTATATTATTATATGTTATTTATCATATTTATTTATAAATTATTTTATTTATTTATATTATATATATATTTATATATTTATATAATGTATATATATATATTTATCTATTATGTTATTTATTTATATTATTTACATTATTCGGACTATTGTCCTCATCTTTGTTGCCATATTTATCACAACGTTTCGGCCATTGTACATTCCGGCTTTCTTCAGGTGGTTGAAATGCCGAACTGAACCCTTTATTTCGCTCACCGGGGTAAACTTTTAGTTCCACGTGCCATGTTTGATGGATGTCAAAGTGATATAGTAAATTCTTCCTTCTAGTTTTAGCTTATTATTAGATATATTTAATACAAAACAAAATAATAATTATCTAAAACTTGAAAGAAGAATTATTTTAAAAAAAAATTAATTTTAATTTAAAATTTCAGCATCTCCCTTCCTTCATGTGCATCTGTAATCACATCAATATAAATATAATTTTAGTCTGTTTGTTTAATGGCACATTGACTCAGTATGGGTCATTTAATGCTGAAATTTAATTTTCTTGAGAGTTTTCAAGTAATAAAAATATGATATATGTTATTCTGCTTTCACAATTGAATACATGGTAGATAATACTCAGCTTTTGTGCATATACATGTTTGTGTGGACATGATTACTAGAGGTTATGATATGTGTATTTTATGTTGTAGCTTTGTTGAAGTTATATTTTAGAATACCATTTAACTTCTTTAAAAAAATTGTAGGATATTATATGGAATAATGTCATGAAAGAGTTCTTTCATGTTGGTTGGTTGGATGGTTGATTTTTTTAGAGGCATATCAACACCTCTATGGGTTATTTAATGCTGAAATCTAAATATTTTGAATGTAATTGAATGCCTTCAAACAACAGATAAAATGTATTGTTGGCCATTTTACTATAAATATGTAATGTTGGTAATTTTACTATAAATAGATATTGTTGGTTGGTTGATTTTGTATAGTGGTATACCAACCTCTGTGGGTAATTTAATACAAAAGTTTAAATATATCAAAAATATATCCATCAACACAACAATATAAACAATATTTCTACATGTGAAAATATTCTCTTCAAACGTAAAGTAATTGATGTAATTTTTCAGTTGACCATATAAATATACAATAGCATTTCTAAATTCTTCTAGTTGCTAATGACATTTTGTTGTTTATAGATACTTTGTTTCAATAAATTCATTTTGTTTTTGCCTTGGAAAAGTCCACATTGGATGAAACACATCGCCTAAAACTACTGTTTTTCTATTGTCTTTTTTCTTTATATATATATATATATATATATATATATACTAAAATTTTGTTTTTTATACCCAGAGTTATATTTTCCAATTTCTTTTTGAATTTGTAGGTCTGATGAATTGTATTGTGATTACAATTCCAATTTAATAAATTATAATCATGGAATATTAGTTTTGAGCCATTTATATTATATTCTTGGTCTACCCTGGACATTGAGCTCTATCTGGATTCTATCCTCTTGGAAATTTATACATATATATATATATATATTAACCACTAATATTATCAATATATATATATATATATATATATATATATATATATATATATATATATATATATATATATAAATCTATTTAAACTCAGCAGGTGAAAAAACCTGGATAACACAATTTTGTAATAAATTGGCATCCGAGGAAAAATAGAAAAAGAGAAAGCACTAGAAACCTTCAAATAGGGTAAAAGTACCTTAAATCTCTGGTACAAAGAAAAAAAACCCAGCGAGTAATAAGTTAAAGCAAAGAGTGCTCAATACACTAAGTCAACCAAAAGTAAAATAAATAAATCCTAATGAGCCAGGTACAACCTAACTAGGTTTCACCACATGGGATCACAGGTGTTGCAAAGAAAATATTTGTTGACTTGGAGAACAGATAGTTATGTCGTTGTGGTGGAAGCAAAAAAAGGTAGATTGTTTGTACATGTGCTTGCAGATATCATAGACCTGTGAGGTGAACTGCAGCAAATCAATGTTGAAGTGATACAGCACATACGTTATCGGCAAGAAAAAGGCTAAAACAAGCGAGAGATCTTGTTTTTTTGCCTGAGACTGAAGAAGGATAAAAAGAGCTGACTTTTTGTTTCAGGAGGAGTTTATTCTTTGAGACTTGTGAAGATTATACCTGTGTTCCAGAGAGAGATAATAATACTGTTGTTTATGGTGTGCAGGAAACAGAGTTCCAAGTGAAGTGTTGTTCCGGTGTCCACGTTAGGTGTCAGTGGGAACAGATTTGAGTGGAAATTTATTTTCCGACCACCCAATTTTCATTTATAATTTAATTACCCATGACCCAATTTTCATTTATAATTTAATTCCCTACCACTCAATTTTCATTTATAATTTAATTTCCTACCATCCAATTTTCATTTAAAATTTATTTTCCTACTACCCAATTTTCATTTATAATTTAATTTTCTACCACACAATTTTCATTTATAATTTAATTACCCACAACCCAATTTTCATTTAAAATTTAATTTCCTACCACCCAATTTTCATTTATACTTTAATTACCCATGACCCAATTTTTATTTATAATTTAATTTCCTACTGCACAATTTTAATTTATAATTTAATTTCCTACAACCCAATTTTCATTTATAATTTAATTTCCTACCATCCAATTTTCATTCATAATTACCCATGACCCAATTTTCATTTATAATTTAATTACCCACAACCCAATTTTCATTTAAATCATGGAGATGTGTTTTAGAATTTTGAAATTTGCAATTTTGCTCTTTACTCTGAAGTCTAATCACAAATTTTGTAACTGTGAGTTATTTTTGCTGGCAGTTTTTCGTGTCCATGTGCATAGTATGGTAGGTAGAAGTTGGTTGAAGTTTTTCTTCACTGACTCTTTGTTTATACATGTTTTTTTGTTCTTGTATCCATGAGAAAAAATCATGCTATGGTCACCAATTTGTTGCGTGCGATGCTGGTTGAGTGTTTAGGTGGAAAACGCATGTCTCCTGGTATATTTATCCCACAACAAAAATCATGGACTCTGTATGTGAGTCCAGATTATAAAATGAAAAAGCAACAACACAACTATATATATAGAGAGAAACAAATGAATAATGTCTTTATTAACAAAACAAAGGTATACATAGACAATTGAAGAATGTTACATGTGACAAAACAATGAACATGAATGAAAACATTCAAAGACTAAAGAATATATTTGTGTGTGTGTAGTTTGGTGTAGGAGAAAGTCATAGAGAAAATGAAGTGAAATCTTCATACTTGTGTGTATGTGTGTGTGTATGCATGTGTGTTCCCAAGTGGAGAAAGTGTTTTCCTTGTTCGACCTACATCTTACATTCTCTGAGTGAAATAGGAAAAAGAGAAGGATGACAGAGAATGTCACTGCCCTTATATATAGGCTTAGAGATCATCCTCTAGTGGAGTTTTTTTTAGGAAAGTAAGTGGGGTAACTCTGCACAAGTGAGCCTGCAAAGTTCAAAGTGATTTTGTGGCAAGTGAGTCTGCAAAGATTGCTATGATTTTATTGCAAAATGTGATAGGTCCTGATCTGGCATCTTGTCTACAGTCACTTTCTTACAGACGTGCTGTAGCTTCCCTCTGTCTTTTCTACAAGTATTTTCATGGCAACTGCTCTGACAAGAGACTTTTACTGGTTCTCAAATTGCATTAAGTGTTCTACTAGGTTGACATCTTGGTCACACCCTTTCACTGTCGAAACAGTTAAATGTAGCTGTCTCTTCTACTCCAACAGCTTCTTATCTCACACTTCCTATCAGTGGAACTCCCTTCCTTTTACTTGCTTCCCTGATACCTAGAATCTTCATATATTCAAATGTAATGTCAATCGACATTTTTTGATGCCTTAATCTTGATCACTGTTCTTCTCTTTATCCTTTCTCCAAACACCCCTCTTTACTCTTGCTCTCACACTCAATAACCCCTTGCGTGCTAGTGGCAGGCCTGCCTTGCTTGGGGTGATATGCTTAAAAAACAATAAAAAGAGAGTCTTCAAAGTTCAAAGTGGTTTTGTATACCAATATTTGTGTGTGTATGAAGTGCACACTAATGAAATATGTATGACTGCTGACTGATTGCATGCAATAGTAGCAATTTTAAATACAGTGAACAAAAAGAGAAAAGACAGGACTTACTTTCATCACAGCTTTGTATGTTTTTCAGTGTAGAAAAATTATCGCTGACTGATGTGTTGTCATGGTAATGTGTGTCAAGCCAGACCTTGTTAGCTGATTGTTTGTCACAGATCTAGTTTCTGACTGTCTGTTGACTGTCTTTGTCTGTTGCTCATGAGTCATTTTTATTGTTTGGGCTTGGCTCTGAATCACTGAGTTTTGCACAGGAATGTATTCAGTAATTCAAGCTCCAACCATTTCTAGTTCATTTGGAGTTCAACTGTGCAGACATCATAGAATGAACATCACATGGCTTAAGCTAACCAGTCAGGTTTCAGAAATCATTTAATTTGGAGCTTTGTTTGTACAAAATAGTAAAAAAGGTTTCATATCTACTGAATTTAGTAAGATTTATTTGTAAGCATCTTTTACTTGTTTGTGTTTCACTTATTGACTGTAAAATATAGGAGTTTATATCCTATAAATGTATATATAAATTAAATAGCCTGTATTCCAAAATCCAAAAGAAATTTGCAAACTGAAGCAATTCCTGTTCAAAGAATTTTGTTTAAAGAATTCTCAACCTATAACAGTGGTCTCTAAAAATACTTACAAAAAAATTTTTGTTATATGACTGATTCTGTTACTTGGTACCTTCTTAACACCCTGTTTGACTCTTTTGCATTTAACCCAACCAAACCCTCCCCATAAATATCAGCTCTCAATGTTCAACTCACCATAATGCCCTCCATTTATATTCTGCCATAATATATGACAATATCATTGCAGATAACACAGGAAGTTCCACAATAAGACTTTGATAGCCAATATTTACAGGATGGGTTTGAGCATGTTGAATACTAAAGGGTTAGATAAAGGAAATCCATTGTCTTGCTATGAGAGCTGGGAAGTCGGGAGCGTTTTTTTAAAAATCATTTAATCCCAAGTAAGGCAACAAAGCCACTAAGACGCAGAGAAATTACTGAGAAAAAGAAAGACATTAAAGAGCAAGAACAATAAAAGAACAGGAATTAAGAAGACATATGATAATGATTAACATTGCATTTAAATTTTTGAAAATCAAACTTGACTGGAAGCAAGAAGCTGGAAGAAAGTTTCACAAGCAAGAGAAGAAACTGTTAGTACAGACCTTATGGTTGCCATTTTGACTGTAAAATGATGGGATTTTGCCACTAATCTAGTAATGTGCTTAAAATCATTCAGCCTAGGTACACCAGAGGAGACTCATCAGAACAATTACCATAAAAGTATATAAAAGGCATAGGGAAGCTATGTTACAGTGGTGGGAAAGTGACTGAAGCTGACATGCTAGATCAGGACCAATAAAATTGCAGATTCTCCTTTGGATTTAACTTTTTTTATGTATCTATTGTCTTTCTACAGTAATATACAGGCAAATTAATTCAATTTTTCCTTTTGTGGGAATTTTGTGCATGCATTTGCATGTTCCAAGAAAATATGACTGGCAAATTACAAATAGTACCATTCATGATTTAAAAAAAATTTTTGATCCTTTTTGTTTCCTCAATACAATGACCAAGAGCCATTCATGGTAGAGTGTTACCAAGCAAACTTGTTCATAGGATGGGGGAATAAGAAGTGCCCATTATGAGGATATGTAAGATAGATATTGATTGAACTGGAACTTGAAAAACCAAAATTATAGTTGCCAGGAATTTTATTGTTTGTTTTTTTTTTTTTTTTTTTTTTTTTACAGTTTATCAAGCCTTTGCAGGTTAGTTAAAGCCAGAAAAGATTTTTTTTAGAATGTAAATATTTTTTTGTGATAATAATTAATAAAACAGCATCTTGCTCAATAAACTGAGTGACAGTACTTCACCAGAAAATAGAAAATTATTCCCTGAGGAGAAATTTCAGTAAGTTTAAATAATGCCTAAAGGTTAAATCCACTTTGGCAGGAAGGGAGACAAGGTATTGCTACTGTTTAGAACGCATCCATTAAGCTGAGGAGTGGGCGACTAATATCTTTAGAAATTTGTTAGCCAAGGATGCTGAGTTCAATCCTTGGTAGGACCACAAGAGTCAGCATAGTTAACAATAATGATTTAGTGATGCAAGTCTTACTAATAAACCCATAACTGGGGGGAGGAGGGGTGGATTCATACCTTCCCCAAAGGTATTTGTACTTAAGTGAATATAACGAACCTGATTGGAATTGGAACTCTGATTTCCAGTTTCAATCTGTTATCCATTACACCAACTGTACATCCAGGCTTACAGCACCTGATATTTCAAAGTAGTCACCCGTCTAAGTACTGACCAGACTTGATGTTGCTTCGCTTTGGCAATCATATAAGAAGCAGTATAGTTGTTAGGGAAACATCCTCTCTGGGTGTTTATTCCACAGTAAGAGTTCTGAAGAATAATTCGTATGAGTGGAACTTAGTCCTTATCAAAGGAACCTTTGCTGCAGAAGACATGTACCAGTCCTAGCAGTTTCACACTCAAATTTCTTGTTCCTCCTGTGGGAACAAACAGAGAAATCTGTCTCAACAAAACATGCTCAAAGACTTTGTTAAATGGGAAACCCATTTTCCCCCATAAAATACTACTATTTTACACTCTTTTTCAACCAGAAATAAAAGCTGTTGAACAGTTATTTTGAGCATTGTGTTTTGTTCATTCCACTCTTCCATTCTTTTAACTGCCGTGTGCACAAACATGCAACTGGAAAAAATTCTTACAATGTCAACCAAGATGAGAACAATAGTTTGAAATAATGCAACAATACTAATCACCTGGTTAAAGTCATCAACATTAACTCTTCTTTTTGTGCAAAAGCTGTCAACAAAACTTAAACATTTAAAGAAATTAATGGAAAAAGCTGTTCCATACAAATTTACTTTGTCTTTTTTGTTGTTATTTTTACTTATTTACTGGTTAGACATTTAAAAGCTTAATATTTTGCTACTTTAGGTATGTCCCATTTTCTTCCCCCAGGCATGTAGTTGTTTAAGAATTAAATCCTATACATAGGAATAAAGACAAAGGAAAAAAATTATCTTAGCCAATGTGTTTCATTCTCTGAAGGACTTTATCAAGGCAAATGTAAAAATTTTATTTTGTGACAAGTATTTATATATACAAGAGCAAAAATTAAATTTCTTACATTGGACTTGATACAGTCCCACAGAGGACAAAAGACATTGGCTAAGATAAGTTACACTTTTGTCTTTATCCATATTGTCTTTTTATAGATTTACCCTATCTGAAATTTTTACACACACACTTACACAACACACACACACACACACACACACATATTTTAACATCATTTATGTCCAGAAAAGAAAAAAATTATAAGAACTCAAGAAAAAAAAACTTAACTGCAGTAACTTGTTTTTAATGAAACTTATATATATATATATATATATATATATATATATATATATAGGTTGGCCTGATGATTACATCTAGCATGAAACACTCTGTCAGAGTGTTGACTTCAATGTTCACTTTATATTTATATTTACATATGCTCTATCTCTGATATTGAGCACTTTATTCCATTAATATAGCACACTTTAAAACTATATTTCTTTAAAATATACATATATATATATATATATATATATATATATATATATATATATATATTATAAATTTTAAAGAAAAACAGACCACTTTAAGGTTCCATTATAATAATTTATTTCATCAGAGCCCTTTTAAAGCACTCTGGATCATCAGATAGCACTTCCAAAAGATGAAACGAAATGAAATGAAAATTCATACTTTTGTTGGGTAGTGTAAGTTTTTGTAATATATATATATATATGTGTGTGTGTGTGTGCACATGCGTGCAAATATATAGAAAAATAGGAAAGAACATGTTAGGTAAATAATCCAAAGTTCTTTAGTATTTTTTGTTTTTATTTTTAAAAAACAGTGCTCAATACAAAAGTAGAGCCTAAATTATAATTATTTTTTAAAAATATGATTCCTTCACTACATAAGAGTTCTCATGTTTCAAAACCAGGAGCCAAAAACTTCAATATAATTATTAAAATTAAATTGAATCAAAATATCAAGCTCTGTTTCATCCTCAAACAAAATTTTTGGAATAACTAATCTTGAAATTTATGCAGCTTTGTAAGCATATTCATTCATAAAATTATATATATATTCAACCAATAAAATCACATAAACAAATCGTCTGATTTGTTTGATAGAAAACAATTACTAGAGCAAATACTGTCAAAATACTTGGTGGACATAGTTGTAGACCTGCCACATTTTATTTTTTTTCACTCTCGGTGACATGAAGCAATCCCAACTACTAAGGAAAATGCGGACATTGTCAGGTGAAAATATGATGTCTGACACAGTATTAAAAAAGACAAACTTCACACACATACAACAAGAATCTTAGCATCCCATCCAGAAAAATTGAAGCTGGACAGATTATCAGAAATTGCCAATAAAATACACAAAAACAATACACGAGAGAACAATGTATATGCTATATTCACCACAATGAACAAACAGGAGAGATTGTCACAAATAAAAAAAATATATGTTTTATTTAAAAGATTTGTTGATGTTGTTAAATGTTTGGAATCCCAACACTCAGATAATAACAAAGACCTGGGTAGACGGATCCTGATAGATATAAATACTCCTCAGTTCCTGAAGGCATGGTGGGGTTGATTTAAATTATGCATTTTAGCTGCTTTTCATACATAGATCATAAATCATTTCATATTTTCAAAAACCTAAACAGAAGACTGTTTAATTTTAATACTAAAGGCACCAGTCATTAAGGACATCAATTCTCACTTGCATAAAGGGAAAGATATAAAGAACTATTTGAATAGAACTACTGATTGCACTTAAAGAGAAGGACCAATACATTCACTAATGTCTTTAGTAACAGGTTTCTTACCAGTGGGATGTGTGGGTGGTGTAATGGATAGCACCTTGGAATGAGAAATTGGAGAGCCAAGTTTGAATTCCAGTCAGGTTTATTAAATTCACTTACATACAAATACCAATGGGAAAGGTAAGAATGCATCTCCTTCTGTAGCTATGGATTAAATAGTAGGTCTTGTATCCAGAAAAATCATTGTTATTTTCAAAAGAACTGTTATTGCGATATTCACTCACAAAGCAAAAGAATTATTCTTACAATCCAAAATATGTTTTGACTTTAAATAATTAATGAAATTCCACCATCGTCAATTGGGCCCTGAATTATACTAATCATGAGTGAAAGAGAAGTACTGTGCCTTGAGTGCCTATTGAAAGTAAAACTCGACCCAGACCTCAAGTGTAATTCATACATACAATATATTGCTAAAAATACTTGGAAAATAGTTGGTTCCCTGTACTACTCCAGCAAGTACCTCACTCCAATTGCTATCTTTACAGGAGTCAAATCATGCCAAAAATAGAGTACTGCTCCAATATATGGGTGGGTGTTGCTCAGTTTTCATTTTCCACTCTTGATACAGTCTAAAAGTTTCTCCCTGTCCTTGTATGCAATGAATCATTTTCCACTCTGCAACAGAGATGTTGCAAGCATCTCACTGCTCTATCACTATTTCTATAGCAAGTGTTCAGATGAACTACACTCCTAAGCTCCATCAGTCCTAACCTTCACAGATAAGACTTAACATGCCATCCACTTTGTAGTGAACCACCTGCATTCTCTTCATATTCCTTTGGTGAGATGTATGTGGCACTCAAGCAGCTTCTTCCCATGAACCACTGCCCTGTGGAACTGACTCCCAAGAAGTTGCTTCCTTGATCACTGCAATCTTAACCTGTTCAAGTCTAGGGTTAACCATTTTCTTCCACACATATTCGCATAAGCTGTGACTCTTACTTTGTAACCCACTACCATGAGTGGCTCTCGGGCCTTCTACAACGTGAACACTACTGTTAACAAAAAAAAAAAAAAAAAAAAAAAAACCAAAGAGTCAATAAATCATAAAAACATATCAATCAATCATTTTCACCAACGTGGTCTTAGGAGAATCTGGTCCTTCCATAAAATTCCTCCATTGTGAAAAATGATGTGAACTAATTTTGAGGTATAAAGTCTTACTCATGGCTTCCTAGCCTTAAAGGCCACCCCCTCAAAATACTAGTGATGGGCCTATTAGTAAATAAATACAAAATAAAAATACTATGTTTTCTTTATTCTGTATAAGGTATAGATAAATATTTCTTAAAACAACTTGTAACAAACAATATTACTGATGATTTGAGATAATATAATTGACCCACACATCTGAAAATACCATCTCACAATTAAAAAAGATGACTGTTAAGATATTACTTAAGTTAAGTCAAGCAGTAACCATACAGGCTTAGCTGGTTAGTATCACTTAATTTCAAACATTTATTCAGTTTTAATATTTTGTCAACTCATTTGACTGCTTTACATTTCACATTTTATAGCATTTGTCACACATTTTTTATCAGAAAAAGAAAAGAAAAAAAGAAGTCTTAGCTCATGACAAATTTTAAATAATGGTTAACCAAAAAACACACTTTCACTTGATATACGATATACAATATTATAAAATACTGAAACAAAAATAGAATCTCTCATACAAATTACCAGACTTGCCATTGTGAATTTTTTAACACTAAATTTTTTTTAACACTAATGATATCACATGTAGGGATACAAAAGGTGATTATCTCCCTTTGTTTGAGGTGAAGTCACATGGGACATGTGACAGCCGCTTAGTGATGTTACTTCATAGAGTGACAACAGTGGTCAGTTCTTCAATCAGTTTCCAGAAGTCAAACCAAGAAGTTGCTTTTTTAGCACAGGAAAGGCTCTTGCCTTTCCCAGATAGAGGCAAAATCTGCCTCCCACTTTGTGTGTTGTTGTATACATGTTACAGTTACTCTGCATAAGACACATGTAAATATGTATATATAATTTTGTGTATGACTTAGCAGTATAAAACTCTTTCTAAGAACAAAGCATGTTTGTTACTCCTTTTCTTTCAGATATTCGGGTTCTTTTCATAACATAAGGTGTTATATCATTTATATAATAATGTGCATAATGGTAGAAATGTGAATGGGAGAATATTCCTTACTGAATTACCTGACATGTGATATTATTAACACCCATTACACATATAAATGAAGACATGTTAATAATTTATAAGATGAAATAAGGAAATGCTAAAAATATTTTTCTATAAAATGTAAAGTTAAATTCTAAGACACATTCTGTTCAGGTTCCAACAAAGTAATCATAATATTAGTTATATACTAATGAAATTCATGTTGGATTAAATATACTAACAAGTGACTAAAAACAAAAGGAAAACTTTTCTTAGTCAATACATTATGTCCTCTGATTGACTTTATCAACTAATATGTAAGGATTTTATTTTTTTTAAAAATCATTTCATCGCAAGCAAGGTGATAATGCCACTAGGGCTACTTGGAGTGAAAGAGAATGAGAAGACTTTAGAAGAAACTGGAAACCCAATCCTAGACAGGAAACATGGGATAAACCTCTACTCCTGTTAAAAAACTGGAGGAGTCCAACCAGGCAATAGGTGAACATATCCAGTCCAGAAGGTTGTTAGTATTTCAGAATTTTTACATTTAAGAAAACTTATAAATATACTTCAAACTAACTGAAAGTCAAGGTAAATTAAGATGGATACTAAGTGATGTAATTTAATGCCTAAAAAGTGAGAGTGAATAAATATTGTTATTGTTGTTTCAAATTTTTTTTATAATGTAATTATATATAATGTAATTATTATTAATGTTTGAGAAATTAATTTATGCATTATATATTTTAAATAATAGAAGGTTTTGAATTTAATCAATTTCTTTTAATTTTTCAAAATTTTTATTATCATGTATGTTGGCTTGGAAAAGGAGATATTTCTTTCAGGAAAGGAGATATTTGAAAAAAAATCTAAGATCAAATTTATATTTTGGTAAGATTAATTAGTAACACTCTCAAAAATTTTTGTTATCCTGGGTATGACAATAAACTACATCCAGCAGCAAAGACTCTGATTGGGAGGTTTTGAAGAGTGTGGAACCACCTCTTAATTGCTATTGTTCCCAGGTCCATCCTGACACAGGGTGGTAGTGATCCATGGTGGAAGTTGGTTGGAGTAAAGAAACAAATTAGACAATGGTTTGGAGAAATTACCAAAGATTTATTTTCATTTACAAGGTATGAAAATGTCTCTGGTAAGTTGTATAGTGTAGCATTTGAATGCATGGTGTGTGAGGTGTGAAATGAGAGTGTGAAAAAGAAGTGTGCTTAACCTGGCTGACTGCTTGTTGGCTATCGATTTGGGCTTGTTGTATTGATACCTGAGTCTATTCTCTTTCTGTGTTCAAGAGGTTGTTTTCACAGCCTAGTGGTTGGACTGGTAGTCAGCCATGCTCTTGAGTAGCATGTGTGCATAAAGTTTCTCTCTCTTTCTGTTCTCTGTACTGCCGTCTGGCTTCTCTTATAGTCTATCTAAGGGAAATGCATGGACGTAGTTGTAGACATCTGTGACAAATTGAGAGTTGCATTGATAATGGTCAGCACTCTGGTAGTGTTTGTTTTAAAATTTGTTTTGAATAGAGTGCAGTGTGTGTATGACTTAGCTAGGTGAAAATTTGTGTCTTATTAGTGATATGTATTTTCTAATAATTGTATAAATTTGGCTTTAATTTGTTATCTCTAACTATTGTAATAAATTGTGTTTTTCTGCTACCATAGCACCTGTTAGGGTCCCAGCTATGGGCAGATAGTTAACTCCCAAACTAGGGTCAAAACACTATGAAAGTATAAAAATAGATTTTTAGAGTAAAAATACTAGCAATACATTTTAAAAAAAAATATTACCTGCAATACATTTAACTCTCGACAAAAAGCCTCTTTACAAATATATGTCAATGTAACCTGATCTACATACTAATTTCTTACAAAGTATATATATTCTATTCATATGAACCTATCCTAAAAATCTTGTTGGCAATAGATAACCCATTGAGGTTGATATGACATAAAACAAAATAAACCAAACCAAACCAAACTCTCTACTGCTGGTAGCCATTCCACACTGGGATCTAATTTGACACACCAATGGGAGGCAATCAAATTCCTGAGATCTGGTACCTGCTGGAGTCCACAAGAAAGCTCCCAATCCCTATTACAGACACTTGCTCAGGTGCATTTTGTGTTCAACACTCACAGAGCCCACCTGTGGTTTATACTGCAACTATGCTGAGCAGAACTTAGTTACAGTTTCTGGGAGAGAAGCGTTTTATGTAGAGTGAACAACAAAGCGAACATTCTAACCACTCAGTCACATGCCCAATATTTGATTACTACTCTGAGTAGGAGACAAAGAAAAGATATGATACCTCTGGGCAACACAAGAATTGAATTCCCTGACCAGAAACCACCTATCTATCTATGTTCATATTTTGGTCATTCTATTTTGTTGTATCCTTAAAGAAGGTTACAAACAGACAAAGGTGGTACTCGAGTGAAAGGAACAGCAACACAGGCATAGATGAAAGAAAGAGAGGTTTATTGTAAAAGAAAATACGCTACTGAAAGATAGGGAATCAGTTAGCAAGTTAGTAATTCCCAAAGCAAGTCGTCAGGTATATCCTGTGCTCACTATACATATCTGCTGATATTGTCAGTCCACATAGGCAATAGGGAGTGTGGGACATTCCATTACAACATATTCATATCTATCTATCTATCTATCTATCTATCTATCTATCTATCTATCTATCTATCTATCTATCAAGCCTTGAGTTTGATTTATGTTTAGTAAGAAGTTTGAAGTTGTACAACAGGACAAATTTGAAATGTTCTTGACTTGTCTATAGCTGTACACAAATATCTATCTATATATCTATAATTGTAATGTATGTTGTGGGAAAATGAAATAAAACCAATAAATAAAATAATAATAAAGAAGAAAAAAAAATAATAAAAATATAAATTTCCCCCTGATGCAAGTAATAAAGTAACCAGAAAGTGTTTTTGGTCATCTACACAATTTTATGACCCCACTTCCAAAAAGGACCAAACTGCATTTTCTTTCCACTTTCCAATACATAGCTTTTGAACATGTTTTGCAGAACCTCCACTGATAAAGTAAGTAAAACATTTACTTTGGCCATTCCAACTCAGCACAATGCTGACTTGAGCTCAACCATTATAAACATTCTTATCATTACTTACCCTTACTTCTGGACCAGAAAAAGAAAACTAACATACCCAAGAGACATTGAGAACTTTGTTTCCCTACAGTTTCTATATAAAAAAGAATAAACAGTCAGTAGTAGAAACCCAAGTATTTGTTGCTTTCTCTTTAACTGTTTATATATGAATGCATACACATATACAATACACCAACATGCAAACTTAAATCCTATAAGCTTCTTTCTTCTTTTATGTGCCATGTCCCTTCAGGATATAGGCGATCATGGCCCTCCATATCTTCCTGTGCCTTGTAGCTCTTAATAAGATTTTTGTTATTTCTCCCAAATCCTATTCTGCCATACATTTACTCAAGTTCATCAAGTATGTTATGTGGTGCTTCCCTTTGTCCCTCTTTCCCTCAATCTGCCCTGTGAGTATCAGATTCTCCAAGCCCTTCTTCTTCATTACATGCCCCAGAAATTTCAACTTCCTCTTCCTGATGTTAAGTATCAGTTTAATTTTTGTTTCTACTTTCTCCAAAACCTCATTGTTGCTCACATGTTCACTCCATGGTATCCTCAGCATCTTTCTGTAGAACCACATTTCTGTTTCAAGTTTCTTCTTCAACTTTGAAGAGAATGTCAAACATTCACTGCCATGCAGGAAGACAGATATCATATAATAGTTCAATATTCTTTTCTTTGTTTCTAACAAAATTTTCTTAATACTTGTTTCTTAATACTCTGCTTAGCTTTTGGAATGTCTTTGGTCATCCCAAATACATCTTCAGATCTCAGTGTCACACTTTTTGTCCGCTGTTAGAACATTTCTCAGATATTTAAATTTCTGTACTTGTTTGATTTTTGTATCCCTGATTTGTAATTTTCATTTTAGTCTCATCCTTTTGCTGATAACTATGCATTCTGTCTTCTTGTAGTTTGTACTTATAAACTACATGACTATAAAAGAAATGGTTGAACTTCAATTATGGACAGAGTAAAATTGTATTGAATAAGTCTTCACTACAAGGTTAAATGTTTGTCTGTTTTGCTTTATGGTCATGGAAAATTTCTTGAATAAAATTATGGAAATATTATCTTTAAAAAGAAAAAGGGAAATTAAAAGCATAAGAATTAATGGAAGACCATTATAGAAATATTGATCATAAACAAAAATTAAAAGAGACAAAATTAATGAAAGGCTGTTATATCAAGTTATACTTAAATAGTACTTTAAAACTTGTGAAAATTTGAACTTAGAAAACTTGGTTTCAGAAAGGTTAGCAATAAAAATATAAGGTTTAAGACAAACTTCTAGAGTCAGGATAGCCTAGTGAATTCAAACCTCAGTTTGTGAAAGTGGTGACATAGTAATATGGGCTTCAATCTCTGTACCTTCAATCTGTAAACTTAGATTCAGTGGTTGATTCATTTTCTATGACTTATCCACCCCTTGTAGATTAATTAATGCCAGAAAATATTTTTAGATTGCAAGAATTTTTTTTTTTTAGATAATAATAATTTAGTGATACAAGTCTTACTAATTAATCCATAGCTGGGAGGAAGAAGAGGCAGATTCATACCTAATCAGAATTTGATAAGCAAACAAGAAATTATAATGTGTTTATAAAATGGGGGATCAATTCTGTATTACAATCAGTATGCAAACTGATCCCTCAGTTTGTGGCCACGATAGTTTCTATACATTTTCCAGGGAATGTAAATTAATCTAAAAGACTTGCCTGTGTAGCTAATCAGTATTTCATTGATTGATTTGTTTTCTATGGTTTATCATCCCCTTGAAGGTTATTTAAAGCCAGAAAATATATTTAGATTGCAAGAATTCTTTTTTTGAGATAGTAATGTTTTAGGGATACAAGTCTAACTAATTAACCTATAGTTGGGGGAGAAGAGGTGGCTTGATATTATTCCCAAGGTTATTTATGTGTAAGTGAATACAGGGTGGGCCAAAAGTAGTCTTATACTTAGTAGGTATGTGCTTTACATTTAAAAAAAATAAAAATTTTATTACATTTATATTTATTTGTTACAATCATCACCCTTGCATGGAGTATTGCTGTCATATATGGTCTGGAGCCCCTTCTGTTTGCCCTGGGGTTCTTGATAAGCTCCAGAGGTGGATATGCAATATAATTGGCCCTGTTCTGGCATCTTGTCTACAGTCACTCTCTCACAGACGTGCCGTCGTCTCTCTCTGTCTTTTTTACAAATACTTTCATGGTAATTGCTCTGAGGAGCTGCATTCGCTGGTTCCCAGACTTCATGAATTCAAGCGCCCTACGAGGCTGGCATCCCACTCTCACCCTTTCACTGTTGAAACTACTAAATGTAGTCGTCTCTTCTACTCCAATAGCTTCATGTCTCGCACCTCTCACCTGTGGAACTCCCTTCCCTATTCCAGTTTCCCCGAGAGCTATAATCTCCAACTATTCAAATGTAATGTCAATCGACATCTCCAGTTGCCTTGATCTATCCACTATACTTCTCCTCATCCTTTCCTCTATTACTCCTATCTGATCTTGCTCCAAATCTTCTGTAACCCCTTGCGTTCTAGTGGCTTCTGGCCTTGCTTGGGGTGAAACACTTAAAAAAAAAAAAAATTAAAAAAAAAAATATTTGTTTAAAACTATTTATGTACATTTGTTTAACACTTTAAATTTCTCTCATAAACCTTTTTACTATACCTGTAAAAAAGAAATCCATTGGAGTTAGATCAGGTGTCAGGTGTTAAAGAAAGTTGAGAAGTGATGTACCACATGTTGAACTGTTGATAAAGGTTTAAAATATATATTAACATTTCTCATGGGCAATTTTATTAATAAATACTTTTATATCAACATTAAAATAAAACAAAGATAACACAATCTCTTATGATTTCTGATGATATGGGCCAAAAGCAGTCTTACATTTAGTAGTATGCACTTTATATTTAAAAAAAAAATTATTATATTTATATTTATTTGTTACAATCATATTTGTTTAAAACTGTTTATGTACATTTGTTTAACACTTTACTTACATTTTTTTAGCACAGTTTAATCTCTTAATTGCTTGAAATGTCCTCCTCTAAAATTGGAACATTCCTCGAACCTCTCCAGGTCACTGTGACACACAATGTGGCACAAATCCTGATCTGCATCAATTTCAATAAATACTTCTGAGATGTACTCTTTTAATTTGTCTACTGTGTGGGGATTTCTCTCATAAACCTTGTTCTTTTACTACACCTCAAATAAAGTAATTCATTGTATTTAGCCAGAACATGGGTGGCATTCAATGCTGCTCCATCTTCCAGATCAATACTTTAGAAAGGTTTTGTTAAGGTAGTCCCTTATTGCTAAAGCATAATAGGGAGATGGAATATTGGTTTGGAATTACGATTTGGATAAATTAGATCTAAAATGTGAAACAAATAGTAAAACTAGTAAGCCTACTTTTGGCCCAACCTGTATAACGAACCCAACAAGAATTGGATTTCAGAGACATTATCCATTATACCATCTGCACATCAAAGCTTAGAGCACCTGGTATTCCTAAGCAGTCACCCATCTAAGTACTGACCAGGTTCAACATTGCTTAACTTCAGCAATGTTTCAATGTGATGTGGCCATAAGCCTCAATGGAAACAGTTTAAGCAATAACCGAGCAGTTTTGTTTTGTTTTGTTTTACAACATATCAACCTCAATGGGTTATTTAATGCCGACAAGATTTTTATTGCTGGTAATATTTTTTTTTCAAAAATGTATTCCTGCTATTTTTTTTTTTCAAAAATGTATTGCTGTTAATAATTTTTTTACAAAGTATTTCTGATATTAAAACCTATTTTTAAACTTTCATAGTGTTTTGACTACATTTTTTGGAGTTAACTATTTACCCATAGTTGGGACCCTAACAGGTGCTACCACCCTGGGTCAAGGTGGACCAGGGAACACCAGCAATTAAGAGTAGGTTCCATGCTCCTCAAAACCGTCCAGCCTTGCTGTTGAATGTAGTTTATCATCTTACCCAGGACACAGATATAGTTTATCATCATACCCAGGATGGTAACTGAGTAGTACTAAAAAGAACAAGAGAAAATATCCCTAGGCATGGACAGTGGAACAAGAACAATTACATGCCATAGATTAAATAAAGGATTTCATTTGATATTCCCTGAAGGTTAACCAGATAGAAAGACACCTGAAGAAGACTGGAGTGCACAATGGCCGAAACGCTGTGATAATAATAGTAAAGATGAACAAATTAGTCAAAATGTAAATAATATAATGATTCACAAGAGATGAAGCATATACTTTTATTTCTATATATATTCTCATATCTGCTTAGTTTTTTTATTTTATATCAGAAGATTTTAGGGTGAAAGTTGTGGCATAAAATTCAATCCTAGTCATCACTAATTAGTATTATTTTGTCTTTCAAAATAAACAACCAATGTAAACAAATGCACCTACAAATCAGTACCGAAAAAGTTTTAAGTCACATAAGGCGGTAATATTCTTTTTCTTGTCTTTCAGTTAATTATTTAGATATACTGTGGTGTATTATAATGGAACCCATATCTTTACAGAGATATAATTTTATATCATACAAACAATATTCAGAAAGTTTAAGCAAAAGTTTGCAGCATCATCTTTCCCACAGTGTTAGGGAAATCTTTGAAGTGTCTTTGAAGTTTAAAATTTTATATCGTAGAAGCAATCTGTCTTTAAAAAACAAAAAAAAACTCATGAAATAAAATTGCTGAAATTTTCATCACAAAGTCCATGCAAAAGTTTGCAGCATCACCATTCCCACAGTGTTAGGGAAATCTTTGAAGTGTCTTTGAAGTTTAAAATTTTATATCGAGAAGCAATCTGTCTTTAAAAAACAAAAAAAACTCATGAAATAAAATTGCTGAAATTTTCATCACAAAGTCCATGCAAAAGTTTGCAGCATCACCATTCCCACAGTGTTAGGGAAATCTTTGAAGTGTCTTTGAAGTTTAAAATTTTATATCGTAGAAGCAATCTGTCTTTAAAAAACAAAAAAAAACTCATGAAATAAAATTGCTGAAATTTTCATCACAAAGTCCATGCAAAAGTTTGCAGCATCACCATTCCCACAGTGTTAGGGAAATCTTTGAAGTGTTGTTGAAGTTTACTTGTCTCTTTAATGTTTATATACTCATTTGGGTGATTAACTATACCTCATCTTCCAAGACACTCACTAGAGAGAACTATTTTGAGATTATAAAAGTAACGATATAAACCCCTCTCTTTCTTTTTACACTCTAGAATGTAATAGGTACTGGACACATCTCATCACCACCAGGGAAATTTAAACTTCAAACTCAGCCATGTGGTGCAATACATACATAAATGCACACATTTTTTAATGGCAATGCTTATAAATGTTTTTCTTCCTTTTCAGCTATATGTGAATTTGTTGAAATTCATTTCTTTTGAAAATGTTGAATTCATTTACTTTGAAAGTTCTTCACGTCAGCCATAAAATGTTGTAACTTGTCATACTACATACTGGTGACCAATAGCAACCTCATCCATTACAACCTGTATCACCCCATTGACTAAAAATGGTGACCTCAATGTAATGAACTTGTTCAGTAATTCTGACTTTAGATCACCAGTTGTGGAAGGTTGGAGTTGTGAAAATTTAGCTTTATAAAAATGTTCAACTGATCTGATAAAAATTGTACTTTCAAGTATTGTACAATATTCATAAGCCTTAGGAAAATCTGAACCCATAAAAATGGGTTACAAATGAACTTACAGAAAACATAGAATAAAAACCCAAATACTGATGGGGAAATGAAATAAAATTCAAGAATTTAAGAAATGTCTGTAATTGTCATATAGGAAGAAAACAAGTAACTACCGACACCAAAGTTTAAGGGTGACACTCTGGACTTATGAATATGTGTTTTCCGCGAGGTGTATAAATAGTGGTGTCAGGCTGCTGACTACAGTGATTATTGAGTGGAACTATCCAGTAGAATTAGTGTGAATTATTGTGTGTCAATGATTTAGGTTTTGATTTAAGATTTACCGGATGTTAAGCCGAGCCACACTACTAACAAGGTATTCATTGAAATGGTTAATTATTGTTGGTTGATTTTTACTTCTTTGTTCTTTGTTAAGTATTTATTTGAAGTTGTAATTAAATATTGTTTTATCTTAACATTGAAGTCTTAAGTTATACTTAATTATTCATAGCCACTGTATATCACAAAAGTAATGTAATCTATCCTGACTTGGCATCTCAACATTAGTTACTTTCTCACCAACATGACACATTGAATATTGCTGCCATATCTGGTCTGGTGCTTCAGCTACATATATTGAGATTCTTGAGAAAATTCAAAGGGTCTGTAATGTTATCACTCCAGGCCTGCTGTCTCGACTTCAGTCACTTTCCCACTGTTGTGACATGACTTTCTTTCTGTCAATCAACATCTTCTGTCTTCTTGAATCCTGTCCTTTTATTGCTGTTTCATTTCATTAACATCATCTCATTCTCACCCACTCCCAGTAACTCCTTGCGTCATCACTTTGCCTGGAGGGAAATGATAAAAAAAAAAGTTGAAGATATTGAACAATTCCTTGAAGAATTCATTGAATTAAAACTGGAATTGTTCTTTTATGATTGAATACACAATTTACTTTTGAGTAAGATCTTAGAAAGACAGGCAAATATTTCAATGATTGAATAATGATACTGTAAATTTATATGAATGAAAGATTTTGTTAAAAAGAATGCAAGAACCTTTTGCATCAGTACAGTGTAACCCGGATATAAGAGACCCTGCTATAAGAGAAACCTGGATATAAGAAAGATTTTCTCTGGTCCCAAATTAGAGCCTGTGTTAATGTATATAAAATAGACCAAACCCGGATATAAGAGAAACTCGGATATAAGAGACTTCTTCTCCGGTCCCGACAACTCTCTTATATCCGGGTTACACTGTATAAAAATCAGTCTATAGTAGATTTTGGATACTGACCATATTAATGCAAACTAGAAAAAGAGAGGAAAGAATTTTAAAAAGTTGCTTCGGGTAGAAAGTATAAATTTTGCTATGACCTCATAAATTGCAGTAAAATATCCTGTTCTTCACTTGTTTTTGTCAAGTTCAGAGAGAGGTGGAGACAGTGCTGACAATTTAAAAAGGAAATTTTCCAGAAAAAGACAAATAATCATGAATAAATAGATCAGAAATCTTGTAAGGGTAAGAGGATGGTTGTGAAAAACTTGTTTAAATGAGAAGGCAATGGGTGTGCCTTAGAAATAAGATCTGTCAGTCAATCAGGTACAAAAATAAAAATAGTTTGAAGGAAGTGAGTGAGAGAAGACAAGAAAAGTGATAAAGATATGAAAGAAAATAGAAGGGGAGTGAAGGAAAAATAGTTAGAAGTTAGAAGTAAAGAATGAAGGGAAGATTGTGAGAGAAAGGGAAAGAGTGAGTAAAAAAGAAAGGAAGATGAGAGAAAAATATTGAGTAATTTGAAAAGAAAGAGAAAAAGAAAGAAACTGAACCAGTAAAAAAAAGAACGGAAGAAAAAAGGAAAAAGAACAAAAAAAGAAAGATAAGGAAAGAAACAAATTTTTTAAAAAGTTTTTGTTTGAATTTTATTCAATAGTGTTGTACACATTGATTTGGTCTGATCTTTAGAAAGGAAATGTCTTTTGAAATTTATTTTCTTTACACATTTTCAAATTTTCTTTCTCTTTTTTATTGTAAATGTTTCCTTTCAGTTAATACTCAATGTCAGCAGATTTGTTGAATGATAATTCCTTTTATTTTTGTTGCATGATATGCAAAGAAACAAATGAAAAAAATTAATCTGAATTAGCCATTTTGAATATAGAATTCTTCAGTGTAAAAAAACTTATTATTGCTACCATTATGAATGGGTTTTGGATTGTTATAACTTTGAAGAAGCAAACAATCTTATTTTCTGTCTAATTCCTTCATATTTGGTTGTTTTTTTAATCAATATATTTCAGTTGCTATAGCCTCCAGCTATTATTGGTAACATGTTGTATTTTGAAACTCATTTAAAATGCAACATACACTCTTAAATGGTAGAGTGTAGTGGTTCAAATATAGTAATGATAAAAGATCAGGAAATTAATTCAAATAAGCTGATATGTGAAATAATTGGCCATGGTTAAGTATCATTGACAAAATTCTCAACAAGCACAATTGACAAAGTTTTCCATAAACAATAAGAATAGAGGAGAAAAAGAACAGGACAGAAAATAGTACAAGACAAACAATATATACAGTGGCAGGGGGAACATATATATATATATATATATATATTAATATTAAAGAAAAACAGACCACTTTAAGGTTCCATTATAATAATTTATTTCACCAGAGCCCTTTTAAGGGATGCTGGATCATCAGATAACACTTCCAAAAATTAAATAATAGATGAAATGAAAATTCATACTTTTGCCGGGTAGTATCAAGTTTATGTAATTTAACAGAGAGGGTAGGGAGGAGTGGTGGGAGAGACATGGTTGAGTTTAGAGAGGGTTTATTTTAATATTTCTTTCAATCATACTTAGTATTGGGGGGTATTCTCCTCCCAATTCAATATATCACTTCCGTTAAGTTAACCGTTTAAATAAGTCAAGGTCTGGTCCCTCCTCCCTCAATATACATATATATATATATATATATATATTTTCAATTTCGATAAACATGCAATCAATTTACAAATTCATGAATTATTCACACAAAAAACAAATGCAAAGGTTAATGATTTAATTGGCGAGAAATCCATAAATACATAAAACAATTCAAATAATATACAAAAAACCTCCGAATCCGTTATGAATGAAAAGATCCTTGTTTCCATAAATTTCTGCCGCATTAGTTCTTATTTTTACTACAAGCTTTCGTCTGTTCCTACAGACATCTTCAGGTATGGAATAGATGTTGTTCTTGTTTTTTCTCTCAGTAATAAGAGGACAACAAAAATATATGTATTGTTGTATCTGAAAATGCTATTGGAAATGAGTTATTATTTTTGGAGCGTGCAATAGCAACGCTTGAGCAGTTTGATTTTAAATTTTTTTTACAGTTGTGCGTTCATGTACAAATATGGTGATGAACGAATTTTTACTGGTAAATTTTCTGTCAAAGGGGCATGAACTATATTGTTCAATAATTACAGTAATGTCGCACTTATTATCCAAAAGTTGCACTTGGATCAGTTATTTTAATTTTGATAAACGTGCAATCAATTTACAAATTCATGAATTATTCACACAAAAAAGAGAAAAAACAAAAAAAAAAACAATAGCTATAATCTCCAAATATTCAAATGTAATGTCAATCGACATCTTCAGATGCCTTGATCTGAATTCCCCATCATTCTCTTCATCCTTTTCTCTACCATGCCTCTTTACTCTTGCTCCAATGCAGATTGTAACTAACAAATGTAAAAAGAGAAAGCAGATTTGAGAAAATTAGACAAACAATAAAATAAACAAAGAATTTAATATATAAATCTTTTGCATATGTCTAATTTAAGGTGGTTTTAGAATTTCTACATTTCTACAAAGAATTATCTGACACTCCTCTTTCTTCTTCTTCTTCTCCCAGTATCTATGATACATATCTATAAACCTACCATTCATCCATGCTTAGAATATTGCTGCCACATATGGTCTGATTGTTTTATATTGTTCTTATTCATGCTCATTTGTTATTAACACAATAGCATAATACAAAAACATGTACTGTTCCCAATTGGACTGATTAAATGCAGCAACTGATGGAAAACATCCAGAATTGGCCAATCGAAAGGGTTTCATCTTCTGTCAGGACAACTTCAGACTTCAAGTCTCTTTGCAGACCCAGTAGAAATTGATACAGCTTGGCTGGGATATCCTACTACTACACAAAATGTAAACATCTGACCTTTCACCTTTGGATTGCCACTTATTTCAATCCCTATAAAATTCTCTTATTGAGGAGAACCTTAATTCTTTGGAATCTTGTAAAAGACACTTAGACATATTCATCAGCCAAACAGATTCAGAGTTCTGTGTGGACAGAATCATGAATCTTCCTCAAAGAAGGCAAAATGTAGTGGAACAAAACAGAACTAATCTGGTTGAATAAATCTGTGAATAAATATACAAATGTTACCTCTGAAATTCACTTAAAATGCCCTCATTCCTCATTATGTGTTCTAGAATTTTCAGTAGTCTCTTTCTTATTCTATACTTTTTGTTTCCATTTTCCTTAAAATTTCCTCATTGCTCATATGCACTGTCCATGGTATTATCAGCATCCTTGTATAGAACAATATCTGTGCTGTGTTTTCATCTGTGAGGAAATTGTCCAGCATTTACTGCCATATAGGAAGATTGATATTACATAGTAGTCTTTTCTTTGTTTCTAACAAAGTCAATAGAGGAAAAAAATCAATATAAACAGACTGGTATTCAGTTTCAATCTTTAGTCAAAACATTAATCTGACTTGAAAGAAACAATCTGACACAATATAGTTCATTTTAGTTACATATAATATTCAATATAAAACTTGTCCTCATTTTTTTTAAACATATAAGTATCTATCATAGTATAATGGTTTGAAAATCTGTCCTGTAACAATGAGTTCTGTCTTGCATGGTGCTGCATAAATGTGGCCTTATGTCAGACTTAACAACAGTTTCGTATATTATGATTGTTGGCAAATATTATGGTAAAACAATAAAAATAAGGAAGTAAAAAGAGTTTGCAAAGAAAGAATAGAGAGGAAGAATTCAGAAGAAAAATGACAAAAGAAAACAGAAAAAAAATTGTGATAATTGAGAAAGAAATCAGAAAGAAAGGAAGAAAGAAGGAAAGAAAGAGAGAAAGAAAAGAAAGAAGGAAGGACAAAAGAAAGAAAGAAAGAAGAGCATCAAAAGAAAGAAAGAAATCAGAAAAAAGGAAAAAAGATATCAAAAAGAAATCAAAAGAAAGAAAGAAACTAAAGAGACAAATAATATAGAAGGAAAGAAAGAAAGGAAAGAAACAAAGAACAAGAGAAAGAGAAAAATAAGAAAGAAAGAAATCAGAAAAGAAAGAAAAAAGAAAGAAAGAGAGAAATAAGAAAGAAAGAATCAGAAAGGAATGGAAAAACAAATAAAAAGAAAGAAAGAAAAACCTCAAAAGAAACAAAAAAATCAGAAAGGAAAAAGAAATCAAAAAGAAATCACAAGAAACAAAGGGAAAAAGAAATCAAGACATAAAAAGAAACAAACAAATAAGAAAGAAAAAAGGGATGAAAGGAAAGAAGTAAAGAATGACGGAAGAGAGAAAGAAAATAAACAGAAAACAAAAAGAATGAGAACTGTGTTTTTTGATATTTTAAAAATAACAAATTATTCAGAAACAGTAAAAGAAAAATTTCTTCTTAAAATACTTAAGGGAAAAAATATATATTCCTTATTTATCCTTACAGAATATCTAAGAAAGAGAATACAATAATACAATGATGAAATCTTTGAACTAAATTTACACAACAAAACAAACAATGAGCCCTGCCGTTTGTAAAGGGGAAAAAAACACAGATAATTTGACAGAGAAGGATATGAAAATTAATGTCTTACTGAGAATTATCAATTGAATAAAAGACCTTGAAACTATTTTAACCCCTATTTTTGAGTCATGTATAAAAATTATATCATAATTCTTTAAATATGCAATACTATTATAAATATTAATATATTATTATTATATTATATAAATTAATACATTTAACGCATTTGACAATAGCCTAGTGGATTAAAATGTTGGTTCATTAATTTGGTTACATGTGAGTTCCATCCCTGGGTTGGGCAGTGTGTACTTGAATTCAGTGGAAATGGATGAGCAATAATTGAACAGCCCTAAATAAAAATAAGAGCTAGACAATATTGTGCATATAATATAGTTGAACGAGAACAGTGTAACCCCATAGATTAAATAAAGGGTTCAGTTCAGAATTCTCCATAGGTTTCCCAGATCAATATACACCTAAGGAAGGCTGGAACCTTGTGATAACAACAATAAAGATGATGACAACTGTCCAAATATAAATAGTGTAAATAATAACTCCTCATCCCAGAAACTCAGACAGCAATAATGCATTTGATTTTTTTTTTAAGCAATTTCCCCCAAGCAAGGCAGGAGTGCCACTAGTACGCAAGGGGCTACAGAAGATGAAAGTAAGGGAAAAGACTGGGTATAGTGGGGAGTTGAGGAAAGGATAAAAAGAAGAATGGAAGAGGATAAAAAGAAGAACAGGGATTAAGGATTAAGGTAACAGATGTTGACTGACATTGCATTTAAATTTTTGAAGATTATAGTTATCAAAGAAGCAAGTAAGAGGAAGGGTGTTCCACTGTCGGGAAGTGCGAGAGAAGAAAATGTTGGCATAGAAGAGGCGGTTACATTTAATTGTTTTGACAGTAAAAGGGTGGGACCAAAATGCCAACCTAGTAGCACATTTAAGTTCATCCAGTCTGGGCACCAGCAAAAATTGCTCATCAGAGCAGATGCCATAAAAATATTTATAGAAAAGACAGAGGGAAGCCACATTACGTCAGTGAGAAAGTGACTGCAATCAAGGCCCTAAGTTAGGACTGATCACATTGCATATCCATCTTTGGATTTATTTTAATTAATATAAATTAATTAAGAAAATTCAATGTGATCAGTAAATAAATACAAATACTACAGGCATGACATTTTGGCCATTGTATGCTTCGATATTTTTCATGTGATATTTGCTGGAATTTTAAACTGAATTCTTTATTCAGTCCATGACATAGGAGTGCACAATGTCTGAAACATTGTGAATATGACAGTGAAGATGAGAACAACAATCCAAACAATGTAAATAGTGTAAATAGTTACAATACCTCATCTCATAAATATAGACAGATCCTGAAGAAGGCCAGAGAGTACAAATACTGAAACATCGTGAATATAACAGTAAAGATGAGAACAACAGTCTGAACAATGTAAATAGTGTAAATAGTTACAATACATCAGCTCAGAAATATAGACAAATATTACAGCATGTGTATAGTATTTGAGAACATGTGATTGTGCACCTGCAGTTATTTAATAATGAATTTATGAGCTTTTAACTTTTCTGAGCATCAATGGCAAACTGTCAGCTTCTTTTAATATTTTCCATGTTATGCACATCAAGTTTCCCTGCTTCTGTGATGGTTGTAGGGGTGGTGAGTAGTGAAGTACATATCATGCCACCCAACTTTTTTCAACAGGGTCTTCTGTTGAATACTGCTGGCTACAACAAGGTCTTCAACTGAATATTGCAGTTGCAGGTGCTGGAAACAATTGTGAAAATCCTGAATAGATGTTGTATGTGCTGTGTTTCAGCAGGACTCTGCACCTGCTCACAAAGTTGTGATGTATTGATTGATTGATTCATTCATTTTTTACAGCTTATCAACCTCTTGCAGGTTATTTAAAGACAGAAAATATTTTTAGTTTGTAAGAATATTTTGGGGGAAGATAATAATAGTTTAGTGATACAAGTTTTACTGATTAACACATAGCTTGGAGGAAGAACAGGTTGATTCATACTTTTCTCAAGGGTATTTGTGTATAAGTGAATATAACAAACCCAACTAGAATTGGAACTTGGCTCTCCAATTAACAATTCTAAGCCATTATCCTTTACACCACCTTCACATCCAAGCTTACAGCATCTAGTATTCAAAAGTGGTCACCCATTTAGGTACTGACCAGGCTTGATGTTGCTTAATTTTGGTGAAAGTACAGGAACTGGTGTTTTAACATGATGTGGCTGTGAGCCTCATAAGATTGGATGGTGACCAATCTGCATGACCACATCATGCCAAACATGTGGCCACCTAACTCACTACACCTAAATTCATTTGACTATTACATGTGGAATGTTGTTGAATGAGAGATTAATCAATGTTCCCACAATATGACTGATTTCCTGAAAGCCATTTTTACCTGTGTAATGTTCAATATCAATTCAGACAATGTGATACATGAATGTCGATGGTTTCAGTCCTGCATTGAAACCATCAATGAAGCTAAAGATGGTTACATCAAATAAACATATAATCCAACCATTACTGCATCTGTTCAACAAGTTTTGTATCAATAAATTTAGTTGTTTGTTAGATGTAGTTTTTTTTAATATGTTCTTAAATGTACCATCAAATACCTTACACACCCTGCATATTCAGTTCATTGAAAATACATGTTTTATAGTGTTATATACCATACCTATGAACACTAATGGGTATGTCCCAATCCTCATAAATATGTTGGACGCTATCGTATTTGAGGGTAATATGCTGTCTAAGTAGTGCACCACTAGAAGTGGTTTACCTACTTCATGCTGCTGGCGAGTATTGTATTTTGTTGATGTTATAAAGATTACCATTTCATTTCCAACCTCCATTTTGGTTATTCCTCATTCAGTGACCTTTTCTAGGTTACAACACGACCCAACATGCAAATTACAAATTGTAAACATCAAAATCAAGTAAGTACAAACATTTCAATATCTGGGTAGTGTTTTAACAGAGGACGGAAAGTGCGACACTGGAATCTGGAGGCGCATTGAAATGTCATTCTACAGAAGGATGCTGAGAATACCATAGACTGAACATGTGAGCAATGACAAAGTTTTAGAGAAAATGAAAGCGAAAAGGAAACTGATACTTAACATCAGGAAGAAGCAGTTGAAATTCTAGGATGCGTAATGAGGAAATAGATCTTGGAAAATGTAAATATCTGGGAAGTGTTTTAATACTTTCATGGTAATTGTTTGGATGAGCTCTTTCAATATGGTAACTAAACATTATGATTTTAAGTGCAGTACTACATTATCAACAAGGTCACATCAATTTACAGTTATAACAACGTTTCGACCTTTTTTTCATCTAGCCTTCATCAGAACCTATACTGGGAGCAAACTGCATGCATATGGATAGAAAAAAAAATTCAGTAAATAGAAAGGGCTATAAGACAAGGATGTCTTCTTACTGGACTTATTTAACCTATATATATATATATATATAGTGAGATGATTCTGATAGAATTATAAGTCCTACCAGGATTTATTGGCAGCCACAATCTTAATAACATAAAATATGCAGATGACATAATGTTGATAGTAGAAAGAAAAGAAACTATAAGAAATCCTACAGAAGTTAGTGAAGGAAAGTGAGAAGAAAGGACTAAACATCATTTGTAAAAAAAGAGAATATATAGTTGTAAGCAAAAGGCTAACATGCAAATTACAAAATGAAGATACCAAAATCAAACAACTACAACAATTTTAATATCTGGGATGTATTTTAACAAAGGACAGAAAGTGTGAAACTAAAATCTGAAGGCATATTGGGATAGCGTTGACTTCCAAAAGCTAAGCAAAGTATTAAGAAACAGGAAAATTTCATTAGAAACAAAGAAAAGAGTACTGAACTGTTATGTAATGTCAGTCTGTTATATGACAGTGAATACTGGACAATCTCCTCACAAATAAAGAAGAAACTTGAAGTAACAAAAATACAGAAAGATACTAAAAATACCATGGACCGAACATGTGAGCAATGATGAAATTTTAGAGAAAATGTAAACAAAAAGGATGCCTATAATTAAAATCAGAAATAGATAACTGAAATTTCTGAGGCATGCAATGAGGAAAGAGAGCTTGGAAAATGTGATACTCAGAAACATATTGAAGGCAAAAGGGACAGAGGAAAACACCCCATAACCTCCCCAATGTAATGGATATGGTGAGACATTACCAAAAGGTAAATTTGTCCTCTACCTTAATATAATAGTGTATCTGTAAATCCTGAGTAAAAAAACTCAGCAGGCCTAGACTTTTGTGCCCACAAAATACTGAAATGTCAAAAGGATGATTTTTCTATTGATAACATTATTATTTTAACTACCTTCACTCCTGAGCAATGTTTGTTGTTTTTAAAAGTGATGATTAGAATTTTAATAAAACTTAAACATAGCTGTACACAAATATCTATCTATATTCTTATATCACTCAGTTTATTCACATCTATCTATCTATCTATCTATCTATCTATCTATCTATCTATCTATCTATGTTCTTATTTCACTCAGTTTATTCACATCTGTCCTGTCTATCTATGTTCTTATTTCACTCAGTTTATTCATATCTCTCTATCTGTGCTTATTTCACTCAGTTTATTCACATCTATCTATCTATCTATCTATCTATCTATCTATCTATCTATCTATCTATCTATGTTCTTATTTCACTCAGTTTTTATTCACATTTATCTATCTATCAAGATTCATTATAATGTGCATATTCATCTGTTCTCACTGTGATCCACCTTTCTATTACTTTCATTTTTCAATGATTATTTTTATTTCTTTTACGGTGGTGTTCACCCTGTACACTTATGGTAAAGAGAGTTACAGAATAAGAAGCACAGCTTATTCAGATATCTGAGGAAGATAACGATTAACCTTAGATTTGAACAGGTTAAGAATGTACTGATTGGGAAAGCAACTTCATAGGAGTCAGTTCTACAAGGCAGCAATTCATGGGTAGAAGCTGCTTGAGTAGAACTTATATCTCACCAACGAGATATGAAAGAAATGAGGATGGTTCACTATAATGTGGCTGGCATGGCAGGTCTTAGCCATGAAGTAGTTCATTTGAACACTCACCATAGAAATAGCAATACACCAAAGAGCGGCTTGTGAAAGGGTTGCAGAGTGGAAAATAATTTGTCAACTACATGGACATGGAGACACTTTTTGACTCTAGTGAGAGTGAAAAGTAAAGACCGGTCGGTTCCTGTCCATATATGACAGTAGTATTCCATTTTTGGTCTGATCTTGTTTTAGTAAAGGTAGAGGTAAGTCAGAAGGAGTGATGTACTTGCTGGAATGGTACAGGGAACTGACCATCTTGCCAGCATATTTAGTGATGGATTTTATGTATGAGTTCTAAGTCTGGGTTGAGTTTAAGTCCCAATAAGTATTCAAAGCATGGAGGCCCTCCCTGAGGCAACATCCATGATTGGTAAAATTTCTGGGTCCAATAGGTGATGTATTATATCTCCAGTTATGGGTGTGTGGCCAAGTGGTTAGAACATTCACTTTCTGACTATGAAACCCTGGTTCAAATCTAACAACAGTTGATTTGTCAGGAAGTAGACTTCCTGATGTTATCGAGGGGTGATCCCAGTGTGCGTCACCTTTGGAAAGTGCCTGAAAACCATACCACGGGTTGACCCAAGCCTTGAGTGAAATTGGGTAGGTAGAACCCTTGGGGCCATCAATAGTTGTTCTAGCACGAAGTTACAAGTCATCTTGACCGAGGGTTTGAATGTGCTGGCCTTCTTCAGATTGTTGATCATGCTAGATAACATGCTCTCTCCCAGAAACTATAAGTAAAGTCTGCTCAGCATAGTTGCAGTATAAACCACAGGTTGGCTCTGTGGATGTTGAACAAACACAGATGTGCCTGAGCGAGCATCTGAAATAGGGATTGGCTAGCTGCCCTAATAGATAGGTATCCTTGAATACAAGTGGCCAACTATTATTATTATATCTCCAGTTAGAGATGATCCATTAATAATATTTGAAAGAGGATCAGTTTTTAAATTCCATAATATATTCATCTGTTCTCACTGTGATTCACCTTTCTATTACTTTCATTTTCAATGATCATATCTTCAGTTAGCGATGATCCATTAATAATATTTGGATTGTGTACTCATATTTAAAGGAGGATCAGTTTTTATTTCATCATGAACAGTTCGAATATTATCACATGATCTCCTTTTAGCTTTTCTTTCTTTCTTTTTATCATCAGTTACAAATCAAGAAAATAATTTCTTGCCAACTAACACCACAATTATAAAATCCTTTAAAAAAGGTTGAAGATTGCAAGAAAGCGATCGTGAGAAGAATTGTTTCCCCCCCCCCAATGGGACCTACCAATATCTTTGTGAATCCCAAAAACCATAGTTGGTGCCAAGTGGCTAACATTGGTTGATGTTTTTTTAATCCCAGGTGCTGCATAAATATTATGGTTTGTAAAAGAGAGTTAAGAATGTATTTACAGCTTTTGAGGCTGAAAGATGGGGTCTAGGATAATAAAATAAGCTGTTTTTTTTTCAGTTGGGCTGTAGAAAAAAAATTGAATAGTTTTGAAGGTCAATAGGACTGATTAACAGAATGAGGTCCAGATGTTGTGAGGGCATATGGAATTTTTATTCTATCCTTCATATTTACAAACGTATATTTTTATTAGTCTTATATGTCATTTTTAGTGGATATCCATACATGAGTAAATACTTTTTAAAGGAATAAGAATATGTCAGATCAATAAATAAAAATCAATTAAATCTTTAGAAATTACAAATGTATATAAACCATTGCAAATATTAAATTCACCTACAAAGGTACATACAGATATAGTTGTAAGGTGAAATTTTATGTAAACAAACAAATCTAAATAAACAAGCAAATATTAATGAAAAATAATATAGTTCTAGTTAAAAGGGAAAGTAATTTATTAAATTGATCAATTCATTTTCTACAACTTATCAACCCTTTGCAGGTCATTTTAAAGCCAGAAAATATTTGGAGATTGTAAGACTTTTTTGGGGGTCGGGGAGATAATAATGAAAAGGCTACAAGTCTTATTAATTAACCCATAGCTGGGGGAGAAGAGGTGGATTCATACCTTTCCCAAGGGTATTTGCATGTAAGTGAATATATTGAACCCAAATGGAATTGGAACATTGCTTCTCATTCTCTTTCACTCTCAGTAACCCCTTTTATCTTAGTGACATTATTGTCTTTGCTGGGGTGAAATGATTAAAAAAAAAAAAAAATTCAGCAGAATTCAAACTTGCTGATTTCTATTTCTGATTCACTAACCCTAACCCATACATCCATGGATCAGGGATACTTCTCTAGAAATTCAGTCTCCTTGAAAATTTTAATGATAGCCCCTGAATGAATGACGGATAAGGAAAAGTATTTATACACCTATTCGTTCCCATATTAATTTTTGTTTGACTTATTCACGAATGAATGATTTTCTTTTTTTTGACGTGTCTCTTTTTTCAAAAATGGAAACCATTCATCCTTACAGAATTTTAGGAGAAAAAATAAAACTATCTGAAAATTTTAAATCTGCTTTTAAAACACTTTAGTGCTGACAGCAGACATGGAAAAAAAAATCTCCGAAAGAAGGTAGCGAAGGAAAGCAATAAGAAAGGATGAAACATTAACTGTAAGAAGACAGAATGCATGGTTGTTAGCAAAAGGATGAGCCCAACATGCAAAATATTAATCAGAGATACCAAAGTCAAACAAGTAGAAAAATTTAGGTACCTGGGAAGCATTTTAACAAGAGAAAAGTGCAAGACTGAATTCAAGGGCACATTGGGATAGTCAAAGATACATTCCAAAAGGTAAGCAGAGTACTAATAAACAGAAAATCTGTTAAAAACAAAGAAAAGAGTACTTAACTGTTACATGATATCTATCCTCCATATTGTGAATGCTGGACAATCTCCTAAAAAATGAAAAGACTTGAAGCAACAGAAATGTATTTCTACTTAAAGATACTGTAGATACCATGTACTGAATATATGTAAGCAACAACAAAGTTTTAGAGAAAATAGAAACAAAATGGAAAGTTATACTTAACATCAGGAAGAGGCAGTTGAAATTTCTAATTTCTAGGGCATGTAATGAGGAGAGAGGGTTTGGAAAATCTGATAATCACAGGGCAGATTGAAGGCAAGAGGGACAGAGGAAAGTAGTACATAATAGCAGAAAAAGGTTTAGGAGAAATAACAAAAAGACATCTGTCTATATCTCTGAGATGAAGTATTATGATTATTTACATTATTTACATTATTCGGACTGTTTTCCTCATTTTCATTGCCTCAAGGACATATGGCCAAGTGGATAAAGGTGTTGGTTATATCCAATGACTAGACCCCAAAAGTTGTGAGCTCAATACCAATCTACAGCAGTAGTGAACCAAAAAACTTGGAGAGCTGAGTTAAAGGGAAATAACTGAGACATCTGGAAGAGGCATGACATGTGGAAGTAGTATAATCTACCTCAGTGAGCAAAATAAAGGGTTTGGTTTGAAATTTCAATCACCAGAAGAAGGCCGGCGCATACAACAGCTGAAACATTGTGAATATGGCAATGAAGATGAGGATAACAGTCTGAATAATGCAAATAATGTAAATAACAAAAAGACAAAATTTATTAAGAACTACAAAAGACAGGAAATTGTTGAGAACCATGTTCGTCTATGTCCTGAGGGGACACGACACATAGAAGAAGTAAAATTGGACCTTCTGGACTGCTTGTGGTTATCTAAGATTATTTTAGGCATTAGACTGGATGAAATACTTTCTTTAACACCAATATTCTACTGCTGTCATTTCTCCAAGATTCTTTGCCTTGACTTCTACAATAACTTAAATACAGTAAATTTCATCACAATCAGAATGGATTTACAGTCTTAGCTTGACATTATATTGTTGCATATATTATTCTGACATATTTTTATATAGGAATAAAGTGTCACTGCTGACACTTGAGCTTGAACATAGATAGCCAGTGAGCAAACACAGGTGATCCCATTATTAAATTAAGTAGACCACGTGACCATAGAGGAAATGAATATATGTAGGAAGTGGCATGACATCTAATTGATCTGCAATTCTAGTCTATCCTCTATACTATATTCTATACACTATACTCTAGCTCTATTATCAAGCAAGTACTATTAGTGTGAGTGCTATTCAAAGGTGTCTGACACCAGAATTGTTCAACAGCACACTATAGTTGTATCTGCTATTGCAAGTCTCTAATACAACGAGCATTACAAAAGTAACAATGAGTATTTGTTAGCATCACAAAAGTTGCAACGAGTGTTTGTTGACATCACAAAACATATAGATATTCATATGTCTATGTCAGTCAGTTGTACTATGCATGATTATAATGCTTAGGCAATCATGTATCTTTTGATACATGACTGACAAGGCAGATTTTTTTCCCACATCATGTTGCCATTTCTTTCAGTTGCTATCCAAGGCTATAGAACCCAGTCTGTCCTGCCATTTACCTATAGCTGGGGGGAGGAGAAGAGGATTCATACCTTTTGCAAGAGTATTAGCATGAAAGTAAATGTAATAGATTCGACTAGAATATGAACTCGGCTCTCCGATTCCTCAATCCAAGCCACTATCCATTACTCCATCGTGTCTATGTAGTAAATTTAAATGCAAAACCATTGGTGGAATGTTTAGCCAGTGTTTTTGAACACCATAAGTATTGTTGTACTTAGATTAGGTAGATTGTGTGTGCCTGAAAATATTACAAGAAATTTAAATGAATTAAGAAAATATGGAAGAATAAAAATTGTCTAATATGGGGCTTTCAAATTGGAAGAACAAATTTTAAAGTTCCTTTTTATCAGAATGATCAGAGTGAGTTTCCAAGCTGCCATACCTTTGTAATCACCATTAGACTCATCCAACTCTTTCTAAATCCTCTGGACAGTCCTCAAATTGACACCCAAACACTCTGAAATGTTTGTATTGAATGCCAAGTAGTACAGCATATCGTTTCCATATTTCGGGCATAGTGAATTGTGGCCTGGTGTTCTTTTTCTCACAAATAGTACCAAACTGACTCTACTATAGAGTGCAGTCAATAAATCAAAAACAAACAATGCACAAGGCGACAATTTAACAATCGCATTCTGTACAAATAGATAAAAGGCATAGAATGTGTTGAAGTTAAGATAGCTAGCTAGCTAGCTAGCTAGCTAGATAGATAGATAGATAGATTAGCAGATAGCTAGGTGCAAAAAGACAGAGTGAAAAATGAACATAGATAGATAGATAGATAGTGATCAGTCTGACATAGCTCATATTCATATATGTATTTCTTAAAATTTTGAAAACTACTTATATTTTTTGGGAAACATAAAAGAAAAATGCAGAAAAAATATATTAATGAAAATGGCACTGCATCCTGTCTCTTTTTATTGTTTACTTAAAAGTAAAACTTCTCTTTAGAAAGTAAGGAGATAATTATTTTTTTTTTTTACTCAGTTTTAAATGAGGTTAATTTATGTTATGAGGCATGGTAAAACATGAATACTGCTGATCAAGTTTATATACGGATTTACTTTTAAGAAGCTGCCTCACCGTCTCCCATGAAATGCCTTAAAGAAACACATTAAGTAAAATTAGTAATTCATTCTTAATTATGGGCTCCCAGGTAGTAGAAGCTAAAATAACATCACATGACTGGGTCTTATTTATTTATTACTGGGATCAGTTATGACCCTGTAGATCTCAAATTTATTTTTGATTAGAATTAGCAATTTCTGGTCACAGGGAGATTTGGGTACTTACAGAAAATGGAAAATATTTTTATAACCCCAATTAAGAATTTTTTTCTTTAACAGTAAACACATGTTGATATATTCTGTGGAATTATTGTATTTGTTTCTCTTATATATTTTGAATAGGGAAGTTCAATTTTAATTTTTGGAATATATAATCCATTTGGCAAACTTGGACCTTCATGCTAGAAACAAAGAGTGTCAAAAGAATAGTTTTCCCATTGACATTATTTTATTATTTTAACTATCTTCCATCCTTGGTAATGTCTATTCTTTTAAAAAGTGATGATTAGAATTGGAATAAAACCTAAATGCACGATGAAAGTGAATTTATACATTTTCTTTGTTCTTGAGAAATGACAACAAAAATAATAAACACTATTTATTGTATTATTTATTGGAATGGTTGGTAAAACATTGGCTAATTTCCAATCGATTCAAAATTTATAAAATGGTAAATAATAAGGATTTCCTTATAGTTTGTTTACATATCTTAATAATTTAGTAAATGTTTATAAATTTATGAATAAAAAATTTCTTTATAAATTGGTAAATGAGAAATGTTCCATTGCATTCGCTTTAATTGTATTAGTTTTTAGAACGTTGTAAATATAAAAAGATTCTTGTAAATAAACAATCCAATAAAGAGTGTTTAATTAATTTTGTTATAAATCCTCAAGAACAAAGAAAAATCTATAAATTCACTTTCATCATATGTTTAAGATTTATTACAATTCTAATCATCACTCTTTAAAACAATAGACATTGCTGAGGAGTGAAGGTAGTTAAAATAATAGCAGTGTCAAGGGAAAGGCCATCCTTTTGACACTTTTTACAGGCATAAAAGTCTAAATTTACTAATTTTTTTCTAGGTATGAAACAGATCGTACTTTTTGTGATAGGATTGTTTGATCTAACTTATTGCAAATTCTTTAAATAAACTAGAATAGATATCTTTTCTTTGTCAATAAAAATATTCTTTAAGAAATACCATTATTTTACTATTTATCATGAACCAAATTACCACAAATTTCAACACAACCATAGTAAAAAAAAACCCCCAAAAAACAGATATTTCATAATCAGTATTATAACAATATGACAATCCAAATAAATATGAGTTTGTCATACTGATATCATTCCAGCTTATGAAACTATCTAGAAAATCAAAATCACTGCTTTAAATAAATTTCTAAGATTTAAACATTCTGAACTAAAATCAATCATGTTATCTACTTGAAACAGAAAGAGAAAAACTAAAACATTCCTTGGTTTGCTTCCTGCAAAATCAAATAAATATGAGTTTGTCATATTGATATCATTTCAGCTTATGAAACTATTTAGAAGTTATAACATTTAGAAAATTAAAAATCACTGCTTTAGAAATTTAATCCACTGCTTTAGGGCCCCTCAAGTAAGTAAACTTGGTATACTCACTTGAGGGTCACTGGGCTGCAGCTTATACTAGCCTAAAGGATAATCCAGCCCTGCACTAGGCTGAAACATTGTGATAATAGCAACAAAGATGTGGATAATAGTCTGAATGTAAATAACGTAAATAAAGAACTTCTTTTTATTTTTATTTATTTTCTTTTTTATCAAGATAAAAATTAAAATAAAATATTCTTTTATAAAAAAAGATGTTCTGTTTTTAATTGTTTTATGTGATTGATAAATGTCTTCTAAATACAAGTCAAAAGTAAGCTGTTATAATTATAAAAAAAAAGTATTTTTCTCTATTTATTTATTAGATTGTTTATTGAAATGATTGGCAAAACATTGCTTAATTGCCAGTTGATTCAAACTTTATGTAAATGGGAAATAATAAGGATTTCCTTATAGTTGCTTCACATATTTTTCATAATTTAGTAAATGTTTATAAATTTAGGAATAAAAAATTGTTTTTAGATTTATTTCTTTATAGATTGGTAAATGATAAATATTGCATTGAATTAGTTTTAATTGTATCAGTTTTTAGAATGTTGTAGATATAAAATGATTCTTGTAAATAAACAATCTAATAAATAGTGTTTCATATTTTTGTTGTAAATGCTCAAGAACAAAAAAGAATATATAAATTTACTTTCATCGTATGTTTAGGTTTTATTTCAATTCTAATCATCAATTTTTAAAACAATAAACATGGCCGAGGAGTAAAGGTAGTTAAAATAATAGTGATGTTAATGGAAAAAACATTTTTTTGACAAATTCATTTTTTTGTGAGCATGAAGGTTCATGTTTGCTATTCATGTTTCTCTTTCATTTAATTTTATGGATGTCCAAAATTGTTTTTTTTTTAGGGGGGGTGTTGGTAGCATAAAGTTCAAGTTGTATTTTAAAAAATATCAAAAATGGCCTGATCTGGCATCCCATCTGCAGCCGCTTTCTTACAGATGTGCCATTGCATCCCTCTGTTTTTTTTTACAAATACTTTTATAGTAACTGCTCCAAGGAGCTGCTTTCACTGGTTCCTAGACTTCATGAATTTAAGCGTTCAACTAGGCTGGCATCCTGCTCTCACCCTTTCACTGTCAAAACTGTTAAATGTAGCCGGCTCTTCTACTCCAATAGTTTCATGTCTCACACTTCTCACCTGTGGAACTCCCTCCCCATTTCTTGTTTCCCTGATAGCTATAATCTCCAACTATTCAAATGTAATATCAATCGACGTCTCCAGATGCCCTGATCTATCCCCTATCCTTCTCTTCATCTTTTCCTCTATCACTCCTCTTTGCTCTCACTCCAACTCTCTGTAACCCCTTACGTGCTAGTGGTTTTCCACCTTTCTTGGGTTGAATGCTTAAAAATAAATAAATAAATAAAATTTTGGTTATTAAGAAACAGGAAAAGTTTGTTGGAAACAAAAAATGATTGTTGAACTGTTATACCAATCCTTCTGTATGGCAGTGAATGCTGGACATTTTCCTCACAGATGAAGAAGAGACATGATACAGTACAAATGTGGTTCTGCAGAAGGATGTTGAGAATACCATAAGTTTTAAGGAAAAGGAGAACAAAAAGCACACTTAATCAGAAAGAAATAGTTGCAATTTCTGTGGCACAATAAGAGAAATAAGCTTGGAGAATACGTAGCGGATGTTAAAGTGTTTCTCAAGACACATGCATTAATTCACTAAAAGACTAACTCCAAACTTTGCTTTATTCTTTACAGAAACTCTTGAGAACATTTCTTGAATTTTGCACTTTCTTTCAGGAACTATACCTGAAATTTACTCTACACAAAAATGTCCTGATAGAATAAAAATATCTATCTTGTTTAGTTTCTCTTGTTTCTCTATTCTCTCAACCAGTTTAAAACTTTTAGTTTTTTTGTTCGTCAACACATGACACCTTCTCAACTTCAAACAATGTCCCTCAACCTATTTGCAATAGTTTGGTGACCACAACACAGCACTCCATTTAATAGATGCACACGGGGTAGACAATACACTTCATTCACTATTTAACTCACCAAAATGTAATAGAAATGAAGGGTGTATCAGAAATACTTTTATAAACTTTGGGGGTGGGTTCCTCACATCCAAACAAGGACAGGAGTCCATATAAACATATGTCTGCAAATTATTTGTTTTTGAGTTATTAGGATTAAAGAAGGTTTATGGTAGATGGGGCTGTGTTGCTATGTAGACTAGCTTACATTTGTCATTTGTCTATTACACTCAACGTCATGTTTTTCGCTCATCATGTACCTGTTAATTTATTTTTGTATTCTTTGTCTTTTTTTTTAAATAAAACATTAAGGTGGTCATTTTTAAAAATATTGCTTGAAGAGACTGTCATGTCAAAACCAAGGTCGCATATTTTAATTGACCTCCTGATTTTTAAAGTTAAAAGCTCTACATGTTATTTTTACTTTTATTTATATTTTTTTCAGACGTATATTGAGCACTTTTTAATATTACTGTTTCCTGGCCTGATTCAACTCTGACCATTAACCTTTTATACACACACACACACACATATATATATATATATATATATATATATATAAAAAGAAAGAACAGTAAGATATATAATCCGGTGTTCTTATAGATATTTCTATTTTTACAAAATAGTTACTCCAAAATTCGCTTGAGGATGAAATGGAACTAATGTCTTTAATTTAATTACAAAATTAAATTCATAGCTTTTAGCTTCCATTTTTGAAACACGGTAAGAACTGTGTAGCGAAAAAAAACATATTTTAAATCAATTAATTTATAATATATATATATATATATATATATATATATATATATATATACACTGTACGATTCAGAGTTTCATGCTCAATGCAATCTTCAGGTACTTATAATGAAGCTTGTATTATTGTATTATTGTATTGTATTCAGCACTTCTAGTCATACTTCTGATGTCAGGTAATATATATAATTATTAGTATATACTTTATAGCTCTTTATTACTACATTGAGCACTGTTTTGTAATACCAAAAATTAAATAAAATATTTATTTGCAAATTTATATATGCCAGTAATTGCATGCATATATGGTGGCTTGTATCTATATTCATTTATTTAATATATATATATATATATATATATATATATATATATATATATATATATATATATATATATATATATATATATATATATATATATTTGTGTGTGTGTGTGGAGGCATGGTGGAGTAATGGATAGTGGCTTGGATTGAGGAATCATGAGCCGAGTTCGAACTCCAGTCGAATCCATTACATTCACTTATGTGCTAATACCCTTGGGAAAGGTATGAATCCTCTTCCTCTCCCTCCAGCTATGGGTAAAATAGCAGGACAGACTGTGTTCTATAGCCTTGGATGGCAACTGGTCTAGGAGAAGGACAACTCTGAATTCAAAACCTGTGAAGGGTCGTTTGGGAACCTTGTGGCATTCGGTGCATCAGGTCTCTGTATTCGTCCCTTCAAAAAGTGTGGATAGTCCTACATGAGGCCTTCACCACTATAATCAAATCTCATGTGCCAGTGTCGGGCTGTAGGTTTCCTGGAAACTGATCTGCTTGACCCTCATACGTCGAATCTTGATGGGAGAGTAGATTATTATATATCTGTGTGTGTGTGTGTGTTACAGGGTGTATCAGAAATACTTTTATAAACTTTGTGGGTGGGTCCCTCCCATCCAAACAAGGACAGAAGTCCCTATAAACATATGTCCACAAATCATTTGTTTTTGAGTTATTAGGATTAAAGAAAGTTTATGGTAGATGGGGCTGTGTTGCCATGTAGACCAGTTTACAATTGTTATTTGTGTACATTTGTGGCTAGTCGGTTTTCAACATTTAATGTATGTAGTAGTGAGTTAACTGAGATGTGTTCTATTCAACTATGGCAAGATATTCATATTGTGAGCAGGCAGATATAGAGTATTTCAGGAGAAACACCTGTATCTGTCTCATTTGCAACGTGTGCAGGGTCATTCGCCCTTTGATCAGTCACCACAGGAGAACTTTTGTCGATGGTTTCTTGCACAAATTGCTGATCCATTCAGTCTTGTTTATGGATGAGGCAGCATTTGGAAGAGAAGGAATAACAAATTACCACAACCAATAGATATATAAAAGTGGACATTGAAGTCAATACCCAGCATGAAACAGACTGTCACAACTGGGTGTTGACTTCAATGCCCACTATTATACTTACATAAGCTCTATCCCTGATATTGAGCACTTTAACCTATAAAGACTATATTTTATCATATATATGCATATATATGTATTTATAAATGTAAAAGACAATAGGAAAACTGTAATAGTTGCCGACGCATTTCGAGAGTGCCGCCATTTGGGTAATATTCTATGGCGGCACTCAAAATGCATCGGTAACTATTACAGTTTTCCTATTGTCTTTTACATTTATAAATATTGTCTTTTCCTACAGGTTAACTCTGAGAAACTTTTCATATATATGTATATGAAGAAATATAGTTTTAAGGTATGCTATATTTATAGGATAAAGTGCTCAATATCAGAGATATAGCATATGTAAATATAAAAGTGAACATTAAAGTCAAAACTCAGAGGTGACGGGCTGTTTCATGCTAGGTGCAATTATCAGGCGGCCTGACGATTGTGCCTAGCATGAAACAGTCTGTTTCCTCTGAGTGTTGACTTTAATGTTCACTTTTACATTTATATACATACACACACATATATATATATATATATATATATATATATATATATATATATAACAGTAACAAAGATTGTGATTTGCAAAAAAAAAATATGGTTGACCAGGGCAATTCTGGAAGATAAAATGCTCAATATCAAGAGATAGCTCATTAATAACAGCAACAAAAATGAAATCTTCAACTTTTAAAGCCATTGATGAGTGGATAGTATCTCTACAAAACTCAGAGTAGAAACAGATAAGTTGAACATTTAGTTTTATTTGTTAATTATTAGTTTTTTAGAAATTTTAAATTCAAGAATGCTTATATATATACTTTATGGTTATGGAAAGTCAAAGTAAATTATAGATGATGTTTAAGTGATGTAATTTAATGTCTAAAAATGAATAATTGTTGTTACTGTTGTTGCTGAACTTTGAAATAATAGAAGTTTTTTAATGTAATTATTTTCTCTTAATTTTTTAAAATGTTTTATAGTCATTTATGTTGACTTGGGAAAGGAGTATTTATTTTAGGAAAGGAAATATTTGAAAAAAATCCAGGGTGCAGATTTATATTTTGGTAGATTTGATAGCAGCACTGTCAAGAATTTTCTAAGTTACTTTCTCTTAATATGTTTACCTTTTTAAAGGTAGAAGCTGTGGTTGAACTTATTTTTATGTATGGCTAATATATTTGATAAATTCTTAATACCCTGTGGTCATATCCAAGCATGCAAAAAGCTATGAAAATAAATCCAAAAGGAGGCTCTGAAGGCAGTTGGCGAGCAACACTGACAACCTTCAGAGAACTCCTGCAGCCAAGCTGTACCCAAATATAATGCTATATTCCTTTGGAATTGTTGATACAGCTGATGGAGGAGGTTATGTGATCTGGGAAACACACAGCCTCCATATAATATTAAAAAAAACGATTATTAAAAAAATTAATAAAGAAACAAAAATTCATAAAAAGAACAAAAATATATATATATCTACCAGCACCCAGTCCTGGATCCAGGAGAGGTCACTCCAATTTAACCACCAAAGGACAGAATTTTGACTAAACAGAGTGCTACCATTATCTCACCAGATAAATAGATACCTACTACAAGTGGTATGGGGTGTGTTTTGAGTGCCCAGGACAATTTAATCTATTGCACTTCTTCCTTTGCCACAAGCTGTTACAAATTCTCATTCTGTATGTATTATCTCAATCTAATTAATTTTTTTGTGCCCCTAAAAATTTAGTGCCTGGGGCAACTGGTTCTCTGGCTCTGCCCATGCTATGCCACTGCCAATTTTTTTGTATCTTGATTTCTTTGTTACCTCTATTTTGGCTCCTTTCATAAAGTTAAATTCTTTTTTATTTGAAAGCTTAGTCATTAGGGACTTGACAAAATTCGGTCTTGCATTTTTTAATAAAATCTAGGTTATGTTTTAAAATTATTACTATTATTATAGTTAAAATTGCTATTATTAGTGCATTTATAAAAGCAAATACTCTATTGTTATTCTAATTTTCTTCCATCTCAATGGTTATTATTAGTGCCAGCATTATTCTTTTTTCAAGCAGTTCAAGGACATTTAAAAAACAAGACATTTAACATGTGTCTTCCTATTTATATTGTTTCACTTAAAAACCAGTTTTTACATTATATATCAAAGCATTCTTCTCCCTCCTAGGATGGCTCTCCACAATTTCCTGTTCTTTGTAGCCATTAATAAAGTTTGTCTTTTTGCTATTTCTCCTAATCTCTGTTCTGTCAACCATTTACACAAGCATGTTCTTCTTATTATTCTTCTATATGCCGTGTTTCTTCAGAACGTAGACGATCATAGTCCTCCATAATTTCCTGTCCATTGTAGCCCTTAATAAAGTTTGTCTTTTTCTCCTAATCCCTGTTCTGTCAACCATTTACACAAGCTTCTTCTTCTTCATCTTCTTCTTTTCTTTTATGTGCCATGTTCTTTCAGGGTGTGGGTGATCATGGCTCTCAACAACTTCCTGTTGATTGAGTTTGTCTTTTTTGCAATTTCTCCTAATCCTTGTTCTGTCAACCATTTACACAAGCTTCTTCTTCTTCTTCTTCTGTGTGCCATGTTCCTTTAGGGTGTGGGCGATCATGACCCTCCACAATTTCCTGTCCATTGCAGCTATTAATAAACTTTGTTTTTTGCTATCTCTCCTAATCCCTGTTCTTTTACACAAGGTCATTAAGTTGGGTATTCACTGCTTTCCTCCGTTCCTATTACCTTCAATATGTCCTGTGAGTAACAAATTTTCCAATCCCTCTTTCTTCATTATACATCCTAGAAATTTCAGTTGTCACTTTTTGGTTTTAATTAAAAGTGTCCTTTTTGTTTCCATTTTCTTTAAAACTTTGTTGTTGCTCAGGTGTATTCTCTGTGTTCTTCTGTAGAACCACATTTCTGTTGCCTCAAGTCTCTTCTGCTTCTGTGAGAAGATTGTCTAGAATTCACTGCCATAAAGTTACCATAACAAACAACTATTCTAACAAGCTATTTTCCCTGGTGCTCCCACTACATGAGTTTAAATGTGCTACTAGGTTGCCATCTAGGTCCCACCCTTTTACTGTCAAAACAGTTAAATATAACCATCACTTCTACCCAAACAGCTTTGCACTTCCCAACAGTGGAACTCCCTTCCTCTTACTTGCTTTCCTGATAATTAAAATCTTCATGAATTTAAATGCAATGTCAATCATCCTTTTTTGATGCCTTGATCCCTGTTCTTTTTTTTTATCCTTTTCATAATCCCCTCTACACCCAGTCTTTTCTCTTACTTTCACTCTCTTTAATCCCCCTGTGTACTAGTGGCACACCCGCCTTGCTTGGGGTGAAATGCTTAAAAAATATGTGATGACCAATATTACATAATGGTATTCTTGTAAATAAACAATCTCAATCCTTACTTTCCAGCTCTGACAAATTTCAAAGTCACTGAAAAGGCCTTGTGGGGGATGATGTATTTTCCACTCTGCAGTCCTTTTCCTGCAAACAGTATTGCAAGCCTATTGCTACTCTCATTATTTCTATGACAAATGTTTGGCCAAACCCAATTCATTATTTCCACCAGATCTGACCCACTATGCTATGTGCCCAGAGTTGAACCACACTCATTCCTTCTGTATTCCATTTGTAAGGGGGAACTTCTACTCAGACAGATTTTTCCCAACTAATTGGGTTTCTTTTTTCCAGGTTCTCAGATAAGACATTTAGCCATTTTAACACCATTTGTTGCAAGAATCACTGAAAAGCCCTTTGAGTTATTCAGCTAGAAAGAGAACAGGTTAAAATCATTTTGTGTCATCCCCACTGTCTTTCCAACCAAGCAATGGGGAGAGAAAAAAATCATTCAAGCCTTCAGGAATGGTACCAACATTCATACTCTGGTGTCCATCATCAAAGTTCATTCAAGAACCATCAAGAGAATGGTGAATAAGTTTAAAAAAGAGGGAACAGTAGAAAGGAAAACTGAATCAGGAGGTCACAACAGGAAGAGGGGTTTATTATTTCAACTTAGAGCTAAAGAGATCAATTAGAAAAGATCCAACTCAATTCATGAGACGTTTGGCACCTATGATAGTCCAAAGAGCAATAAAAAAGACTTGAAAATGAAATTGTGCTTGAAACCTGTGCAGCATCTTGTTACTACAGATTCTGTATGATGTTTAACTGAAAACAGTTTTGTTTTGGAAGAGTTAAAATTTACAAGCCATTCCTTGCCCCAGTTAACCATTGATTGGAGGTCCTTTGTGAGAGCAGTTGTCAGTTTTACCAGTCAGATGTGTCAAACTTTTTTACCCAAAATAATGGACATCTACTGGCTTGAGTTTTTCAAGAGACTTTAATAAAGAAAATGTATTCTTCAGCATGCTTCAAACCTGTGTTCCCTTTAATATAGGAAAAATACAATACAGGTTCCCAACCAAGTGTTTTTTTTTTCATGTTGGGGAACAGATGATAATCAAATCAAGAGAATAGGGAGGATGACCAACCAGTTCAAAGACACAGTCACATACAACAGCCATTGAAACCAAGGTCAGATTGTGAGGTGATCACCCTGGTGTGCTTTTGATCAGTTTTTTTTTTTTTCACCCCAAGCAAGGCGGGAAGCCACAAAGACGCAAGGGGTTACAGAAGATAGTGATAGAGGAAAGAATGAGGAGAAGGATAGTGGATAGATCAAGGCAATTGGAGATGTCGATTGACATTACATTTGAATAGTTGGAGATTATAGCTCTCAGGGAAACTGGAATAGGGAAGGGAGTTCCACAGGCGAGAGATGCGAGACATGAAGCTATTGGAGTAGAAGAGACGACTATATTTAGTAGTTTTGACAGTGAAAGGGTGAGAGCGAGATGCCAGCCTCATAGGGCGCTTGAATTCATGAAGTCTGGGAACCAGCGAATGCAGCTCCTCGGAGCAATTACCATGAAAGTATTTGTAAAAAGACAGAGAGAGATGACGACGTGTCTGTGAGAGAGTGACTGTAGACAAGTCCAGAACAGGGCCAATTATATTGCATATCCACCTCTGGGACTTATCAAGAACCTCGAGGCAAACAGAAGGGGCTCCAGACCATATATGGCAGCAATATTCCATGCAAGGGTGAATTGTTGATTTGTAGATCTGGAGGATCGATTCCGGGGAGAAAAAATTCCTGGTGCGGCACAGGGAGCCAACTTTCCTTGCGGTGGACGAAGCAGTTGACTCAATGTATTTGTTCCTTCTCAGGTCAGCAGTCAACATGAGACCGAGCAGCCGCAGAGAGGTGCTCTCGAGAAGTTGAGCGTCAGACATTCTAATGGAGGGCAAGGGAGGATCTCTGTGGTGATTAATAGAGAGCAGTTTTGTTTTTGAGGCATTAAAGTTGACCAGCCAATTCCTGCCCCAGTTCACAACCGATTGGAGGTCCTTTTCGAGACGCACGGCCAGGTTAGTTTTGTCAGCGACACTAGATTTGTTTTTGAGGCAGGAGTAAATTGTGGTGTCAGAAGACTTGGTAACCAATGAGCAGAAACCTTTGTCATGCCAAGTTCATTATGCAGAATATTCTAAACTCCTTCACAGGATATGCTAATATCATTGGCTATTTGATTTATAGTCATTCATCTGTCATTCATCACCATATAGTGAACATGATCAATATATTCCTCAGTGGTGGTAGTTAAGTCATCTTTAAGACTTTCCTTTCCTCACCTAAATTCAGCTATCCACTTTTGCACTCTTAAAAATGATGAGACCTTGCTGCCAATCTAGTACTGCACTTAAACTGATGAAAGAGAAAGCTCATCAGAACAATTAGTATGAAAATATTTATAAAAAAGGCACAGGGAAGTTATGCTACAGAAGTGGGAAAGTAACTGAAGTTGAGATACCAGGTCAGAACTGATAACATTGCAGATTCTTTTTTTGATTTTATCAAGAATCTCGAAATGCATAACACTAGACCAGATGTGGCAGAAATATTCAATGCATGAATGAATGGTAGACTTATAAATCTGTAAGATACATTATGGCAAGAATAGTATGCAGTGTTATGCAGTGGTTTCCCCTATATAAGAGAGACACAGGTGCAAACCCTACTGAAGGGTACATTTTCTTGATAAAAGGACTCTCAAAAATCCAAACCAGTCAATATCAATTGCTCTGTTTAAAAAACAGAGATGTCTACTTAAACATATGTATCTACTAATTACAGTAATGAGAAACATACAGTTTCTAACATTCTTGTAATGTGTTCTTCAGATAGGATGCTTGTAAAATTCTGTCACTTTTTCCCAGTTGATACTAATCAACTCTTAACACTAAATTTTATCTTTCTATGTTTATATTTTGCTCACTCTATTTCTATCTATCTATCTAACTGTTCATATTTCAGTATCTATCTATCTATCTATCTATCTATCTATCTATCTATCTATCTATTACAGTCTCTTTCTTTCTGTCTTTCTGGTTATCTATCTAACTTTGTTAATATTTTGGTCAGTCTAGAGTCTATTCATATTTATCTATCTGTCACAGTCTCTTTCTTTCTGTCTATCTAGCTCTCTCTCTCTCTCTCTCTCTCTCTCTCTCTCTCTCTCTCTCTGTTATGATGTTGATTTGGGGTTAGTAGAGACAAACGCCAAATAACATGTAACAATAAAAAGGGTTTTAATAGGTTGGTAAAAAGGTACAGAAATCGCCTGAGTAGTCAATAACTAGCTCAGCTAAGAACTTCTCTGTCTATCTATCTTCCATGTTAACTGACATGCCACTATTTAAAGTCTTTGTTCGCAGACAAGGTCATCTTCAAGAGGGGTGGTAGGTTTCTGACACAACACTCTCTCTCTCTCTCTCTCTCTCTCAGTCTCTTTCTTGCTTTCTTTATTTCTATCTATTTTTTTTTACCAAAAGTAAGAAAAAGAGGAAAACTCCTCTGATTACTTTTATTATGATGATCATTATGAACTGTACTGTTTTTGTACTAATTATTACCTCTAACTTTATCTATCTATCTATCTATCTATCTATCTATCTATCTATCTGAGTCATTATACATATCCCTGTTTGTAATAAACTGCTGCTATCTATCTATCTATCTATCTATCTATCTATCTATCTATCTATCTATCCATTTATGTATGTTTATATTTTGCTCAGTCTATTTCTATCTGTTTATCTACCTATCCAAGTGTAAGGTAGGTTAATACTAGTGTCTAAACATTATATGAAGAAGATAATACAGTGTAGAAACATGATTGCATTTATGTAAAGGTTTATAACATGTTTTTGTTATAATTGTTAATAAATATTATTACTATCACAATCTCTTTCTTCTTTCTATCTATCACCATCTCTTTTTTCTTTCTATCTATCACCATCTCTTTTTTCTTTCTATCTATCACCATCTCTTTCTTCTTTCTATCTATCACCATCTCTTTTTTCTTTCTATCTATCACCATCTCTTTCTTCTTTCTATCTATCACCATCTCTTTTTTCTTTCTATCACAATCTCTTTCTTTCTATATATCACAATATCTATCTATCTATCTATCTATCTATCTATCTATCTATCTATGATAATCTTTTTCTTTCTATCTATCACAATCTCTTTTTTCTTTCTATCACAATCTCTTTCTTTCTATATATCACAATATCTATCTATCTATCTATCTATCTATCTATCTATCTATCTATGATAATCTTTTTCTTTCTATCTATCACAATCTCTTTTTTCTTTCTATCACAATCTCTTTCTTTCTATATATCACAATATCTATCTATCTATCTATCTATCTATCTATCTATCTATCTATCTATCTATCTATCTATCATAATCTTTTTCTTTCTATCTATCACAATCTCTTTCTATATATTTATCTTATTTTTTTACCAGAAGTAAGAAAAAGATGACAACTACTCTGGTTACTTTTATTATTATAATTATTATTAACTACACTGTTTTCGTGCTAGTATTACTCATCATTGTTGGCAAGCTCACAAAGTTCAATAAGGTGAGTTAGTGCCTATCTTCCCTACTGAGTGAATGGGCAGCTGAATTGTTGTCGTAGGACAAGAGCCAAGCTCTGATACAGTCAAGATGAAGCATCTCCGGGCATGAGTGAGTCATCATCTTCTCCATCACTACTGAAGTCTGCCTTTGGCTCTGTGTTTCTATGGTAAATATTTATGTGGGAGTAACAAAGAATTGGATAACTTGCATGTTTCTGTGTAACTACTTGTTATTGTTATATGGGCACACAGTCAAGTGGTTAGAATGTTTGATTTCCAGGCATGAGACCCAGGTTCGAATTTCACCATGGTCAATTTGCCAGGAAGGTGACTTCTTGATGCTATTGGCCTGGGGAGGTGATCTCAAAATGTGGTACCTTTGGAAAGTACCTGAAAACCATACCACTGGATGACCCAAGCTTTGTGAGTGAAATTGGGTACACAGAACTATTTGGGAATCATTGATGGTTGTGCTAACACAAAATCACAAGTCATTGTGACTGAGAGTTTCAGCATACTGGCCTTGTTTGGACTGTTGATTGCACCAGATAATGCGCTCTCTCCCAGAAACTGTAACTAAGGTCTGCTCAGCATAGTTATAGTATAAACCACAGGTGGGCTCTGTGGGTTTTGACCAAACACAAATATGCCAGAGCAGGCGTCTACAACAGGAATTGGTTAATCATCCTAACTGAAAGGCATACTCAGATATTACTTGTGATTGTATAGAGAGCCATTTTTTTGTGTATAGGCATTCGTGTACATTTCTGATTATGTGGTAGTACCTCCAATTGAAAAAATATATATTTATATATAATGATATAGTTACATGTTTATATATACATATATCTGTGTATATATCTGTGTGGCTATATGGTTATTGTAGTGTGTGTGTGTGTATGTGCGGGGGTGGAAAAGCAGTTGTGTTTAGAGGGAGTTAAATATTTTTATTTTTTTCTATTGTCTAGATCTGGAATCCTCAACCAGAGGGAGATTCTCGGCAGGGGTTTCTTGGGGGGAATTTTTATGTTTTTTTTAATTACATAATTTTATTTATTGAATTACAATACCCTGGCATTCTACTGAACTTTTTGTTTATTGACGTATGCTAAAGCTTATTTATTTAATAATTAGTTATGAATTAAAACAAATTACTGTACATGTATTCAAGTTTTAAAATCTATCAACATTTTCTATTGCTATTTATAAAACTACTCTATAAAAATAATGTAAATTTATATGTACTAATATGGAAAAGAATGAAGATTTTCAATAATATATGCATTTTATTTGGAATGCCAAGCAAAGTTGAATAGTGTTTTTAAACAGATTTTTTTCTGACTATTGAAATAGACATATCTGTTCAGTTTTGTATCATAATCATAAAGTAATATGTAAAGAAATGGATGAATTTTTTTATTTATTAATCCGACGAATTTTTATTACTTAAATGTTATTTTTCATGATATCGTATTTGAATAAATGTTCCGTTTAGTTATTAAACACTATATTTATTTATTTTCATCTATCAGTCTGATTATTCTAGAAATCTTATTAGAAAAATATCCTGCCAGACCACTCATATTTTTCTCTAAGAAGATTTCTAGAATATTCAGGCTGGTAGATGAAAATAAATAAATATACAATTTAATAAATAAACAGAGCATTTACTCAAATATGAGTATCCACTAAAAATTACATTTAAAGTTATATATATATATATATATATATATATATATATATATATATATATATATATATATATGTAGTTATGTATGTATGTATATAATAGTAATAATAAGTAAAGACAATCCTTAAAAATTCATTTCAGTTATAATTTATTTCATGAATATATTTAAATATTCATCTCTGAGGGATTTTTTAGAAATTAAATTAATTTTTCCAGACAAAAGGAAGAGGGGGAGGAAAAAAGAAAGGAAAAGGAAAGGCAAAATTTTTATAATAAAACAGGAAGGAAGAAAAATAAAAATTTCAATATAAAATTTTTAAAAAAAATTTAGAGAAGAGAGAGAGAGAGTGAGAGGGGGAAGAGAGAGAAGTGAGAGCGAGAGAGAGAGTATATTCCCTCAAAGTTGATGTTTTTAGGAATTTTAAATCTGTTCATGTGTCTACATGAAGATAATATATATATATATATATATATATATATATATATATATATATATATATATAATAATCTATATATATATATATATATATATATATATTTTAAAAAGGGAGGGGAGCAATCAGGTAGTATACATACTTATATTTAACATGAAAAATAATTTTATATACTGTAAGTAATTATATTACATTTACTTGTTTTTTCTTTATAAAAAAAAAAAGAAGTCTATTGGAATAACAGTGAAAATATTTTAAAGGTGTATTTAAAATTGTAGTTAAAACGAATTCTAACCTAAGCATCTTTTAAAAATTGCAGTTAAATAAAATGTATCCTAACCTAAACACCTCTAACAAAAAGTACTACCGGCACTTAAATGAATCCAATAAAACACCTACTGAAAAATAAAATTATAACGAAAAGCTAGATGATGTAGGCCTGTGAACGACCCATGTCCTTTGTACATACATATGAAACTTTATTACTTAATTTATATATATTTAAAATAAATAAATAAATTAATAAATAAAGTTTACTAAATCTGAGAAATGAATTAGCTATTTTTCCAGTAAGTGCCATAAATATTACTTAAATAATATTTAAATATAAAAGTTTAAAAATCGTAATATACATATACTTTGATATGGAAAAATAATTTTACTTACTATAAGTAATTTCAAATACATTTCCTTCTGTTATAAAGTAATGTAGTCTATTAAAAATAACAATGAAAATATTTTAAAGTTGTAATTAAAATTGTAGTTAAATAAAATGAATTCTAACCTAAACTTCTTTTACTTAGTACTACACGCACTTAAAAGAATCCAATTAAAACACCTATAGTAAAATAAAATTAATATGAAATGCCAGAAGATGTAAGCTTATGAATGACCCATGTCCTTTGTACTTACATGAGAAACAATATATTACTAGGTTTATATATATATAAAATAAAAGTTTACTAAATCAGTAAATTAAGTAACTATTTCTGCCGTCATTGTCATAAATTTTACTTAAAAAAAAAAAAAAATGTACCCTAATATACATACTTATACTTGTTGTAAAAATAATCCTACATAATAAGGGATTCTAATACATTTAACTGTTCATAAAAAAATATAGTATAATAAAAATTAAAAATGAGAATATTTCAAATCGTAGTTAAATAAAAACTAAAAAGTATCCTAATCTGAACACCCCCGAAAATCTTTAAATTTACAAATAGGAAAAAAAATGCCGTAAGAATTTTTTCGCCGTTAACAATAAATTTTAAAAAAATCCAGACGACATGCATTCAACGGATGTCAGTTCTAATTGAAAAATACATCCCTATCCCTTACCGAAATGTAGCTAATAACCGATACAATGATGCAGACATTAGGAAAACCCAGACAACCCTTGTCCAATTGAAGTAGATTTATCTGTAACCATGGAAACGGGATTTTAGCTGTGTCTTTAAAACCCAGTAATTTTAAAAGTTACTCCAAAATTCGCTTGAGGATGAAATGGAACTAATGTCTTTAGTTTAATTGCAAAATTAAATTTATGGCTTTTAGCTTCCATTTTTGAAACATGGATAGAACTGTGTAGCGGAAAAAAAAACATATTTTAAATCAATTAATTTATAATATATATATATATATATATATATATATATATATATATACAATTTTCATTTAAAATGACTGACAACATACTGTGGTTAAGTTTTTGTATTTAATTTTTCTAGTGTTCTTATAATTTATTTTTTCTGGACTGTTCTGTATGTCTGAGCACTTCCTTTTTCAAGGATGATTTTATTTTTGCATTTAACTGAATGTATGGATTTTTATGTATGTATCTAGAGTTATAGGAATATTTTCCAAACACAGTCAGAACATTGGGCCATGTTCATAGTTGATGTTCATAGTTCTATGTCTGAGTGTAGTGTAACTAACATTTTACCTAGATCATTGGGTATTAATATATAAGATTATTTTTGGATACTCCAACAACCAGTCCAGTATGCTTTTATAATTTTAGAATCGGTTCTCAGAGGATACCACCATATATATATATATATATATATATATATATATATATATATACTCATTGTCTTTTTCTGCATTGGAAGAGTAATTATGCTGGGAAGAATAATTACTCAAACTTGTTTAGATAAGAGTCCCCTTTTTTTTTCTTAGTTTATATTTCATTTTCCCATTTTCTTATATTTTTTTTGCTTGGAATTTGATTTATTGGTAGTTTTTCTTTTAAGTTGTCTTTTGGTCACCTCACAGACTTTCTGTTTGGTTTATATATAGATTGGTACAGGCTTTCTGCAGCTAGTGTTCTGAGTGATTGTTCAAGCTGACTTTGATGGTAGTGGCTGTTGAAAAGGAAATGTTAAAAAAGAGACCAAATAGAGCATTTTTATGAATTTTGGGACTTCCTGTTGTCCTCTGCTGATTATTTCCATTGCTTCTACTGTTGGATTGAACAAAGTAAGGAAGCCACCACATGCCACAATAGCCAACCAGAGAGATAGTTATTATTAGTGTCTAATAAAATTTCAGTAACATTTGACAACAGTTTCATAGGATGACCAGAGTTACTAGGAAGCAGAAAATGGTATGAAAGCTTATTCTTTGAGCTGTACTAGTCTGAAGGGACTAAATTGGGAGAATATGGTGGGTGTGGCAGAACTTCCCAACCAAGCTCTTTCTTTGTATCCACAAGTAGCCTGGTGTCAGGCATGTAAACTAGTATCAATGGAGGAATGCTGGAGTTTTTCTCAACGAATGCATGTGGCACACATATGCTGTGTTTCTGGATCATAATTATTGAGTAAAGATGGCAAGTGACAGTAACATGAGAGTATAAATTGAGACAATTCCCTAGGGGTCTGGCGTTGTTCTTCTTTAATCAGTGCATGAAATTGCTTCTCATCAAACTGAACAGGTCAAACAGAATGTGGAGAGTCTGTGAGTTCAAACTTCCCATCCTTAAAACAGGAAAATTATTCATATGTCATTCTGTCAGTAATGAAGTCATCTCTGTACACAGCACAAATGTCTCGAACAACTTTGGCAGCCTTATGACCTTAATTTAAAAGCAAAGAGAAGAGGTTGAACGCGCTCATTCTTGTCTATTTGGCATTCCATTTCAAAAGGGTGTCTAATCTCAAAGAAAATTTCAATAGTGTTAGACACCAGTTTTGCAAGATGACCAGAGTTACTAAATGCTGCGAAAGATTATTCTTTGAGATCATTTGTAGCTCATTAGAAAAAAAAATTAACAAATATATGTAAAAACTGAATAGTAAATACTCATATTTGATCAAACAGTAGTTTCTCCTACAAAGGAAAATGCAGGTTCAATCCCAGCTGGAGAGCACATTTTCTTTAAGATCTCTCTAATGATAGACATCATACACAATGCCTAAAATAAAATACAAATGGGGCATCTATTTCAAATACAAGTATCCACAATAATAACATTTGAAATAATATATATACAGTGTATCACAAAAGTGAGTACACCCCTCACATTTCTTCAAATATTTAAGTATATCTCTTCATGGAACAACACTGACAAAATGACACTTTGACACAATGAAAAGTAGCCTGTCTGCAGCATATATAACAGAGTTAATTTATTTTTCCCTCAAAATAACTCAAAATATAGCCATTAAAAGCTAAATCCCTGACAACAAAAGTGAGTACACCTCTTAGGAAAAGTTGTCAATATTAACATACAACATGTCAACTGTCAATATTTTGTGTGGCCACCATCATTATCCAAAACTGCCTTTACTCTCCTGGGCATGGAGTTTACCAGAGCTTCAGAGGTAGTCACTGGAATGCTCTTCCACTCCTCAATGACGACATCGTGGAGCTGGCGGATATTTGAGACTCTGCGCACATCCACCTTCTGCATGAGGATGGTCCAAAGATGTTCTATTGGGTTCAAGTCTGGAGACATGCTTGGCCAGTCCATCACCTTTACCCTCAGCCTCTTCAGTAAAGCAGTGGTTGTCTTGGATGTGTGTTTGGGGTCATTGTCATGCTGGAACACTGCTCTGCGACCCAGTTTCTGGAGGGAGGGGATCATGCTCTGCTGCAGTATTTCACAGTACATGTTGGAGTCCATGTTTCCCTCAATGAAATGTAACTCTCCAATACCTGCAGCACTCATGCAGCCCCAGACCATGACATTCCCACCACCATGCTTGACTATAGGCATGACACACTTATCTTTATACTCCTCACCTGGTCGCCGCCATACATGCTTAAGGCCATCAGAACCAAACAAATTAAATTTTGTCTCATCAGACCATAGGACATGGTTCCAGTAATCTATGGGCTTTGTTGACATGTTTTCAGCAAACTGTTTGTGGGCTTTCTTGTGTATTGCCTTCAGAAGAGGCTTCCTCCTGGGGTGACAGCCATGCACACCAATTTGATGTAGTGTGCGACGTATGGTCTGAACACTAACAGGCTGAATCCCAATCTCTTTAATCTCTGCAGCAATGCTAACAGCACTCCTACGCCGATCTTTCAAAGAAAGCATTTGGATGTGACGCTCAGCACGTGCGCTCAGCTTCTTTGGACGACCTACCCGAGGCCTGTTCTGAGTGGACCCTGCTCTTTTAAAACGCTGGATGATCTTAGCCACTGTGCTGCAGTTCAGTTTCAGGGTGTTGGCAATCTTCTTGTAGCCTTGGCCATCTTTATGTAGTGCAACAATACATTTTTTAACATTCTCAGAGAATTCTTTGCCATGTGGTGCCATGTTGGAACTTTCAGTGACCGGTAAGAGAGAGTGTTAGAGCTGCACTACAAATTTGAATACACCTGCTCCCCATGAACACATGGGCATAGTTACACTAATGAGTCACATGACATTTTGGAGGGAAAATGAAAAGCAGTACTCAATTTAGACATTTAGGGGTGTAGTTTCTTAGGGGTGTACTCACTTTTTAGGGGTGTAGTTTCTTAGGAGTGTACTCACTTTTGTTGCCAGGGATTTAGCTTTTAATGGCTATATTTTGAGTTATTTTGAGGGGAAAAGAAATTAATTCTGTTTTATATGCTGCAGACAGACTACTTTTCATTGTATCAAAAGGTAATTTTTTCAGTGCTGTCCCATGAAGAGATATACTTAAATATTTGAAGAAATGTGAGGGGTGTACTCACTTTTGTGATACACTGTATATATATATATATAAGTAAGAGGTTATAGTAGTTCCAACAAGAGAAAAGTGTATGTATTAAAATATACATATGCATATTATTAGGGTCTCCCTACACAAAAGCAACATAAAGTTACCTGACAACAGAAAACTTTTTGTATCACATCTTCAAATGTAACCAAGGAAAATTTAAAATTATGCCAATATATCAAACAATTATTCTTATCTACAACTTAGGAAGTATGTGTGTATGTGTGTACGTATATATGTGTGTATATATGTGTGTGTGTCTATGCTGATTCCATGTAACTTGGGAAGTATGTGTATATATGTATGTGTGTATATATATGTATGTATATATGTGTGTATGTGTGTACTGATTCCTTGTAATGGGACGGTTTGTGTTTGTGTTTGTGTGTGTGTATGTGTGTGTGTATATGTATGTGTGTGTGTACAGATGTGTTTACTGATTCCTAGTAGTGAGACAGTGTGTATGTATGGAGAGGGGATATACACATATACATGCATGCTGACAAAAACACACGAAAATGGAAATAGATCTAAGAACACACAGGGGTCATTAAAAGATAAGAATGCCGATAACTACTCCATCATTTCATGGACAAATCTTAATTATTTTATAACCCTTCACACAGAACTCCTCACTGCCAGTTCAAGAAAGACATTTGGGTTACTAACACAGAAAAAGAGAATGTCTCATATCGAGAATATTTAACATCGAAAAACATAAGGGAAAAAAATTAATTATTTTTAATAATATGTGGAAATCTCCACCCTTTGCCTGATGACAGTTGTGAGACCAGAAACATGTGTAGCAAAATTATGGAAAATAAAGCATAATATTTTTTTAAAAATCCACATTGCAACCAAAAATGTTTGCAGTTTCTCTCTTCTTTTTAATATTTATATATATATATATATATATATATATATATATATATATATATATATATATATATTATATAAAATAAAAAAGAATATATATATATATATATATATATAAAAAGAATATATATATATGTATATATAAATAAAAAAAGAAAGAACAGTAAGCTTCCATTTTTGAAACATGGTTAGAACTGTGTAGTGAAAAAAAAACACATTTTTAATCAGTTAATTTATAATATATATATATATATATATATATATATATATATATATATGCTATGATTGATATTCCCCCCGGCTGTCACATGTCACATACCCCATGTGAATTTTTTATACTAAAAGGGAGATACTTACCCTTTGCATTCCCACAACAGTAACACCATTGGCGACACTAAAAGGTTTCCATGACAATAGTAAATTAAGATTGAATGAAAATCACCACCAGAAGGTTGGATTGGGGTAGTTATCTTAATAGAGACTATACTGAATATGTTTGCTAGAATTGGATAAATAGAGCAATAAACAATTCAGACAAAAAAACCTTGTCAGAACCTTGAAGATGAAGCTCTTCACCTCAATGATTTTTCCTCAAATCCTGGAAGGGAATGGACTTTGTCATCTATCATGACAAAGTTCATTCCCTTCCAGACATCTCCCCTTCTTACTGAGCACAGTCTCAGTAATATTTTCATTACAGCCTGGCAAAACTTATCAAAAGTCTTGACCCTAAGAAGACCACCAAACCAGGCAAAATCCCAGTGATTTCCCTTAAGAATATTAACCCAAAGTTATCCCTAATGTTAGTAAAATTATTTAACTGCTGCTTGAAGCAGAAATCCTTTCCGAGTCTGTGGAAGGTGTTAAGTCTATGCCTGGTTTTACTCCACAAACTTTCTAGTTATGGAATCACTGGAAGAGTTTTCTCAGTTATAAGGTCCTTCTTAATGAGTGGGTTGATGAAGGTATCCATTAACGGCCAGTTCCCCACATCCCAGGCAATCAATGCAGACATCCACCAAGGTTTGCTTCTCAATCCAATCCTCTTCCTATACTATATAAATGACCTGCCTAAGAGTATACTTTAATCACTTGTGAATATCTATGCTAATAATACAATGGTATATAGATGCACCTCCAAAAACCTAGATGACCAGATCATGCTAGCTGATCTGATGTCTGATTTAGCTCTAACAGCTTGTGGGGGTGGGGGAGACTAACTAGTCACATTCAATGCCTCAAAACAAAAATAGTGATTTTCCACCATTGCCAATCAAACCCAGAACTTTCACCAATCATGATGAAGAGATGTTTCCTCAGGAAGGCCCCATGCTTTGAGCACCTATTTAGACTCAGCCCAGACCTCATGTGGAACTCATACATACAGATTGTGCATCTGGTTAGTATTCTAGAAAATGCACAGTGTGTATAAGAAATAAATTCTAGAAAAAAGCACATTGTAGATAAGAGAAAAACTCTAGAAAAGTACATTATGCATAAGAGAAACATTCTAGAAAAAGCATATTGTGTATAAGAGAAAATTTCCAGAAAAAAGCACATTGTGTATAAGAGAAAAAGCTATAAAAAAGTTTTATTGAGTATATGACAAACATTTTTGAAAAAATTCTAAATTCTAGAAAAAAGCTAATTGTGCATAAGAGAAAAATTCTAAATAATGTCCATTAGATTTAAGAGAATAATTCTAGAAAATGGCTGATTATATATGAGAAAAATTCCAGAAAAAACACATTGTGTATAAGAGGAAAATTTTAAACAAAATCACATTGTTTATAAGTTAAAAATTCTATAAAAACACATTATGTTTAAGAGAAAAAACACTAAAAACAATTTCATTGAATATAAGAGAAAAATTCTAGAAAAGTATATTGTATATGAGAGAAAAAATTCTAAAAGAAGCTCTGGAAGTTTTCTGAGAGAAAAATTATAGAAAAAAGCACATTGTACATAAGAGAAAATTTCTAGATAAAAACACATCTATAAAAAAGTTTCATTGAGTATATGAAAAACATTCTAGAAAAATGTACACTGTATATAAGAGAAACATTCTATGAAACTGCACATTGTGTATAAGAGGAAACTTTTATGAAAATGCACATTGTATATAAGTGAAAAATTCTATGAAAATGCACATTGTGTATAAGAGAAAAACTCTAAAAAAAGCTCATTGCATATAAAATAACAATTCCAAAAAATCTCATTGTGTATAAGTGAAAATACTAAAAAAATCTTATTCCATATAAGAGAAGAATTCCAAAACAGTTCATTCTGTATATGAGAAAATTCTAGAAAAAATTCATTGAGTTTATGATAAACATTCTAGAAAAAAACACATTGTGTATAAGAAAAATTCTTAAAAATGATCATTGTGTATAAAAGAAAAATTCTAGAATATAGCTTATTGTGTATAAGTGAATTCTAAAAGAAGCTCATATTTCACAGCTTAAATAACGTTTCTCCATTTATTTGCTAAAACATTTATTTATTTTTAATTTTTTTTGTGCCTATTTTTTGCCTTCATTACTCTTATTTTTTGTTTTTCTCTTATTTCCATTTTGGCTTCAAATCTTCTACCACAAAAGTCACTGACTCACAATAGAAAAATGTTAACCATTTTACATGAACAAATTTCAACTAGATTAAAAAATATATATGCTTTTCTTCCTAACTTGTAGTCTTATATAATTGGTTTTTAATTCCAGGGTTATCTCAAGATGTCACACAACATATTCTATAGTACATAGCAACTAATATCAAAAATAAATAAATGAACTGAATTATATAATCAAATTTGGTTTGGTTTGTTTTGTTTTGTGACATATCAACCTCAATGGGTTATTTAATGCCGACAACATTTTTATTGCTAGTAATATTTTTTTACAAAAAAGTATAGCTGGTAATATTTTTTTCAAAAATGTATTGCTGGTAATAACTTTTTAAAAAAAAAAAATTTCTGTTATTAAAACTTATTTTTACACTTTCATAGTGTTTTGACCCCAGTTTGAGGGTTAACTATTTATCCATAGCTGAGACCCTAACAGGTGCTACCACCCCAGGCTAGGCTGGATCTGGGAACACCAGCAATTAAGAGGTGGTTCCACACTATTCAAAACCTCCTGATCAGAGGCCTTGCTGTCGGACGTAGTTTATCATCTGACACAGGATGCAGATGTAGTTTATCGTCATATTCAGGATGGTAAATAAGTGCCACTCAAGGTAGAGAGTTACTATGTGAAGTGGTATTAGCATAAGAAAGGGCAAGATGATAGGAAATGTAGACAGCTAATTCTAGACTTGAAGAGGATAAATTTTGATTGAATTGTCTGTATGCTTTAAACTTACTTGGCTGCACACAGGCATACCTAATAATTTAGCCAACTAAAACATAAAGAAAGAGTGTAAAGTGTAACCAAACAATGAATATTATTCAACATTGAAATACTTATCGTTTTACAAAATAAACATAATAGTATTTTAGAGATAGATTATTTTATAACATCGGCTTTCCAATTCCTCAATCCAAGCTGCAATTCATTATTCTACCATACTTCCAAAAAAACTTTAACTGCCTAAAAATTTTTAAAGTTAACTTTACTTTTAATCCCAATTATCAAGAGGCTAGTGTTAAATTGTTTTAAATCATACATACTTGCAGATTAGCAAAGTTCTTTTTTTTTGTATTTATGTGTTGAAATATTTATTATAGAAGTGTAAAAAAACAAGAAATGTAAAGATTGATAAAATTTGCATAGAATAATAGTATCTATGAAATATAAGTATTTCAATGCTGAATAATATTCATTGTTTGGTTACTAGTTGCATTGGAGTTTTCCACATATATTTGAGTAAGTATGAATATACAAACACATTACACTCAATTAACTGCAACATTTTATTGCCCTAGCAAACTAAATAAAAATAATAGAAAAGGGAAGAATGAAGATATGGATGTAGAGATGCCTTTATCATATATACATGTGTGAAGGTTCATATGAAAAATTTTGAGGGAATTGCATTTGAGAAGAGTTCTTAGTTGGCTAAATTATTAGCTATACCTGTATGCAGCCAAGTAAATTTAGGACTTTGTATGCTGTATATGTTGGGTTGTTATTTTATCATGGCTCCCTACCTCAAGGAACTCCCAAACAAGAATAAATGAGGTACTAAAAAGGGGATTGAAAAGAAGCATGCCAAAATATGTTTACTATTTTTATTAAATGCAACAATGTAAAACATCAATATAACATAACATAACATGGTAATTACAATAAATAAGGTTTGCACTCTACAAGATTACTACCTTTTGAGCTAAGGTGAAATGAGGTCGTCAATTAAAATCTATGACTATCTTTGTTCCCAATGGTGTGAGTCTGGACGTTGGTTGTAGTACATGTTGCTCTAACCTCTTCTCTGGACCAGACTGGTATTTGACTGTGGCAAGGGCTTTAATCCATCTCAGTTGTCCTTGCTGTGCCAAGGGTATTAAAGCACTTGACTTATCTGCTCACTAGGTGGCGTATTATATCTAAAACCTTACACCAAGTTCAAATTCCAGTCGAGTTTATTACATTCATTTATGTGTTAATACTCTTGATAAGGGTATAAATCTAACTCTTTTGCCCCCCCCCCACACCAGCTATGGGTAAATAGTAGGATGGATTAGGTTCTATAGCCTTGGGTTCTATAGCTTTGGGGGGCAACTGGTTTAGAAGAAGGAAAACTCTGAATTAAAAAATGTATGTTTGTTTAGCGACATATCAACTCCTTATGGGTCATTTAATGCCAAAATTTAATTGTTTTGGGAACATTAGTAATTTTCTTTTACAAAAATGTATTGCTGGTATTTTTTTTTTCAAAAATGAATTGCAGGTAATATTTTGTTTTAAAAATGTATTACTGGCAATATTTTTACAATGAAAATGTATTGCTGGTGTTTTTTATGATAAAAATATATTTTTATAGTTTCATAGTGTTTTGACTTCAGTTTGGGGGTTAACTGTTTGCCCATAGTTGGGACCCTAACAGGTGCTACCACCCCTGGGTTAGGGCGAACCTGGGAATAATGGTAATTCAGAGGTGGTTCCACAATGCTCAAAACCTCCCAATCAGAGGCCTTTAGTCAAAATAGTATGTAGCCCCTACATACCATGCAGCTGAAGAAAGGATTGTTTACATTAACTCAATGATCCTGACTATGGTCAATTCTTTTAAGGCTTGAATGATTATAGAACAGTCCCAGTTATTTATTTAATTGTAAATGATTATAGTATTAGTTCTATAAATAGAAAGTGATTTGATAGTGAGGTTGTAGTGAACTCAAAACAAAACAACAAAATGACTTGATAATAAGAAGGTTGTAGTACATAAGAGAAGGAAGTGCATTTGATGAGGATATGTAGGATAGATAACGTTTGACCCTAGAATTGAAGAGGTTAAAATCATAGTGATCTAGGAAGTATCCTCTCTGGCGTCCATTCTACAATTCTCAGAAGGAAGATGTAGATTACCCACTTTGCTTTCCCAGAACACTAGTTAGGTGGCATTGTTTAAGTTCTAAAAAAAGACAAACATATCTTCTTCCTTGTGTTTCTTTTGCTCCAAAATGTAGCAGTATGTAGACAAAGTCATCCCAGCTGGGAACATTTTTTTACCTGGTTGACTGAACTCTTACACCCACATAGGAAAAGATGTAAACATATTGTGTGACTTAATCATGTGACTTAAGTTGTTAAAACATAAGTTACATGATTAGCTGGTTAACATAAAGTTTTACACAAAAGAAATGTCTTTTTATTTTAAACATTTTACCCCCAAAAAGGCAATAATGCCCCTAAGATGCAAGAAGTTACTGGGAGAAAAAGAAAATGAGAAGAAGTGAAGGAGAAAGAACAATAAAAGAGCAGGGTTCAAGAAGACAGAAGATGGTGATTTGCATTTAAAGTTTTGAAAATTGGAGGTGGCAGGGAAGCAAGAAGCAGGGAAGTATGGAGCACTCAGTGAGAATCAAACTCCCTATTCAGTTATAATTGATCTAGTGAGATAAGATTGTTAACTATTACACCACATCAAAGTTCCTATAAAAAAGGTTCTATGATGATTAAATGAACACAGTTTTGTTTTGGAGGTGTTAAAATTATAAGCCATTCCTTGCCCCAATTAACAATTGATTGAAAGTCTTTTTGAGAGCAGGTGCCAATTTTATTTTGCTGAACCTGTCAGAATTTGCTACTAAGATTGAAGTAAATAGTTGTGTCGTCAGCATAAATAACTACTTGGGGACTGAATTTTGTATTTACGAACTCTTTTATATAATAAACATTTGGAAAAATGTTCATGAAAATTATGTCCCGAAAATAATATCCGATAATGCATTTTGCCTTCAACGGCTTTATCAATGATAATGAAGGATAATGAAGAATGTTGTGTGTGTATGCATTTGTGCGTGTTCAAAATAATTAAATCTTATATTATTTTTCTCAAGCTGGCATTTCCTGAGACTAAAAGTGAAAGAAAATTAGTGACTTTTAAAAAAATCATTTAACATTTTTATATTCTCCGCTTGGGAAAATAATAAAAATAATATAAGATTTAATTATTTTTTAAACACACACAAATGCATACACACACAACACATTTTTCGTTATCCATCTAATGAAGTCGTTGAAGGTGAAATGCATTATCGGATATTATTTTCGTGACATTTTTCATGAACGTTTTCCAAATTTCAATAACACTGTCGGGATTACATACCCAAATTTATTACATATAATAAACAACATACAAAATAATAAATCTGCATTAAAGAATCTTTTTTTTTTTCCTTTCAGACAAATTTTATTATGAGTAGAAATAAATTTGCTATTGTATTAAGTTTCGTTCTTTGTTAAATGGGATGCAAGAAAACATTTTAATTTTTTCTTCTTCTTTTTCCTTTCATTTGTTCTAATTTCTAAGTGTTTTCATTTTTCCTTTTTCCATCTAAGTTTCATTTGTTTAGTTTCATTTTTCCTTTTTTCATCTAATTGTTCACTCTTCAGTTTTTTCTTTAGTCTTTCCCTCTCTTTCCATACCTACATTTTCTTTCACTCTCTTTTATATATATATATATATATATATATATATATAATTTTCCTTTTCTTTGCTTTCTTTTATCTTTTTTTTCATTCACTCTTCTTCATCTTTAATCTACATTCCACATATTTTTCCTATTTATCTCCATTTAACAGCTTTTATTTTTTTTATAAGTAAAATTTGTAAATAAATTTGTCTAACCTTTATTTTATGACATTGAATCATGTTTATAGTTTTAAAATATATTTAGAAAAAAAAACCTAATGATAATGGTGAGATTAATTGTTTCCATACAGGAAACATTTGAAAGTCGTTGACTAAGCAGTTAGCATTACTGTCAGTTGAAATTTACAAAATCTTTCTCATAAAACAGTTTTCAGGAAAATAGATTACTCAAATCCATAAACTTTTATCACTCTTTCTTGTATTGATAGGAGTTTCCTGCCTAACCTTTTATTTAAGGTGAAAAGTCAACATCTTGATTATATTATTATTCCCCCCCTGTTAAATGTCCTAACCATTTTTGCTGTTGCTACTGATGGAAGTCTTTAAGGGATGCCTTTTTTTGCTATGTGCTAAAACTCTTTGTTTGCTATTTTGTAGCACCAGTCTATATGGTCTGGTGAAGAGATTTCATTCACTTGTAGCAATTTTAAGTCATTGATCTGAGAAAATGGTTGTATATAGCTGATAGTTTATAACAGAGATGGCAAACCTTTACAGTTGCTGGATCATTTTTTTGTACTTTTAAATTTTTCATAAACACCAATGGGTCACTCATATACTTACAGATATATTTTTAATGAGAAACATGTTGTTAGTTGCTAATGTTTTGGTTGGTCACTTTTGTTTAGCAGCATATCAATACCTCCATGGCTTATTTAATGCTGAAATCTGTTTTGAACACAACTTTATGGTTTCAACTAAATATATTTTAAAGGCAATTGTATGCCTTCAACTACAAATAAAATGTATTTGTCTATATTTCTGAGATGAGGTATTATGTATACTATTTACATTATTCGGACTATTGTCTTCATTTTTGTTGCCATATTTATTACAACGTTTCGGCCATTGTATGCTCTGGCCTTCTTCAGGTGGTTGGAATGTTGAACTGAACCCTTTATATATGTATATATATATATACAAATAAATGATAATGCATTATTAACAAGACAAAAAGTTACATTATTGTGAGCAATAAAGACAATGATGTTATATGTATGTGACACTACAATGAAATGCATGAAAATATTTAAAGAGTAGTGAATTGTATGTGTAGAAGCCCTAGAGAAAATGAAGTTGTGTGTGTGTGTGTGTGTGTGTGTGTGTGTGTGTGTGTGTGTGTGTGTGTGTGTGTGTGTGCATTTCCCAATGAAAAACATGTTTTCACAATAGACTTACATCCTAGCATGTCTAAGAAAATAGAAAAAAGAAAATGATAGAAAATATTACAGTGTATTCACAGGTTCGGATAGCATCCTCTAGTGGCAGTTTTCTTAGGAAGGTAAGTGAAGTCACTCCACATCTTATCATTGTATCTTTTATCATTTTATCATTGTATGAGTTGTGGAGCTATTATGAGGATGTAATTGTGAAATATGACCAACTACCATATATTTAAAAAATTGTACTTGTTTGATTTTGGTATCTCCATGTTAGGCTGTTCCTTTTGCTAACAAATTGAGGGTTAACCATTATCTTAACAATCCTCACAAACTACACATCTTACTCTTATTGCTCACACAACAACCTCCTTCAATAATCCTCTACCTTGAGTGACTCTTGGGCATTGTATAGGGTGAAAATTAGTAAAAAAATCAATTAAACAGATATTGTTTTCTTTTGATTTACTCATTCAAATAACTCAAATAACTTTTTAAATAATTTCACCCCAAGCAAGGCGGCAATGCCACTAGTACACAGAAAAGAAATAGTTGGAGTGGAAGTGGAAGTTTCATTTAGCTATTTCAACAGTAAAATGGTGAGACCTAGCTTCCAATCTAGTAGCATGCTTAAATTCATGTATTCAGGCACCAGGGAAATAGCTTGTCATGGAAGTTATGATGGAAATATTTGTAGAAAAGACAGAGGAAAGCCACATCATGTTGTTGAGAAAGTGACTGAAGTGAAGATGCCAGGTCAGGATTGATTATATTACTGATCTTTTTTTTTATTTTGTCACGATTCTCTAGAAGAACAGTAATACCCTTGGAAAAGGTATGAATTCACCTCTTATCCCTCAGCTATGGATTAATTAATCCTTATTATCTAAAAGATATTTTTATAAGCTAAAAACATTTTCTGGCTTTAAATAACTTATAAAGGGCTGATAAGCTGCTGAAAAAGAACCAATTTCTGATGTCTATTTTTTATATTTGATACTTTTCAAAATGGCAGATGTTATTGGCCCAACTGATTTTACCATATTATTCAATGCTTTTGATCAGTCTGAAGTTAAGCAATGTCAAGTCTGGTCAGTACCTAGATGGATGACAGCTTGGGAATACCAGAAGAGAAGATAGTAGATCTGATAAATTGGTCCACCTATTTTACCATATTATTCAATGCTTTTTATCAACCTTTTAATGGTTGCCTCTTTTTCATTTTTAAACATTTGGAACATGTTATGAATTGGCAGACAAAATAAACAAAGACTTTACATCACAACATTAACCACAATCAATTATTGATAATATCTAAGCTCTCCCACTAAAAAATGTTTTCAATGCAGCCTGCTTGGATAATCCAGAAGAAAAGATAGTACATCTGATAAATTTGATGCCTGAATGAGCAAAAATTCCAAATTTTACAAAATTCTAATTTGAATAATGAAATATTTTGAATTGTTTGTGATTCTTGCATAAAAGTTTTTGTTTGGAAACAGAAATGTCTATTTACCTTTATTGCCACTTTTAGGGTTACCAATTCCCTAAAATGAAAATGCTGGATGGGGAAGGGGTCTTAACCACTGGGTCCATGGACTTGTTGTGGGAAATTAGTATGTTTGGGTAATAATTAATCACCATTATGTTGTGGGTATCACCTCTTTGGTTGTGATGTGTATAGATGATTTATAGTAAATATTCATGGGCTTCTGGAACATTGATAGACCTAAAGAGTATAGATTTATAGACCTAAAGAGTGCCTCCTAGTGGGGGTTTTGGCAAAGTCAAGTGTGTGTGAGAGAGTTCAAAAGTCAACAGAGAACCAAGGAAACAAACATGCCTTGTCAGCAGCATTCTTTATCGATGTCAACTACATCTGGAAGTAAGAATTAAAAAGAGGAAGAGAGAGAATATGATTGTCTTTTTGTAGCCTTCAAGAATGCTCTTTAACAAGCACTTTTGGTGGAGCCAAGTGGGATAACCTACACACTCCCTAGAAAAAGTTCCTAACCAGAGATCCATGGACCTCTACAAAGCTAATTTAAATATTCATGGGCTTCTGGAACATTGTTCCCATTAAGAATATTGGCAGACTCGTGTGTGTCTGGCTAAAAATACGTAGCACAAAACAATGAATAAGAAACAAATGACAATGCATGTTATTAACAAAAGCAATTACATGTGTACACAATTATAATGAAAGGAAAAAACATTAAAACTAGTTATAAGAGTGTGCTTGTTTGTGCGTATGTATGAGTGTGCGTGTGTAACAAGTGTGTGTGATAGACACGTGTGTGCATGTGCATGTGTGGGAGAGTTCAAAAGTCAACAGAGGACCAAGGAAATTAACATTTTGTTGCTGTTGGTAGTGTTTTTTATTGACGTCGACTACATTTGGAAGCAAGAATTAAAAAGAGGAAGAGAGAGAATATGATTGTCTTTTTGTAGCTTTCAAGAATGATCCTTAACAAGCATTTTTGATGGAGCCAAGTGGGATAGCCTACAGACTCCCTAGAAAAAGTTCCTAACCAGAGATTCATGGACCCCCACAAAGCTAATTTCAATCAGTTTGATATTTTTGCATGATGGAAATTTTGAAAGTGAAATAGAGAGAGGAAAAGAGAGTGGAGGGGGGGGGGCAAAAATGATTTTTAAAAAAAGTAAAATTCGCACATAATTTTTCAAAGATAATCATTGATTCTCAAAATGTGGGAGAAAAAAAAAATGCTTCATATCAGTTAATGTGAGAGACACCTTTCAGCATCAAGATGGTTGCCAACCAACCCTCACCACTTTTCTCCATTATAGCAGGCATGTTTTACTATCTCCTGTAGCAATCAAAACTATAATCAATAAATAAATAAAGCCTAAAATAAAAAGGAACATAGGGAAGTGAATTATCTCCCTTAAACATGTAGTTAGTTATGTGACTAACATCCCATTTTATGAATATAAAAAGCAGCATGTTTCCAAATGTCTTTCTCTTTTTCCCATTTTTCTGTTCCCTGAACAGCTGCTGCCCAGCATGTAATTTTGCCATGACTGTCAAGCAATTACAAACACTCAGAGACAGATGCATTGTTTCCCCAAAAAATTATTTTTGTAAAAATACATTATTAATATTTTAAATAAAAAAAAATGTTGTTTATTGTCATTCACATACAAAGATTTTGGTTGCTACTGCTTTTAGTTGAGTTAAGCATAGAGACTGCAACACTCCTAACTTGACTTTTTCTTAATTAATTTTTTTCTTTCTTTCTTCAGTTTTCATGTACACTGATGAGCTAAAATATGATGGCTACTTGCTTAATAATGTGTTGATTCTCCGTGTGTTGAAAAAAGATCTAGTATCCAGTCAGACTTTACGAAATCTTAAAACTTTCCTCTGGGGTCTAGTATGAAGATATTATTATTATTATTATTTTATTTCCTTTAATTTCTGGTGTATACTAATTTCTTTCCAGGTCCCAACCAGAGACCTAAGGTCAGAGATGGCATCATGAAATTTTCCACTGATAATCATTATTATTATTATTGGGCTTGTCCCTCCCTTTGTTAGTTTGCATGACTGTTATGTCCTGTCAATACCTCATAAATAATGGACTATTCCATTTTGATTGCATGGAAAGACCAAAGACATATCAGAGATGCTACTTAGTTTCAGTGAGAAAATAAAGTAAGACAGAAGTGTTTAACATCTCCTGTTAAACCTAATAAATAATGGACTATTCCGTTTTGATCATGTGAGAAGACATAACAAAGTTGCTGCTTGATTTCAGCGAGAAAATGAAAGAAAGAAGGGGGGATAGAAGTGTTTAACGTCTGTTTCAATGAAATGGAAATATTGTCAATTTCAAATCTTTTCACTTGTACCCCCTTACTTCTTAAAATAACAACCTGCATTCATATTTATGTTAAAGTTAAGCTCAAATCTTAAACGATGCATTAGGCTAATTTATCAGATATTTTATTCTCATAGAACTTGCCATGAGCTTATTCAATAATTAACTGAAGAATAAAGATTCATCAAAAATTTAAAATAGGAAAACTGTGAAATTTCAGCAGGTTATAACAAGTTATTATTATTATATATATATATATATATATATATATATATAGAGAGAGAGAGAGAGAGAAAGAGAGAGGAGGAGGGAGAGAAAGAGATAGAAAGAATGATCTTGTGACACACAGAGCTAAAAGAGAGAGAAAAAGAAGGAATATATATATATATATATATATATATATATATTGTCATCCATATATGACTGTATATATATCGGCTGTATATATATATATATATATATATTATAATATTTTTATTATAATATTTTATATCGCTACACAAAAATTTCCATGTTTCGGAACTTTCAATTTGTCTCTCATCAGGCGATGTTAGACAACTTATGGTGAAAATGATTTACTTGGGAAAACAATTCAAAAAACAATTCGGTAGCTTATTTGAGAGTTAAAAAGGAGAGGGGAAATCAAGATTCCAAAATTAAAAAAACAACTTTGACCAATCAAAGACGGGTCACAGCTAAAATAGAAAAATGAAAAATAAGGTCAGAAGGTGGCAGTAGGTGGGTTATTAATTCATGTCTAGATAAATTAACACTTCAGACATGTCCATAGCAGACACACTGTTGTGTGTATAGCGTTTAGATACTGGGAAATAGACAGAGTTATGTCTATATTTCTGAGATGAGGTATTATGCACATATTTATCACTACATTTCGGCTGTTGTACGCTCCGGAGCGTACAACAGCTGAAACGTTGTGTTAAATATGGCAACAAAGATGAAGACAACAGTCCGAATAATGTAAATAAGACAGAGTTATATTTAGCACAAAGTTATTTTTAAGGAATTTCAAGATTTTTTTAAAAATTTTTATGCTTCAGCACTTTCTTAAAAAAATAAAAAAGTAAATGATAAGAACTGTGGATTCTTTCTCTTTATTTGGATACACACACACACACACACACACACACACACACATATATATATATATATATATATATATATATATATATAGAGAGAGAGAGAGAGAGATCTTTTGACACTCAGAGCCTAAAAAGGAAAAAAAGAGAAAAAAAAAGAAGGAAAAGATATAAGGAAAGACAAGAAAATGATGAAAAGCTGAAATAACCACATTTGATACATGCAAGCATGTATACATATGCACACAAGAGCAAATACACACGCAAAATTGGAAGGGATTTCCACATGTGAAAAGTGCGAGAAAAGAAACTGTTGGAATAGAAGTGGCAGTTGCATCAATCTACTTTAACAGTAAAATGGTGAGACCTAGTTGCCAACTCAAAAAGGGTGTCACCTTGTCCTTATTCATCAAAAAAGGTCATCAACTGGACAACAGTGGGTCAACATTTTTTTATTTTTTTTTTTCTGCAATGGTTTCAAGGATACACTGCTAGAATTCCAGTATCCATGCACATTTTAATAGAAAGCTCTGCTCAGTGAATGTGGCCTGTGTGGACATGTCCTGGCTTCCAATATACATGGATATATAATGAAAAGTTCTGGTCAGTGATTGTGGTATTCGTGAATAAACATGTCTGCACATTTGCTCTAAATGTAAATTTAATTTTTCTGAGTATTATGTAAACTGTATAAATTCATAAGTCAATAGAAACTAGATAAAATGCTGAACAAATGTTAAATTTAGCTGCTATAAAATTTTAAAAGTCAGTATGTAGAATACATGAGAGATATTTGTTTCAGAATTTCATAGCTCAAATTTAAGGCTATATTAAGACACATGAATAATTATAGTATTTTCAAATATGAAAATATAATAAAATTTAATAAAATGCTAAACAAATAGGTCTTGCTGGCTGAATTTGATAAGACATATTTGATAGAGCTTTTGCTACCTATATAAATATAGGAGGTAATGGATAGTGGCTTGGTGTGAGGAATGGGAGTGCCGAGTTCAAATTCCATTCGAATCTATTACATTCACTTATGTGCTAATACCCTTGGGAAAGGTATGAATCCTATTCTTCTCCCCCTCCAGCTATGGGTAAATAGCAGGACAGACCAGGTTCTATAGCCTTGGATGGCAACTGGTCTACTGCAGAAAGAAATGGCAACCTACTGCAGGAAAAAATCTGCCTAGTCAGTCATGTATCGAAAGATACATGATTGCCTAAGTGTGTATCATGCATGGCCCATAACTGACTGATATAAATAAAGAATTGAGTATTTTTCCCTTGAACCGTCTAAAGATTGTGTCGCACCATAAAACAAACGGGCATCTGCATGAAACTTTCAGTCACAGGAAAGTGGCAATACTTGAGTTTCGTTTATATATATATATATATATATATATATATAAGGAATTGTATTCCTGATCAATCAAAATTCATAAATAATCATATAGGGCATACTACAACATGTTTGACATGAAGACTCACACTACACCTTTCTGACCATAGCTCAAGTAGGTCTCATTTAAATATTCATGGAGACCTACCATGTTGACAACACAAATATAATAGCATTATCTACATGCAAAAAAAGGCTAAAAATAATGGAAGCCTTATTAATAAAAACAAAAAACAACATTCAATAATATCAACTATGAACATGGACACAATATCCTGACCTTGTTTTGAAAATGAAAATACTTACATACAACAAACTATTTCTTGTTAACAGTTAATATATTTCAACCTTGAAAATGGCTAAATGTATATCTGAAAGTGCTCAGATAAAAAGAAAAATAATATGTGTGTGTGTGTGTGTGTGTGTGTGTGTATTTATTGGATAACAATACATAGATTTTTATGTATCAAGAACAGTTTTGGAGGAAAGATGTATCGCAAAGTGGAAAAGTTTTTGTATGACATGCTTCAACTCTTAGGACTTCATCAGATTTAGGTTTGTTTACATTGATGTGATTACACATGCACATGAATGAGAATTTTAAGTTTTGAAAATATTTATTTTATTTTTTATTTATTTTTTATTTTTGTTTTAATAACGTGTTTTGGGTCTTTAATAATGTGAAATTGGCTAGATTATATACCCAAAACACATTATTAAAAAAACAAAACCCAAAACACATTATTAGAAAAACAAAACCCAAAACACATTATTAAAAAAAAAAAATTTTCAAAATATTTTCAAAATTGAAAACTCACAGCGTCTCTCATTCATGTACATGTGTAGTCACATCAATGTAAACAAACCTAAATCTGATGAAGTCCTAAGGGACGAAACGCATAATGCGAAAACATTTTTCATTTTGTCATATATTATAAAAAATTTATTTTTATTATTTTAAAAATGTTAGTCTTGAATAAATGTTTAATTGTCTAGGTTATTTTTTTTTGTACCCGTTCTTTTGAGAGAAGTGTATTTTAATGAAAGCCAGATGTATAAAAATTGTTACACTTGTGTGTCTTTTTCGGCTCAGCAGTTAAAAACCCACCCAAATTGTAAAGGATCCATTTCAAGTTATGGAAAATTATTTTTCTCATATATACCGATCAATGGGAGATGTGGTTTCAAGCCCTAGTAATAACCCGTATGGGTGCCTTGTGACCCTATTTTTCAGAATAAATAGAACACAGATCAGTGGACGAGAAGGAGAAAACATTTTGACAGCAAGGGGACAAGGCAAATCAACATCAAAGTGCAAAGCAGCAAAAGGCATTTGACATCTAGAAAAGAGTTTCAAGAAGTCAGAAAGTTATAGGCCACCTGCAAAGAGACTAAAGAATTTCGAAGTTCAAGTGAAAACTCTCCTGTGGTTTTACGATGAAAAATGAAAAGAATTCAAAATTTTCCCAAGCATGTCAGTCAGTCAGTCAGTGCATGATACATGCTTAGGCGATCATGTATCTTTCAATACATGACTGATGGGGCAGATTTTTTCCCATAGTAAGTTGTTACTGTAGTCGACCAGTTGCCATCCAAGGATATAGAACCCGGTCTGTCCTGCTACCTACCCATAGCTGGGGGGGGGGAGAAGGGGATTCATACCTTTCCCAAGGGTATTAGCACATAAGTGAATGTAATGGATTTGAATGGAATTTGTATTTGGCTCTCTGATTCCTCAATTCGAATTCGAACTGGAGCTGAATTCGAATTCCAGTCGAATCCATTACATTCACTTACGTTTATTGTTTTAGTCTCTAGTTAGTAATATACTATGGAATAAGATGATAATCAGTCAGTTACGTGCCATGTATGATATATGCTTAGGCAATCATGTGTCTTTCAATTCATGACTGACAAGGCAAATTTTTTTTCTTGCAGTAGGTTGACATTTCTTTCTGCGGTAGACAAGTTACCATCTAAGGATATAGAACCTGGTCTGTTTTGCTATATACCTATAGCTGGGGGGGCGGGAGAAGATGATTCATACCTTTCCCAAGGGTATTAGCACATAAGTGAATGTAATGGATTCGAATGGAATTTGTATTTGGCTCTCCGATTCCTCAATACGAGAAGACAGGATAACAGTTTCTGATAAAAAGGGTTGCCATCAAAAAATGGAAAAAAATTACAGTCTGAAAAAAGACAAGGATTCATTAAGAAAAAGAGAAAACAATTTAAAAAAAAAAAAAAAGGCAGAAAAACAAAGGTGCAACCATCTTTCAGAAAACAAAAAAAAAAAAAAAAAAAAAAGCACCTACTTGCTCTGTGAGCATCTTTGGGACATATAGTCATTTTAGAAAAGTCCCTTTTAAATTCTTAAGCATGTACTGTGTGACTTTAAAAGGGACTTTTCTAAAACAACTATATCCCAGAAATGCTCGTGGGGCAAGTAAAAGTAGGTGTTTTTTTTTTTGAGAAAAGTGGTTACATCTTTGTTTTACTACTGCCTTCTTGAATTGTTTTCTCCTTTTGTAATTGAATCCTTGTCTTTTCCTAAACAGTAATCCTTTTTTTCCATTTTTCAATGGTAATCCTTTTTATCAGAAATTGTTATCCTGCCTAAATAGGTGCACAAAAGGAAATTTTTTGTACCTTTTTCATACTTGTGTAATAAATGTTTTTCCTTTAAAATTTTATGCAGTGGTTGAGTCTTATTTTGTTATTTTGTGCCTATTATGGCTTGCTATTCTTACTAATTATGTTTTTTGTTTCAGGTACAAGAACTTAGATTTAGTAGGAAATAAGATGTTTATAATATATATATATACATCAAAGCCACTAACACACAGGAGGTTACTGAGTTTGAAAGGATATAAGAAAAACAAAAACATTATCAATGATTGACATTGAATTCAAATTTTTGAAGATCAGAATTGATAGGAAAGATAGAAGCTGGAACAGAGTTCCACAAGCAAGAAAAGAAACTGTTAGCATGGAATGTATGGTTACATCTAGCCAATTCAACTGTAAAATTATGAGACCTTGCAGCCAATCTAGTATTGCACTTAAATGAATAAAGCCCAGAGAAGCATTCATTTGAACAATTACCATCTCTCAGATTGGTCAGTAAATACAATAAAATATACTTTTCTACAAATTCAAAAAATGAATCCACAACAATTCACTAATAATTAATAATTTAACTGTTAAAACTAAAAATAGATTTTCACACAACTGTAACGTGTCTGGCTTTCATTAAAAATACACTTTTCTCCAAAGAACATGTAAAAAACAACCTAGACGATTAAAACATTTATTTATTACACTTTTAACTAATGACTGACTTTATTTTACAGTAAGTAGTAATAGAAATATAAAATTTTTATATAGTATCCAAAACAAGGATAGAGATAAAGAGATAGAATGGAAAATTTTTTTAAGTGACGTGTTTCAGCAACGTGCTTCAGTGACACGTCTTAGCACATTTTCGACTTAATAAATGCCAGTCTGGCCAGGAGAGAACATAATTCACTAAGAAGAAAATGCATTGAAAGTGTACTAATCTCATAATTCTCAACAGTAAATCTAATACCAGGACCATAGATAATATCACTGATCATCAGAAAAGCAATAATAAAACAACTGTGGTATACGAGCGAGTCGAGAAAAAAAAAACAGAGATCTACTAGGAGTGGGTTGATTTCATTCCTGATTCCATTTCTGAGGTAGTCAATTAATTCCTTACAGTAGTTTTCAGTTTTCACCCCCCCCCGACTTAACACCCTCAGACTTCTCACCCATTGGTCCAATGGAAGACACACTGAGGGGATAACGTTATGGCAGTGATAAAGAAATGTAAACTGCTGTAAGGAGTTTTAATGAAGCTGGGATATATGCACTTTTTTATAAGTGGAACACTGCCATTGAAAGTATTGTAGCCCTTTGCGAGTCCATCCACATGACCTTGGACAAACGATATGACCTTGACCTTTTCTTCATTGCATTGACACACTCCCTTCAATTTAGTTTCATAATAAGCCTAGAGACTTTGTAGTTCTTTCAGCATTACTAACTTAGTCGGAATACATTTTATGAACATTTTTATACTTTTATATTTTGTAGCACATCTCAGTTTATTTTTCTTGAGTATTTTAGTACCTTGCAGAACCAGTTAGTGTTTACACACCCTTTCCATATAAGTCATCGACTTCTTATCAACCCAGGGAGGAGGATGCAGTGTTATATTTATGTTTGCCTTGTTTGATATTTTCTTTGTTTATGGGTTCATCCATAAATTTTTATGTACAGATTTTATTATCATCAAATTTTAAGTCACAGGATGTGTTTTTTGTAGGTCCCACTGAGAGGATGCAGTATTATGGTGCGTGGAGGATTGATTGGCGACGGACGAGTTTTTGTTGTAAATGGATCGTGAATCTGATTAGATAGGTATAGGATAGTCAGTGAAGACCTGCCTAAACCATTTCCCCTCTTTTCAGCCTTGTGCCATAATTGTATTTTTTATACAATAAATATACATGCTAATTTAACCTATAAGGACTCTGGTCTATATTGTAAATAAATTTTCTATTAAATTTTAAGTTTGTTCTCCTCTTACTGACCTGTCAGATCTCACATCTTTAATTTAAAATTTTAGTGAGCCTCTTGTGACTCATACTTATTGGGTTATGCAGGGCATCCACTACAAAAGATGGGGACCTGTGGTTTATAGCTTGATGTATGATATGTTTGATTGTTCCTTATATAATAAAAGAAATTGCATTATTTTTTGACTTACCCTTGTATGTGTATTTGCATGTGTTTCATTGAGTATGAGAGATAAATATTTCTTGATAATGAAAATTATCATATACTAACATGGTATGGATCCTCAAAGTTTATAATCCATTTGGTATAAAGATGCCATACTTTCAGTAGATTCTAATGCTATTGGAATAATGTTCGTGATTGAAATTGCTCTGGTAAAGCTTCTTTCTTTCATCTATCAGAAATCAGGCTTAATCTCTCGCAGAGGCTGCAGCCCAAAATAAGACAAAATGTTCAAAGAGAACTTTCTGTCAAAATATACTAGAATAAATAAATTTGTCTACATGCCATTGTGTATTCTGTAAGAAGATTTGGCATGACTTTCCTGATTGCTCAGTGCAAGCACCATTTGATCAAGAGTAAGTTCCACCATGTCACAGACATTGATTGTAGATTCCAGCAGCAGAGAGTGAAGGAGAAATGGCAAAGTGATTTAGCAGAAGGACTGGTGACAAGAACTAAACACAATGGCATTATCAAGGGTATGTACAGGTAAAGTAATGGGGAAAAAAATCAAAAGTGTTTTAAATGGTACTGTTGTAACCTGGAACTAAGGAAACGGAAGTACCATTTCAGCCATTGTTCAGACACAAAAGAAGCATATCAGCCATATTGTTATGTGTGAATAAAAAGCAGGCTAGCAGAGAAATAACCAGACTGTGTTGTTGTCATTATTACAGACCCCTAACCAAGTTGTGACAGGTACATTTTAAAGTGTCATTATATCTTTAAATTGGATCAGATAAATCCAAACGTGAAAATTCTTTTTGGCTACGTGCTGCAGTTTTTGGGATATATGCAATTCAATTAAAAAAAATATATAACAACACTTTAAAATGTACAACTTAAAACACTTTTAGTTTTCTTTGACTTACTTTACTTGTATACACACCTGATGATGACTCCCATGAGTCAAAAGCTTATAAATGACCTTAATTTGAATATTATTTGCATCTGTAGCAGTCAGGTGTGTGAAAGATTATTTGCAATTTAGAAAAGATGATGGTTAAATTTAGTATGTGTCTTTTCTATAAATATTTTTATGGTAATTGTAATGGTGAGCTTTCCTCATTAGAACCTCATCTTTACAGACTAGAATCTATCTTACATATTTATAAGTCAACCATTCATTCATCCATTGAATATTGTTGTCTGGTTTGGTGCTTCTGCTATGTATTTGACAAAGTACAAAGAATTTGCAGTATTATTGGTCCTGGCCTGGCATCTCCGCTTCAGTCACTTTCTCACCATGATAACATTTCATGCTAATTGTTCTGATGAGCTTTCCTCTTTGATATCTAGACTTTATGAATTTAAGCCATTATTTTCATAATTGTTCTCCCTCTGATATCTAGACTTTCTATAAATTATTTTCCCTCTGCCGTTTCTAAAATTTTTCATGATAATTGTTTGATGAGCTTTGGATATCTAGACTTTATGAATTTAAGCACAGTACTAGATTGGCATTGTTTCATGTAATTGTTCATAATTGCCTTTTGTAATGAGGAATTTAAGACAGTACTAGATTGTTAAAATTCCAGTTGGAATTCGAGCTGAGTTAATTACTTACATGCAAATATCATTGGGAAAGGTATGACTCCATCTCTTCTCCCTCAGCTATGGGTTAAATAGCAGAACAGACTGGATCCTACAGCCTTTGCTGGCATCCTGTCTACTGCAGAAAGAAACAGAAACCTACTGTGAGAAAATCTTCTGCCTAGTCAGTCATGAATTGAAAGAGACATGATTGCCCAAACAGTAACAGTTGAATTCCAGTTGGGTTCATTACATTACACACAAATACCCTTAGGAAAGGTATGAATCTATCTCTTCTCCCCCAGCTATGGATTAAATGGAAGAAAAGACTGGGTTCTATAGCCTTGGTTAGCAACCAGTCTACTGCAGAAAAAAACAGCAACCTACTGTTGGAAAATCTTCTGCCTGGTCAATCATTACTCAAAAGAAACATGATCTTACATGCATGTATCACATATGACACATAGCTGACTGACTAGATTGGCAGCTAGGTCTCATCATTTTACAGCTGAAATGGCTAGATGTAACCGTAAGTTCTATGCTAACAGTTTCTTCTCTTGCACTTCTTACTTGTGGAACTCTCTTCCAGTCTCTTGCTTTCCAGTTAACTTCGACCTTCAAAAATTTAGATGCTATATCAATCGTTATCATTTCTTTTCTTAATTCCTGTTCTTTTATTGTCCCTTCTCCTTAATAATGTTTTCTTTTTCTTATATTCTTTCACACAGGAGTCTCCTGCACATTAGTAGCTTTATTGCCTTGTTTGGAGAGAAATGATAAAAAAGAGAGATATAGAATGTCTATACTTTTCATTGAAACAATTACATACTGATATATCAGATCTATACCTTCTTATTCTATGTGCCTTGAACTTTCTCCACAATTTTCTGTTCCTTACTGCTTTTAATGACTTTTGTCTTTTTGCCATCACTCCCATTCCCTGCTCTGCCATTAATTTCCTCAAGAATACCAGGTAGGTTGTGCATTGCTTTTTTTTGTCTCTCTTACCTTCAATCTGTCCTGTGGGGATCAAATTTTTCAAATGTTTCTTCCTCATTATGTCCCAGAAACCTCAACTGTCTCTTCTTGATGTTAAGTATATGTGTCCCTTTTCTTGACATAGTCACTAGAACTTTAGTCCATTGCAGTGGTCACCAAACTACGGCCTGCAGGCAGGATCTGGACCCCAGTGTCTGTTCATCCAGCCCGCTGCTTCACTGTGCCACAAATGAGCTAAATATAATTATTTATATGGAATTATCAATAGATTGTAGTTAAATTTACTAGAAAAAATTAAAATAAGTGTAAGTAAAATGCCAAAATTTGGCCAATCTAATTTTTTCACCTGACAGTAATAAAAGTTTTAGGAAAATCAGTGAATTTAGCAACTTTTGATATCCAAGTGCTTTTTATGTAAGTATCTGCAATGAAGTTTCAAAGAAGAGTGATTACAAACAATTATGTTTTAACTTTCATTGACATGTTTAAACTGGTTTGAAGAGTGCTGTATATAAAAAGGATTGACTTCAGCAAATTATGTCATATATTTTGCATGAACTTATTATAAAATCTGATCTAAAGTCAGCACATATAATGAGGTTGACTGATGAACATTTGAAAATATTTCTCTTGGTTGGATGCAGCAATGCCAAAACAAATATCAATTATATCTTAAAAGGTAAACACCAGTTTCACAAATCTCACTAACCTTTTATGATGCTTAATTTGTGAGATTCAGATATGTGTGCACTTGGTGTAATATAACTATTTTATTGCTATTGTCACCTTTTTGAGTAACTTTTTAGTAAATAAGTCTTTATTTTTTGTGCATTTAGTGAATTGTATTGAACAAAATGTTTATCCTGCCAATGCTCGTCATTCTCTCAGTTATTTGGTCCGCTGTGAAAAATGTTTGGTGACTTCTGGTTCATGGTATTCTCAGCATGTCAATTTTAACACCTCCAAAACTAAACTTCTTTCTATAAATCATCTGTGAGATCCTTCTTTGCCTTCCATCAGTATGGCTGATGCTAACCTCCAGGAAAGTGACTCATTGCACCTTCTAAAGTTAATGTTCTCAGCTGACATGAAGTGGAAAGTCTGTATTGAATCTATTGCTAGGTCAGCTGCTAAGAAAGTTGGTTCACTGTACCAGGCAAGACAATTTTTCTCTCCTGGATCTATCTTGCATATATATAAGTCTATCATTTGTCCATTCTTAGAATATTGCTGCCATATACGGTTCGGTGCCCTTGCTGTTTACCTGGAGCCCCTTGATAAGATCCAAAGAAAAATCAGCAATATTATCACCATCAGTCACTTTCTAACCACCATAATGTTGCTTCTCTGTGTCTTTTTTATAAATACTTTAATAGTAACTGTTCGGATGAGCTCTTGGTATCTAGACTGTATGAATTTGAGTGCAATACTAGACTGGTGGCGACATTGCATCAACCTACAGTTGTGCTAGTTAGATGTAGCTTCTATGCTAACAAGTTCTTTTCTTGCACCTCTCATTTGAGGAACTCCTTTCCGCCTGCATTCTTTCCAGCCATCTTTAATCTGCAAGAATTTAAATGCAATGCCAATTGCTACTGTCCTCCTGATTGCTCTTTTCTCTTTCTACTCATAATTAATGTTTCTGTTCCTAATTCTTATAGAACCATATTTCAATTGCTTTAAGTCTCTTCTTCTTCATCTGTGAGGAGATTGTCTAGCGTTCACTGCCATATAGGAGGACTGATACTACATTCTTTGTTCCTAACGTCATTTTTCTGTTTATATATACTAATGTATAAAAAAAGTTTCATATTATACTAAAAACATATATTTTTATTGAGAAATTATTATATATTTATTTTGTTTCATCTTGTCTTTACCTAAGCATACTTATCTCAGTTTTCATATATATATATATATATATATATATATATATATATTTGGTTGTATTTGATGTGAGTTTTGATATCATCAGACAAACGTGAAACCCAGGGTCACAAACAGGCATCAATCCAACCAAATATGTTACCTCTATCTCTTATATTGAGTGCTTTCTAATAAGTACCACACATATAATATATAAATAGTAATATATTTATTAAAGACATTTTTATGTTTAACATTCTTTTTATAGATACAAGTATTTAAGTAAATGCTTGTTTATAATAAACAATCTTTACCAATGTCTGAGAAATTTTCTAGAAAATATTCGTCCTTTGACATTTGAACCTGCATCCTATACGGAACTGTCATTTATGCTGACGTGCCTTACCGCCAGCCACAAAGGAGCGTAGACAAGGTTGAAATGCTTAAAACTTCAATCTTCCATGAATCGTACATTCATAACTAAGAAATGGATCAAATGTAAACAAATGACATCATATATTAAGAAATGGACAAAGTCCGACAATTTATTTAAAAGAACGCTCATTTGTGGCTGGTCGGTAAGGCACGTCCAGCGTAAATGACGGTTCCGAGATAGGATGCAGGTTCAAATCCTGTCAAAGGACGAATATTTTCTATGAAAATTTCTCAGACATTCAGGCGGTAAATGTTATTTAATACTGTTTATTATAAACAGAGCATTTACTTAAATACTTGTATCTATAAAAAGAACGTTAAACATAAAAATGTCTTTAATAAATAAATTGTCGGACTTTGTCCATTTCTTAATATAAATAGTAATATATATAATATATTACACATATATATTTTTATACACACACACTTTTCACATACACACACACACACACACACACACACATATATATATATATATATATATATATATATATATATATATATTTGTTTGTTTGATTGATGAGTTTGACCCTGGGCTTCACACTTTTGCAATCATCTGACAAACGTGAAACCCAGGGTCACAAACAGACATCAATCCAACCAAATATGTTAGCTCTATCTCTGATTTGAGTGCTTTCTAATAAGTACCGCACACAATATATAGATAGTAATATATATAATATATTACACATATATATATTTATATTTATATATACACACTTTTCACACACACACACACACACACACACACACACACACACATATATATATATATATATATATATATATATATATATATATATATATGTAAAGAACTTTGTAGATTTTATTTTTCAGTCTGAGATATTTTTCTTACTTCAACTGTTATAATCAGTAGATACTTGTATTTGAGAGTTTTAAACAGCATTTATTTTGTCTACCAGCCTGTACCCTTGAGCAAAAGGGGGTTTGAATCCTGCTAGTGAACACATTTTCTTTAAGCTTTCTCAAATGACCAGGCTGGTAGACAAAATAAACACTGTTTAAAAAGCTAACTTATCATCAACAACAATAACAACACATCTGCAAGATCTAAATTACAGAGAACCAATATTATTTATGAATAATCACGCCCCTTAAGAAACTGCATTCCTGATCAAACCAAACTTATGAATAATTATACTGGACATACCACTACTTGCCTATCAAGAAGACTCACATGATACCCCTCTGAGCATAGCTCAGTTAGGATCCACTTAAACACACATGGAAAGCTAACCAACTCCATCCACAACATACTTGTAGGAAATATAAGTATAATAGCTTCATCCACATGTAAAAAATTACTTAAATAATGGAAGCACTAATAATAAAAAAGAAAACCTAATACTTAGTAACATCAACTATGAATATGGCCACAATGTGCTGACTGAAAAAACATTCCTATAATTCTAGACACATACATGAAAAATCTATACATTCAGTTAAAATAATAAAAATAAAAATCATCTCTGATAATGGCTAAAAGAATAGCCAAAATCACTCGGATATACAAAACATCCAGACAATTTTTACATACTTCATGTCCCGAAAATAAAACACTTGTTGAAGACAAGAAAATTAAAATAAAAAGTGTAACTGCAGTTCCCTGTCAGTCACCTTTAATGAAACTTGTATAAAAGAGGGGTTGCTGCCCAAATACACAATTATATATATATATATATATATATATATATATATATATATATATATATATAGACTGCTAGTATTCTATTTATTTCTGTCTTAATATTAAGTCTGGTCAGTTCAACAAAGTCAAAATGGTAGCTGATCTCAAAAATGACCTAGTCTGTTGTTAACTGGGGCAAGGAATGGTTTTTTATTTTAAAGTCACCTAAACGAAACTGCTCTACATTAATCGTCTGAGTTCCATCAGCATGACTGATGCTAACCTTCAGGAGTATGACTCATTGCACCTTTTTGGGCTAATGCATTCTGTTGATATGAAGTGGAAACATTATATTGTATAAATTGATATATTTGCTGCTAGTAAAATCAGTTCAGTGTTTCGTGGTAGACAATTTATCTTGCCAGAATCTATCTGGTTTGGTTCTTATGCTATGTATTTAGAAATTCTTGAAACAATCCAAAGGAGTATCTGCAATGTTATTGGTCCTGACCTAGCATATCAGCTTCAGTCAGTTTCCCACTTCTGTAATGTTGCTTCCCAGTCCCTTTTCTATAAATATTTCGATGGTAATTGATCAAATGAACTTTCCTCTTTGGTAGCTCAACTTTATGAATTTAAATGGAGTACTAGATTGGTGGCAAGGTCACATCATTTTATAATGGAAATGGCTAGATGTAAATGTAAGTTCTATGCTAACAGTTTTTTCTATCACATGCTTCATTTGTGGAACTATCGTACGGCTTCTTTTTGATCTTCAAAAATGTAAATGCAATGCCAATCATTATCTTCTGTTTTCTTAATTCCTGTTTTTTTTTTATTATTCTCTCTACTTAATAATGTTTTATCTTTCTGATATTCTGTAAAATTCAGTAACCACTTGCATCTTAGTGGCTTTATTGCCTTGTTTAGGGTGAAATGATTAAAATATATACATATAAATAAAAACATTACAATTTTGTTTGTCCTTGGTGATATCTCTCAGCATAATTGATTTATTTTTTGACAGTATTCTGGGTCGTATTCATCACCGGAGGATATTTACTTGAACTAATCGAAAGATCTGCCAATGGAAATTCAGTTCAGAATCAATCAGTCGTGATAAAAACAAGTGTCAAATTCATCATGTTTATTCACACAATGTTGATGCTAGCAATTTTCACATAAACAGTGATGAATTATTTTTATATTTACTAGCGTGTCCTCCCCGCCATTTTGCTGACAGCAAGATGATCAAATTTCAAATCTAGATCCATTTAAAATGAAACATTTTGAGAAAATATATCCAGTTTAGTGGATGTGCAGATGGTATAACGGTTATGGTATAACAAGAAATTAGCAAGCTGAATTTGAATTCCAGTTGCATTCACTTTTATGCAAATCCCATTGGGAAGAGTATGAATCCACCTTAGTTATGGGTTAAATAGTAGGAGAGACAGAGATCTTCAACCTTGGTTGGCAACCAGTCTAGGAGAATGAAAACTCTGAATTCTCAAAACCCGTTAAGTGAAACTTATTAGTGGAGGAACACGTGGTCATCTAAGAGAAAACCCCAACCGAAAACCAACACTTTTTCAGAGTACAGGGGTTAGATGTAGGGCCAATCACCCAACTTCATGGAACAATTTGACTATAGAAATCTTACCAAGAGGCTTTATGTGCTATAAGGCACCAAGCCGATAGCAAGCATATTCAATTTAAATACAGAAGTTGTAAAAATGATGTCAGAAATTCGTACATTTCGACCTATACGCTTTTCCTGTTATCCAGGTGTTGTTGCCAGACAGAAAGACAGAGATTCCTATTTCAATTTCATTCAAACTGTGTGTGCATTTATGTTTCAATTCAATGACACACATAAAAATATTTCTATTATTAGCAAATAATTTCTGAAAGTTCAATAAAATATTTATCTGAATTTTTTAAGGGTTTAAATTTTTTCTTGTTTCCAATTTTATGATTTTATTGCTTAACTCAAGGTAGGAGTTCTCCAGGGGAATGTATTATTCCAAATTTAGCCAAGCTATGTGTAGTGTGGGTATGTGCACTTGTATGTACATTAAATGATGTAAGCACATGTCACTGATTCATGCACAACACAAACTAGTCCTGTGTATGATGATAAACTACATCCAGCAGCAAGGCCTCTGATCAGGAGATTGGAGGTTTTGAGGAGCATGCTGCTGTTGTTCCATGGTCCACCCTGGCCTCAGGGTGCTAGCATCTGTTAGGGGTCCCAGCTATGGTCAAAGAGTGAACCCTCCAAACACTATGAAAGTATAAAAATACATTTTTATATAAAAAATACCAGCAGGACATTTTTTATATATTAAAATTAGCAACAATACCTATTTATAATAAAATTACCAACAATATCTATTTATTTAATGACCAACAATACATTTTATCTGTAACTGAAGGCATACAATTGCATTTAAAATATATTTAGTTGAAGCCATAAAATTGTGTTCAAGATATTTAAATTTTGGCATTAAATAACCCATAGAGGTGTTGATATGCTGCTCAACAAAATCAACCCAACCAAACCAAACAAAAATAGAGGCTCTAATCAATTCTGAATTGGTTAAGTATCTTTATAGTAAAATGACCAACAATACATTTTATCTGTAATTGTAGGCATACAATTGCGCTCAAAATATATTTAGTTGAAGCCATAAAATTGTGTTCAAAATATTTGAATTTCTGCATTCAGGTTTAGCGGCATATCAGCACCTACATAGAGGTGTTGATAATCTGCTAAACAAAACTAAACCAAACCAAACAAAAATAGAGGCTCTAATCAATTCCGAATTGGTTAAGTATCTTACCTTGCATGATTTTCTTTCAGATAAGCAATATGACTTTCACTTCTCTAGGTCAACTGCTTATATATTAACGATTATTACTGAAAGAGCTTTAGATAAGAATGGTAATGGCTGTTGCTTTGGACATCTCAAAAGCATTTGACAGGGTTAGGCATACTGGTCTACTTCACAATTTGAAAGATTATGGAATTTCTAGATGAATTTATGAACTGATTCAGTCTTTCTTATCAAATTGCAAAATGAAAGTTGTCTTGAATGGCCACTCTTCTAGATCTTTTTGCATTAATGCAGGTGTTCCCCAGAGCTCTATGCTTGAACCTATATTGTTCCTAATTTTCATCAATGATATTCCTGATGGCACAAGTTTTCAGCTTGGTATCTATGCTGATGACACAACTATTTACTTTTCTCTTAATAGTAAGTCTGATTGGTTCAGTAAGGCCAATTTGGAGGCTGATCTCAAAAATGACCCGCAATCTGTTGTTAGTTGGGGCAAGAAATGGCTTCTTAATTTTAACACATCTTGTAATATAGCAACAACTCTAAATAGAAGCTTTATTTAACTAATTCAGCTTTAGTGCTGAAAATGTTTATTTTATTATAGTGGATGGTTACAAGTGAAAGAGAAGATGGGATGTGTTTATTTTATTACCACACCTCCAAAACAAAACTGCTATTTTATTACCACACCTCCAAAACAAAATTGCTATTTATGGCTGATGCTAACCTCCAGGAGAGTGACTCATTACACCTTCTTGAAATTTGTACTGCTGGCTTGAAGTGAAAAGATTACATTGACTCAATTCAGTGTTGTGCTAGACAATTTTACTTGACAGAATCTGTCTTACACATTTATAAGTCTACCATTCGTCCATGCATTGAATATTGCTGCCACATCTGGTCTCGTGCTTCTACTACATGTTTAGAGATTCTTGATAAAATACAAAGAAGAATCTGCAATGTTATTTGTTCTGACCTGGCATCTCAGCTTCAGTCACTTTCTCATCATTGTAATGTAGTTTCCCTGTGTCTTTTCAATAGACACTTTCATAGTAATTGTTCTAGTGAACTTTCCTCTTTGGTAGCTAGACTCTATAAATTTAATATTAGTAGAAAAGGTCTTACAGCTGAAATGCCTAGATGAAACCATAAGCTCTATGCTAACAGTTTCTTCTATCACACTTCTCGCTTGTGGAACTCTCTTCTGGCTTCTTGCTTACCAGACAAGTTTGATTTTCAAAAATTTAAACACAATGTCAATCGTTATCTTCTGTCTTATTACTTCTATTTCTTTTATTGCTCTTGTTCCTTTTTTCTCATATTCTCTAACACTAAGTAACCCCTTGTGTCTTAGTGGCTTTATCACCTTGCTTGGGGAAAAATACTAAAAAAAAAATGCAGGCAGAGAGGGAGAATGAACAAAACAACATTAGAGATTATATACCATATTTTCCCCTATATCCATGTGAGCTGGGTTTGAATCTCACCAGGGTTGATCTTTATTCAACATAAATAAATGTATATGTATCTGTGCGTTTACTTATAAATAAACACAGATATATACAGAGACACGCACACACACACATGCACACAAACACACACACACTCACATATATTTATATATACATATATATATATTTAGAAAGATGAATGTAAGAAAAACTGTAATTCATTCCTATACATAATCATTACTGCATTCACAAAATCTAACTTACTCAGTTGGCCATTAATCTATTATTGTCGACAAGTAAACTTTTATATATATATATATATATATATATATATATATATGTGTGTGTGTGTGTATGCATGTATGTATGTATACATGTGTGTAAAGGCTTTGCGTGATAGTGTAGGTGTACATGGTTCGACTGATCTGCTGGTCATATTGTGAGTAATAAGCTTGCATAGCAACAAGGGTTCCCATGGAGGCCAGAGTCAGGAGTCAGATGAATAAAAAAAAAATGTAACCATTTTTTTTTCTTCCAAGAGAGAAATATGAGAATGGAAAATGTTGTTTTGGATGAATCAGCCAACTCGCAGGCATGCCATTCATCTCTGGAACTGTTTATCAATATCTGGGATGATATCATTATCGGCACAATTGATATTGAAGTCTTTCTTTTCGTCTTTTTTTTTTGCCAAACATGGATGGAATAGAAAGAAAGTCAAATATTTTGTTATGTCTATCTATTTCTGCATACATGATTTTGCTTACCAATCTATTTGTATACTTACACTTATCTATCTCTATTCATATCTTTATCTTCCTATTTAAATATCTATCAAGCAAGCTATTTTGTACATATACATAGAGACTGAGAAAGCATGGCTTAGTTGTGGCTCTAAGGAAGGAGCAACTAGTAAAGATCAAAGTCACTTTTCTCAGTTGTCATTTAATCCAGTGAGACAAGCTTGCTAAACATTACACCATGTCAAAGTGGCCTTAAAAATCTAAATGGGACTTAGTTTTGGTACAAGGCCATAAGCATCAGCTATCAAGCAACTCACTACTTACAAGTAATGATCAACCAAGCTAGCTCAATAATCATTACCACATGCAAGGTGGCTAGACATACATACATACATACATATATATTCAGTTATATGGATATGAGTTTGTGACCCTGGGTTTCATGCTTTTGGATTACCAGTTTGTCTGATGATTGCAAACTCATATCCATACAACTGAGTATGTTGGCTCTATCACTGATATTGAGCACTTTCAAATAAGCACTCTGCATATATAATATATACAGAAAAAAAAAATATATATATATATATATATATATATATATATATATATATATATAGTCATCCATATACAAGCCTGTTTTGCTATATCACAGCTTATCAGTGTGGTTAGACATCCGATTGCTTCAAGCCAGGATCAAAACTTGACTGATTTGGCATCAGTCAGAGATTCTAAGCCATCAGTGCATGGCAGAGATAGGGAAATTTTTAATGTATTATATACGTGATCTATACAAACACCAGTAGCCAATAGTGCTCAATTCATAACTGAAGAGTGATGTGTCAATAGCAGGAGCAGCCACTACTTTTAAAATTACCTTTTCTCTATAGTGTTCAAACAGCTAACGAGAGCATAAATAGTCATCTACATAAAAGCCTGTTTCTCTGTATCATGTTTCATTGAATAATCTGGACATATGCCTATTTATTTTAATTTTAATCATCTCAAATTCACAGATCAATTTCTTAATGTTGTTATTAAACTGAGTAAGAAAGAGGCTGTAGTTATTTTCATTTCTTTTGTTTTCCCAAGTATTTTCAATCTCATCCAAGATCATCTTCACAGTGAATGGCTAAGACAAAAAAATGAATGCTATTGATAGTTGTGAATTTTTTTGTAAATGTGCATGAAATGCACTCTATTATATCATGAACACATATCAAAATGCTTTGTTATAGTAAATTTAAAAATTAACTGTTAAGAATTATATGGATGTAAGGGAGGTAACTTAATTTATATTTATATATATCTATTTATTTAAAAATTCTAACATAAGCATGTTATAAAATCACTACAAAAATAACCATTTTGTTTCAATACTTCTGGTGTCTTGTCAAGTGATGGTGTTGATTGCAAAATAAAGAGTTTTAAAAAGTTCAAAACCAACCCCTCTGTCAATAGGAAGAAGTGTTGAAACAAAATGGCTATTTTTGTGTAGTGATTTATAACATGCTTATGTTATAATTTTTAAATAAATATTATTTGCTCTACTTTGTATTGAGCACTTTCTTAAAAATAGTGGTTATGGTTATCATAATTTATTCCATCTACATAACCCTGTATATATATATATATATATATATATATATATATATATATATATATATATATATATACAGATACAGGGTTGGTATAGATGGAATAAAATATATATATATATATATATATATATATATATATATATATTTACAATGAAAGGTCTTTCTTTAATACACAATTATTTTCAACTGTACATTCAGTCATCTTCAGGCATGGAAATTATTTTGTTTTTGCACATTAAAGAAAGACCTTATACAGCTTAAAATTTTTAAAAACAAGGATCATAACATTCATCGAGTGATTTGTAAGTTAATGCAACTTTAAAATTTTGTTTTCAAAGCGATTTCGCCATTTTATATCATTAACTTTACAAATCTACTTTTTGTATGAATGATTCATTGTAATATAAATTGAACTGCATCACATATTTGATCTATCTATCTATCTATCTATCTATCTATATATATATATATATATATATATACACACACACATTTTATTATTATTATTAATGTTTGAAAATACTCAACCTGCAATTTAAAAAAAAATATATTTTTACAATTTGGTTATCCCAAAACATTGCTTTTATAGGCATTTTAAAACATTGTTGCTATACTCATAATTAATCTTATTTAGTGTTGGTTGTATTTTTCATATATAGAGGGTTTCAAAAGTAACTACAGCTTCTTCATTAATTAGTTTAATAACAACATTAAGAAATTGATCCATCAGTTTGACAGGATTAAAATAAAATAGACATAATACATCCAGATTATTCAACAAAACATGCTTGAATGAAGATACGCTGCCTATATATATATATATATATATATATATTTATAATAAATTTTGAATAAATTACAGACATTATATCTGCTAATTTTTAATAAAATCCATTCATACTCATGAATAACCTTCCACGTATTGATGCTAAAGGATGAGAGAAATGTGCTATAGCTGTTTAAATTTCTTTCATTTTCATTTTCCCAATACTTTCTATCTTCTTCTAGAATGTTGTTGTAGATATCTCGCAATGGACGAATGGTCAGGCATGTGTAGTGTAAGCCTTCTAGTTAGTGTATTTGTTATATACCCAATATTTCTATCCATATTCACAATATAAAAAATTACTCATCAACAACACAACTAACCTACACCAAAAAAACCCCAACAAATTCAGACTACAGCCTCTGAGTGTTGATGTCAATGTTCACTTTTATCTTTACATAGGCTCTATCTCTGATATTGAGCACTTTATCCTATAAATATAGCACACCTTAAAACTATATTTCTTCATCTTTATATATATATATATATTATATATATATATATATATATATATATATATATATAATAAAAAACTTAAACACTAATATTCCATGGTCATAATTTATTCCATTGGAATCGTAAATACGATCCAATTCATCAGACCTACAAATTCAAAAAAAGAAATAGAAAAACAACTCCGGGAATAAAAAATAAATTTAATGAGAATGTATGTATGAGAGTGTGGGACAAATGTTAGAGTAAATGAAAGCTATAGGGAGTTGTTTTTTCTGTTTTTTTTTAATTTGTAGGTCCTGATGAATTGAGATCTACCTATTCTATCCAATGGAATAAATTTTGACCAAATAATATATATTTGTATTTTTATTATATCCTTATTTCCTGACATTGAGTTCTACCTGGATTTTATCCTCTTGGGATTATTTTTATACAAATATATATGTATGTATATATTTATATATTTTATATATATATATATATATGATATATATTTATATATATATATTATATATATATATATATATATCTCTCTCTCTCTATATCTCTCTATCTAATATATATGGAGGCACGGTGGAGTAATGGATAGCGGCTTGGATTGAGGAATCGGAGAGCTGAGTTCAAATTCCAGTCGAATCCATTACATTCACTTATGTGCTAATACCCTTGAGAAAAGTGTGAATCCTCTTCTTCTCCCTCCAGCTATGGGGTAAATAGCAGGACAGACTGGGTTTTATAGCCTTGGATGGCAACTGGTCTAGGAGAAGGAAAACCCTGAATTCAAAAACCTACGGAGGGTCATTTGGGGACCTTGTGGCATGTAGTGCACCAGGTCTGTGTATTCGGCCTTTCAAAAAGTGTGGATGGTCCTGCACGAAACCTTCACCACTATAATCAAATCTCATGTGCTATACATGCGGTTGGTGACCGATTGAGAATTCCAAATTCCCAATAAACTCCAATATTGGAGCCAGCTCAGACCACCCTGGGTGAATGCTGTTACAGGTAGGGGTATATATATATATATATATATATATATATATATATATATATATATAAAAAAATATAGTTTTACAGTGTGCTGTATTTAAACAAAAAACAAAATGTGCTTTCTTATTGACATGGCAGTCCCTGCAGATTATAATGTATCTTTGAAGATCTTCAAAAAACTATCAAAATACAAGGATTTTGAAGTGGAAATCTAAAAAATGTGGCACATGAGAACATCAATAATTCCTGTCTCTTGAACTGATTGGAAAAGTTTCTAATAGACTCATTAAAGGGATTCCTGGTAGCCCAATGCCTCAAAGAAATACAAAAAATTGGACTCACAAGTACAGCTCACACATTATGAAGAGCTTTATCTATGTAAAATGTATGTGATCTTAGATTATTTTTTTTTTTTTTTTTTTAATAAAAATGATTAGTGGAAAATGTCATGAAACCATTTCTGACTTTGGGTCTTGAGATGGGACCTGAAATGAAAATACAACAGAAATCAAATGAAATAATAATGATAATAATAATAGTAGTAGTAGTAGTTGTTTAGTTTAGTTCTATTCTATGGACAATATTTGTTACCCAGCATAGGGATTGAACTACATCTTCTTGGTTATAAAAACTATTAACCTATCTCCCCTGTTGGTTCAGCTGAGTTCTGCTCAAATAGTTAAATTTAAGCTAATTGTTTTTCTCTAGTCAGGGAAACATTTTCAGTTGCCTGATGAATTCTTGTCAGAGTAATTCAGGAGTGAACAGACTTTCTGTTGCCTGGATAATATCCGTAAGATAATTTAACAATAATAATAACAATGCAAATAAATAGAATCTGTCAAAATATGCATAATTATTATATTTTAATGTATTTCAAGGTGATCAGAATTTTGTTAAGAGAATACTCAATAGAGAATACTAAAAAAATCAATAAATAAGTTCAATCAATTCATCTTTTGACTGACTCAAAGTCTCGCAGAAACACTGCTCATCAACATAGTAGAAATTTCAAATTTGAAATTTGCTGGGATTTTATGATTATCATTTATTATGTAGCATATAAAGAATATATTTGGTGCTAATTCAAGACCCTTTGGCCATGATGAGCAATGTTCAAAAAACTTTGAAACTGATCAGAAGCTAAGTCAATTGAACTTTTATTAGTTTATTGACTCTTTAGTTTGTATTGCATTGTGAATTTTTATTATCTTATTAACTGTATATATATATATATATATATATATATATATATATATATATATATATATATATATTCTAGCAGCATGGCCCGGTGTTGCCTGTGCTTGATTAAAAAATAGTACGATTAATACAGCAATCGCTATCACTTGACTTAAAATATTTTTGCCCTTCCTTGCCTTTAGAGGAGTGCCCTTTGCCTTGCTGATGTTGTTACATGCCTTACTTCTTGCCTATATCACACTGCCAACTTTTTCTAATCTCTATAGTAAACATTAAATCTGTTACGAAAAAAGAACTAAACAAAATAAACACAATACGATCAGCTTTAAAAAACCGGAAAAAACATTCTTAAGGGTTGACCTTCTGTAAGCAGAATTTTTTTGATTATCGATTTTTTCGGAACCTGATTCTGAACTCAAAAATCGGGCTCTGTCATGTCCTTATGGCAGCCATTTGCAAACTTGTGTTGAAAACCGCATTGAAATCGAGTGAGAAATGTAGCCTGGGCGAGGTAACAACGCCCACGACAGACAACATGAGAAATATAGATAGTAGATAGATATGTGTGTGTATGTGTGTGTGTGTGTGTGTGTGTGTGTGTATGTGTGTGTGTATACAAAAACCAAATCACACCAAAAATATCATGTATGCACAGATAAACACAAGAAAACATAATAACAACCAACAATAAAATAATCAATGATAAATAAAGTTAACTAACAACATTATAAATAGCCAAAAAACTGCATGCAGATACACAATTATTCCCACTCAATAACCTCAAGAATAATCTGAAACACAACCATTACCACCCAACAAAATAACCATTAGATTAATACAATAGACTGCCTTCAATACATCACTGACCTGTATATATAAATAGTCAAGCAAAAACACAATAGACATGGCCTGATGATTGTATTTAGTATGAAACACTGTTGCCACTGGGTATTGACTTCAATGTCCACTTTTATATTTGCATATGCTCTATCCCTGATATTGAACACTTTAACCCATAAATGTAGCACACTTTAAAACTATATATATATATATATATATATATATATACAGTGGTGTCATCTTAAATTTATGGGAACCAGTTCTATAAAGACAGGTAATCTTATTGTATTGGTGTCTATTAGTGTGAAGCATTCACAGCCCTTTTAGATTCAGCATAGAAGGTTCATGTCAGCAGTTCAAAAGAAGAAAATTTTTAGGGTTCACATGTTTTTATATTTGAGAGTTGCTGCTGATACAAGGTTTATTTAGGGCTGGTACTGCTACTATGTTTAAGAGCTCCTACTGATATTATAAGGCACTACAAAACATTTATTTATTGATAATTATAAGTACGTTTATATTTAAGTCCATATTTTTTTTATTTCTCAGCCCATAGACATATATATATATATATATATATATATATATATATATATATATATTGATACATGTTTCATTAAATAATATAGACAAGTTGTGTCTATTTATTTTATGTAAATTCTTTTCATATCGTCTGATAAGCTTAATAACATTATCATTAAAAGATGAAAGAAAATCACCATATTGATACATATTTTTTAATCCTATCTAAGCTTTCAGCTTACATAAGCCATTATCAAAGATGACAATTACATTTCAATATATTAACCAATACACAGACAAAACAATAATGATAGTCTGTTTCTGTTTACATGGAAGATTTCCAAGCAATGACAAACACATGCATACAAGATGCTCAAAGGGTTGATAAGCTGTAGAAAATGAATCAACCACCCAAATATGCCTGAGCAAGTGTCTGCAATTGGGATTAGCTAACCAGCTTAGCAGATGGATGGATTTGGAAATGGGTAACTAACCATTTTTCTGGTTGCTTTCATTTTTGGTGCTTAAAAATGATTTTGTTGGTAATTAAAATAAGAAGAAAATTAAATCTTTTTACATCAATTTTACTTCATATCATACTTATTTTTACTGGGAATCCAGAGATTATTTACTAATAATCCAGAGATTATTACTGGGAATCCGGAGATTAAGGAATAATACTATAAAGACAGTTTCTAACCAAAATAGTTTATATTTATTAGGGGGTGCTGAAAAATTAGTAGCTTGATCCATTTTCCAAAATCTGACTAAATAGCCAAACATCAGAATTTTTTTAAATCCCTTTTTGGTATTGCTGTGAAATTTTCAGCAACTCCTTGTATATCTTAGGGTAGATCAATTTACCAAAATTGAAAAAAAAAAAATTGAAAAATTTGAATTGTCACTTCTAGATTTTAACTTTCAAATTCACTTTGGTTTTCATACTGCAATATTACAAAATAAGGAGACAGTCATAAGGGTTTTTCATAAATTTTGCCAATTTTCTTCTAAAAAATGTAAACTCTGTAAAAGTATTACCAGATTTTATATTTAGGTTGCCATAGTCACTGCTATATTCAATAATACCAGCTTAATGTGTTTAGAAACAAATAATTTAATGTCTGCAAGGACATAAACTAATCAATATTATGTGACGCCATATTTACCACTTTCCATCACCATGGTTACCATTTGGCATCACTTACAGTTTTAAGCATTTCTTTCTATTATAAAATGTAAAGCATTTCTTTCTACTATAAACAGTATAGGATTTCTGTCATTTATAAACAGTAAAGCATTTCTTTCTATTATAAAAAAAATAAAGCATTTCTTTCTATTATAAAAAATAAAGCATTTCTTTCTACTATAAGAAGTTAAGCATTTCTTTCTATTATAAACAGTAGAGCATCTTTTATTATAAACAGCAAAGAATTTCTGCCTATTAAAAACAGTAAAGAATTTCTGTCTATTATAGAGGGTTAACCATTACTTTCTATTACAAACAGTAGAGCATTTTCGTCTCTATAAAGAGTTAAGCATTTATATATCTCATAAACATTAAAGTATTTCTGTGTATTATAAAGAGTGAAGCATTTCTTTCTCTAATAAGCAGTTGAGCATTTCTTTCTACTATAAACAATAAAGTATTTCTATTATAAATGGAAAGATTGAATTGAATCAGTTGCTAGGTCTGCTGCTAGAAAAGTTGGTTCACTGTGACAATTTTTCTCTCCAGAATCTTTCTTACATATTTTACCATCCATTCATGCATTGAATATTGCTGTCATATATGGTCTGGTGCTCCTGTTATATATTTAGAGATACTTGATAAAATACAAAGAAGATGAGTGCTAATGATACCATATAACCCAGTCCTATCTGCCACATGGTCGAGTCACCAGAAACTAAACTGGTTACCTAACAAGCTTTTCTATTGAGGAAGGTGGCTAGACACCCAACAGGGCTAAAAACAAGACATGTCAAAGGGTAGATGAACCTTGTTGTAAGCTCAACGGCAATCAACAACAATGGCTTAGATTGGACTCCATAGCTATGTATGGCTAAACTGGTTCCCCAACCAGGCTTTTCAAAGTGAGGTGGGTGGTTAGATACACAGTATAACTAAAAATAAGATCTGACAAAGTGGAGGTGAACTTTAGTGTAGGGTCAATGACAATCCAGCACAATGGCTTAGACTGGGCTCCATAGCTATGTATGCCTAAACTGGTTCTCCCACCAGGCTTTTCAAAGTGAAGAGGGTGGCTAGATATATAGTAGGACTAAAAAGCAGTGAGGCGGTACTTTAGTATAGGGTTAACAACAGTGCAGCACAATGCGGTAGACTGGGCATTATAGCTATGTTTGCAAACTGTGTTCTGATGATATAGCATTGCTCTGCGGAAGGTTTCCAAGACTGAAGTCAACAGTATTGGGTTACTCTGATGCCAAGGCAAGTCTGTTTACCAAAGAGGCATGAATGAATACTTTTCAACCTAGATATGTGGAGGGAATTGGTCAGGTACTCAGCTGTTGAATGATCCTATGACCCCACCCTGGATTGGAACTGATGATGCTGATGATAATGATATCCTAGTCATAATAATCTGGACCTTCTTCTTATGGGCACAAAATATTGCTAGCCCTCATTGTCAGTCTCTTTGCATGTGTGCAGATATAGATAACATATCACCTTTTCTGGTGGGCTTATTGCCACATCATGTTAAAACACCAGTTCCTGTACTATTACTAAAGTTAAGCAATGTCGAGCCTGGTCAGTAACTAGACAACTGACCACTTGGGAACACCAGCTTGGATGTGCGAATAGTGTAATAGATAATGGCTGGAAATTAGAAATTGAAGAGCCAGGTGCTAATTCCAGTTGGGATCGTTATATTCACTTACCCACAAATATCCTTGGGGAAAGTTTCAAATCCACCCTTTCTCTCCCAGCTATGGGTTAATTAGTAAAACTTGTATCACTAAAAATATTATCTGCAAAAAATAATAACAGTGTTGTGCTAGACAACTTTTCTCACCAGAATCTATTTTACATATTTATAAGTCTACCATTTGTCATGGATTTAATATTGCTGCCACATCTTGTTTGGTGCTTTTGTTTTATATTTAGAGATTCTTAATAAAAATCTAAAGAAGAATCAGTAATATGATTAGTTCTGCCCTGACATCCTGGCTTCAATCACTTTGCCACTGCTGTAATGTAGATTGCAAAGGCGATTTTCTATAAATATTTTCATGATAATTGTTCAGATGAGTTCTCTGCTTGTTGTTTTATCCCCCCCCCCAACAGACAATGAATTGTACATATGGGGATTAGTTAGGATTTTCATAGAGATAATGAGGTATTATGGTGGATGTAGTAAGAAAGGTAAGTAAGAATGCGTTGTTTTAGTGTCAGGAATATTGTGGTATGCTTGGGTCAGTGTTTGTGGCTAGCTAAGTTTAAAGTTAAGACAGATGAAGACCATCCTTTTTGCCATTCCCCATTTTGGCCTTGTGCCACATTTTGTAAATAATTACAAATAAATATCGCTCTCTGCTATGGTGCCTGACTTTATGAATATAAGTGCAGTACTAGATTGGCAGCACTGTCTCATCGATATACAGTTAAGCTAGCTAGATGTAACCATAAATTCTATGCTAACAGTTTCTTTTCTCACACTTCTCACTTGTGGAATTCCCTTCTGGCTTCTTGCTTTTCCAGCCAACTTTAATCTTCAAAAATTGAAGGCAATGTCACTTGCTATTAACTATCCTCATGATTACTCTTCTTTTGTACTTGTTCCTTCGTGGTGTTTCTGTTTTTTAATTCTTCCACACCCAGTCACCCTTTGTATCTCAGTGACTTTAATACCTTACTTGGTATAACTTTTGCTATAACAATGGAATTTTATAATTTTATTGTTTTTTTTTTATAATTTCTAAAACTTTTCAGTTCCATAATGTTTTTATTTTTAAAATTGTAACATGATACTTGCTCTGTTTGCTTGGCAAAAACTATACCTCATGTTATCATAATATGGAATTTATCATCCAGCAGTAATAAAATCAGACTGCTAGATTATGTGACCAGTAGGTCACACAGATATATAAGGGGGCACTGAAAAATTCTTGGCCTGAACAAGAAAGGATACTAAAAGAAAATTCTGATGTTTGGTCAATTCAAGAGGTGGATCAGGTTGATGACTTTTCAGCTCCCCCTCAGTTCCTCTTCAAATAATAATAAACCTTTAAATAATTTATTTCAAGTTTTCTGACACACTGATGAATTACCTCAAACTAAATGAGCATGATGTTTTGTGCGTTTTGCATGTAGATGGCCATTTGCAATGCACAAGTGTGATCGTTATAATACCATCAGCAGATGAATATTCATGAGTTCAACATGTATTTAAGGATTTGCTTGGAGAGGCATAGAGTTTGCAGCCAGGAACTGTTGAGAGAAGCTTTCAAGTGACTATGATCTATGGTGGACTGTGCATTCCACAATTTACAGTATTTCCTCAGAGGCAAGCACCTTTTGAAGTCTGTGTTTGTTTCACAGAATTGATCCCCTTGCATGAACACAAACCAATAGTTATTGAAATCTTCTCAAATGTAAAAACCATTCATAGGATCTTCACATATGTGTACATATGAAAAATGGATGCCTCTGTATTAGTGGCTGTGGGGAATATTGTGAAAATGACCTACCTTGGAAATGCCCACGAATCTGTGCGTCGTGCAAACTCTGGCTGCTCAACGGTAAAAAGAACCAAAATAGCGGCGCCCATGTTTTATGCCAGGCAGTCACTACAACACTCTACTTTCGTCATCTTCAAAAGATCTTTATCCATGGAAATGAAAGCCAAATTACTCAATCTATATTCATGTTGAGAACAAGAAGCAGTGGCTAAGTACACTTTTTTTTTAACTTCAGTCAGTTATGTGCCATATGTGATACATGCTTAGAAGATCATGTATCTTTTGATAGATGACTGATGAGGCAGATTTTTCCTGCAGTAGGTTGCCATTTCTTTTCCTTTTTTCTTTCCGGTCTGTCCTGCTATTTACCCATAGCCGGGGGGAGAAGAAGAGGATTCATACCTTTCCCACATAAGTGAATGTAAAGGATATGACTGGAATTTGAACTCAGCTCTCCGATTCCTCAATCTAAGCTGTTATCCATTACCCCACCATACCTTGCTTTTTTCACTTACTCAGCCTAAAAGACTCAACCTTCTTTCACTTGGTTCTTTCACTTTCTTTGCATATAATGTGCAGGGTACTAGTATATGGAAGCAAGGGTCTTCTCTGCTTTCACTGCCCTACTAATGTCCCTTGTTAACAGTTTATCCTAAGAAAGGAAGGAAATATGTTGTTGTCAATTGTATGCATATTTAGTTTTGATTAAAGAAGCTCCAATATGTCCACAATACTATCAAATATCTCCTCAACACTACAAATATCTCCTCAACACTACAAATATCTCCTCAATTCTACAAAACTATAAAGGTTTACCCAAACAACAAACTCAGTATTAAAACTTGATCCTGGTTGGCAATTGGAGACTTTTGTATTTTGAATTTGTCTGCATGAAGTTGGCATCAAAGATTGTTTTTCAGGTTTTATATTTGTATGTTGTTGGTTTATAAGCAATTTGGGATAAAGTTTAATCTTTGTCCTTGAAAAAAAAAAAACTGTGTCAAAAGAACGCTTATTTCCTTAACACCTCTATTATTGTATACACTTTTGACTCCCTTGGCAATGTTTATTTATAAGTTTATAAACATGTGTGAATTAAATACAATATATGATATTTATTACGTCCCTTTTATCAAATTTCATTATTTACCATTTTATAAAAAAATAAATTTCAAAAGATATTTTTATTCAAAAATTTATAAAAATTACAAAATTATCAAAATATGCAAAACCAACTACAATGCAATACTTCTACTCACACTAATAATACTTGCTTGATAATACTCGCTCAAATAGCAATCTATATAGTGATCTGAATAGGGAAGTAGTATAGTGAACAGAGTAGAGAATAGCAATCTGTATAGTAATAGAGGATAGAATAGAAATAGTGATCCAAACAGTATAGAGGATAAACTAGAATACAGCAATCAATCTAGACGTCACACGACTTCCTATATATGTGGTTCCTCTATGATCCCGTAGTCTACTTGATTCAATAATGGGATCACCTGTGTTTGTTCACTGGCGATCTACGTTCAAACTCAAGTGTCAGCAGTGACACTTTATTGCCATAGAACAAATATCTTTGTTGTTAATTCTCAGTAATAAATAAAATGTATAAATCCACTTTCCTATGTTTTGGTTTTATTAAAATTCTAATCCTTGCTTTTTGAGCCAATAATAGTGGTGTCAAGGGAATAACAGTCCTCTTAACAAACTGCTTTTCTTGCGTGCACAAAGGTTAAGTTATTGCCTAGTTTGATTTTCTATTTACTAAGCTGAGGTGAAATTAAGGTAAATTTGAGTTGAAAGCTTGTATTGTCTCACTATTCCAAATGAAAAGAATCCGTCTGCTTTGAAAATCATTTTTTTTTTAATCTGGGATTTTACCTCGGATTCAAGAGAATGGCATGAGGCAGCTTCTTTCTATCCCAAAAAAGGAGCTCCAGGAATGCTCCCATCAATGGAACCAACACTGGATAAAGTGTGTGGCTTTAGAAGGGGACAACTTTGAAGGAGATTAAATGCTGAATTGATATGTGTTGTAGTTTTCTTTTTATCGCACCAGTCCCAATACTTTTTGATCAAACCTTGTATACACATAAATAAGTTATCTGCTGTCTATATTTCTGAGATGGGTATTGTGACTATTTACATTGTTTGGACTTTTGTCCTCATCTTTATTGCCATATTAATGACATTTCGGCTGTTGTATGCTCCAGCCTTCTTCAGGTGATATATGTTGGAATTTTGAACCAAACCCTTTATATATACATGAAATTAGAACAATCTGCCCCATGAACTAAATAAAAGGTTCAGTTTGAAATTCCAACGTATATCACCTGAAGAAGGCCGAAATATCATGCATGTGGCAATAAAGATGAGGACAACAGTCCGAACAATGTAAATAATGTGAACTATCTGCTAATTTGAACATGAGTGATGATCAGAATGAAACTATCTGCTAATCTAATCTGAGCGATGATCAGAATGAAACTATAGCTAATCTAATCTGGACTGATCTGAAACTATCTGCTAATCTAATCTGAGCGATGATCAGAATGAAACTATCTGCTAATCTAATCTGAGCGAATCAGAATGAAACTATCTGCTAATCTAATCTGAGCGATGATCAGAATGAAACTATCTGCTAATCTAATCTGAGCGATGATCAGAATGAAACTATCTGCTAATCTAATCTGAGCGATGATCAGAATGAAACTATCTGCTAATCTAATCTGAGCGATGATCAGAATGAAACTATCTGCTAATCTAATCTGAATCAGAATGAAACTATCTGCTAATCTAATCTGAGCGATGATCAGAATGAAACTATCTGCTAATCTAATCTGAGCGATGATCAGAATGAAACTATCTGCTAATCTAATCTGAGCGATGATCAGAATGAAACTATCTGCTAATCTAATCTGAGCGATGATCAGAATGAAACTATCTGCTAATCTAATCTGAGCGATGATCAGAATGAAACTATCTACTAATCTAATCTGAGTGAAGTTTAGAATTGTAATAAAACCTAAATATATGAAAGTGAATTTATACATTTTCTTTGTTCTTTAAAATTGACAACAAAAATAATAAACACTATTTAATTATGAGATTGTTTATTTACACTATTTATTTATTAGATTGTTTATTTACACTATTTATTTATTAGATTGTTTATTGGAATGGTTGGCAAAACCTTGCCTAATTGTCAATTAATTCGAAGTTTACAAAATGGTAAATAATAAGGATTTACTTATAGTTGGTTCACATATTTTAATAATTTTGTAAATGTTTATAAATTTATGAATAAAAAATTGTTTTCATATTTCTTTCTTTATAAATTAGTAACTGATAAATATTGTACTGTATTAGTTCTAATACAATTTTTAGGATGTAAATATCAAATTATTCTTGTAAATAAACAATCTAATAAATGGCATTTAATATTTTTGTTGCAAATTCTCAAGAACAAAGAAGAACTTATAAATTCACTTTCCTCGCATGTTTAGGTTTTATTACAATTCTAATCTTCACTTTTTAAAACAATAAGCATTGCCAAAGAGTGAAGGTAGTTAAAATACAAAAGCTGTTTATGGGAAACTGTCCTTTTGCCACTCTGCTTATTTGAATGAAGGTCCGTGTGTGCCACTGTTCTTTTTTGTATTAAATGTTTGTTAGGTAAGCTGGTGCCAATACTGTGCAAACTGTCAATTGTTTCTGGATATTTATCACAGAATTTGCATTTTGGGTTAAAACAATTATTATTATTATTATTTTTTTTTTTTTCCTTTGATGTCTGGTGTGTACACATTTTCTTTCTTTTCTTTCCTGCCCAGAGACCTAAGGTTAGAAATGGCATCATGACACTTTTCACTGACAAAAAAAAAAAATTCATAGATAAAGCCTTTCGTAAAGTGTGGGCTGTACTTGTGAGAAAAATGTTTTGTATTTCTTTGAGGCATGGACTTCCAGGAATCCGTTCAATTAGTCTACTGGAATCTATCCTAGGGCTCCAATTACAACAGGGATTATTGATGTTCCCATGTGCCACATTTTTGAGATTTCTGGCATCTTCTGGTCAGAATGAAAGAACAAAACTCTGCGCTTTTTATTTGGTGTCAGTTGGGTTTGAAATTAGTCCATTCTGAGTAGATCTGTTATTCTCTCTATTTGCTTGTATACTGCATTGTGCAACAAGTGCCTTTGGTGATATTATATATGAACCTGGTCTTAAGTTTATTATTGGAAATTAAGAGATAAAATTTTAGATACACTTATATAATATTAAATTATCAAAACAAAAAAAGAATCACTTCATTTCTAATGTAAGAATATTACAATTTATTTCACCTTACTAACAAATATGTTGACAATTTACAACTGTGTCCTTAAGTTAAGTGACAATGACATTTATGACAATATGTTATTTTAAAAACGATATCTATTAAAATATATTTAAAATATTTTTCCTAAAAAGACGTGTATATATATATATATATATATATATATATGAATAAATGATTAGTAATAATAAATGATTGCTATTTTTAAATTTTCTTCTAATTTTTTTTACTATTAATGCTCCTAATACAAGGCCAAAGAGGCACTCAAAGGAGATGGTTATTAAATGAGATTGTTTTAAGAGACGAGGAAAGAGGAAGTAAGATATGCATATTACAAGGATGTGTAGGATAGAGATCGGCTGATCCTGGACTCAAGACCAAGATTGTGGTTGTCAAGGAAGCATCCTCTTGGGAGTTTGTTTTTGAAAAAATAAAAATACAAGCTTATTTAAAAATAAAGAATATATATGTTATATTCCATGCTAATAGGAATATATACTTGAACAACAAGGTGGATAAAATAAGTAAAGGTTTATTGTAAAACCAGTACAATAAGAAATAAGGTAAGTTATGTGCACAATCGTTGCAAGTGAATCCATTAGTGAGTGCTACTATTAGAAGGTCGGTAGTTCTTGCGTAAATCTGAGTCATACTCAACAGATCCCAGCTAGACCCTGTAGTCCACTGACTTATAGGTAGCTACTACCTATAGTATAACCTGTCACTCATGGGAGTGACAGGTTATTCCATTACATCAATATATATATATAAACTATAAATTAGTCTGTGTGTTTTGGCTTTCCTAATATAAATACATAATTTATATACATGTATATATCATGAATAAGTATAGGTATACATAAGTGGACTGAAAGTTACTGCTATACTCCTGGACTCTCGTGTCAATTTCGACATTTGAGGATCAAGCAATTCAGTTCTTAGAATCTGACAGCCAGACTACCTGCACAAATCATTTGATTATAGTGGTGAAGGCTTGTGCAGAACCAACCACACTTTTTAGAAGAGCTGAATACTAAGAACTGGTGCACAGTATGCAACAAGGTCCCCAAACAACCCTTCACAGGTTTTGAATTCAGAGTTGGCCTTCTCCTAGACCGGTTGCAACCCAATTTGTCCTGCTATTTAACCATAGCTGGGGGGAGAAGAAGAAGATTCATATCTTTCCCAAGGGTATTAGCATGTAAGTGAATGCATTGGATTCAACTGGAATTCAAACTTGGCTCTCCATCATGCCACTGTGTCTCCATTGAAAGTTAACAACCTACTAAATACCACCCCACAAAAAATCTGAGGTCTGTGGTTAGATTTGTTTATCTGTGGCATTGAAAACACCTTAACATAAGGTCAGAATCATGATTATTTGGTATGAGTTTAGCAAAATGGGTTAAGCAAAGTAACGTCAACCCTTGTCAGTACCTAGATGGGTAACTGCTTGGGAATACCAGGTGCTGTAAGCTTGGATGTGTGGCTGGTGTAATGGATAATAGCTTGGAATTGTTAATTGGAGAGCCAAGTTCCAATTCCTACTGAGTTCATTATTTTCACATACCCTTGGGAAAGCCATGAATCCACCTCTATGTGTTAATTAGTAAAACTTGTATCACTAAAATATTATCCACCCCCACAAATTCTTACAATCAAAAAATATTTTCTGGCTTTAAATAACCTGTAATAGGGTTGATAAGCTGTAGAAAAATGAATGAATCAATCAAGAAATTAGCTGCGTTTACAATGACTAAGGGAGATAATCAATCATTTAGCTAATCTCCCATTTTAACACTGAGTCAGTTATGGAAACATTATTGTCTCATGTTTTCCATAATGTTTATTTTTTTATTTGACAAGAAAAACGAGAATAGATTTGCAGCAGATCAGTTGAGCAAAATGGTTTTTCTTTGTCTTTTAGTGAAATAGGATGTAAAGTTCTGTGTTAATAGGCAGGGCCAGTGCTAGGATCCTGCCCCACCCCATGAAACTTTGTTTTGTGGCCCCCTCTCTACTACATGTTGATTTTGAAATTTTCCAACTTGGGGGCCACAAACCCATGAAGGAAAATTGGTTGGGTAGAGCAGCGCATTTTTTAAATTACCAAAAATCAGGGAATTTTCCAATTTAAATGAAAATTTCAGTACATATTCATTAATTATTTACTTTTATAATGAATAAGTTTTTATTTTAAAAATCTGAGCAAATGTTATTCTTTTTGTAATAACCACCAATATTTTCATGACTAAATTTTACTTGAAAAAAATATCTAAGTCACAAATTTTTACATATCCATAAAGATTAATCGCCAAATGAATACTGCTAAAAAAATGTTTTACAAAGATACCAACACAACAGAAATGGGATAGTCTTTAAAAATTTGTTTTAAAAACAGTATTTGAGATTTTGTGAAAATTTTTCACATGTTGAAATCTTTAAACATTTTTATTTTTTAAGTGATCATTTTCTTGGTTTTCTAAATGCAAAAAATGGGGACTAGAAATTTTAATTAATAACAATTGACTTCTAGTTAGTATTACTATTTTAGCATTCTACTTCAGTTTTTGAATTTTTTCTCGACAAATCTTATTGGTTGAAAAATACTGCAATGCATTTGCTATATATCTTCTTCAAAATGAAAAAACTCTGCAGAATGGTATGGCCTTTTGTGGAGAATTTGACTGTTCAGGCAGGAGAACGGCAATGTGCTTAGTTTGGGTTGTTTCATTCTTACTAACTAAAAGTTATGTTTTACTAACTTTTTATAGTTATAAGGATCACATGACTTTGTTACCATGTGATCCCTGAAGTAGTTATAAAAAAGAGAAAATGTATTCCCCCTCCCCTTTAAATTCACTTTATGAAAGTTATCAGACGGTCACATTATGTTGTGGAAAGGAATTTTATTTTGCAGCTTAAGGTAAGTGCTATTGCTTTTTTTCCTTGACCTGACCAGTCTCTAGTTTTTGAGGGGGTTTAGAGATTTTCTCAACACTTTCACATACTCAATATCAAAGTCAAATGCCATTAACATTATGGCCCATCTTAAAATTGTAGAAGACATTACCTTAGGAAGTTCCTAAATATGAATTCTAAAGGTCTAGGGTTGGACCTTAGTAGGAATTTCTTTCCAATCAGAAACTGACAAGCTCTATTTGTTGTCCATATTATGGCCAATGCTTCTTTACAGCATTCTTTTCCATCTTAATAAGCTTATTGCTGTATTTATTGTTGTGATTTCTTTAAAGTCTTTGTCAATAGGTATTTGATGGTATGCTGACTTTAGATCAATTTTAAAGATTGTTTTCATACCTGCAAGGGATTTCAAAGCCCATTACTGGGGATAGGATATGAGTCTGCACATATTTTATGGTTTACACCTATTTTGTAGTCACCACCCATGCACAGATCCCTATCCTTCTTCCTTAAAATTACTAACAGGGAGGCACATTTGCTCCCTCCTTGTGGAACTCATTCCAGTTGTTTCAGTAATTTTTTAGTTTTTCCATAACTATTGGTAGTAGTGCTACTGGCACTTTTCGTGCTTCAAAATATGAGAGTGTGGGGGGGGGTATTTTCATTTAGTCTTAACTTCATTTTCATAGTTTTTAAACATTTCTTCTGACTTGACTTTGTTTACTAATTTTGTTGAATTTATTTTCAGTACATCATTTCCAATTAGATTATGATTCTTTAATCTTGGTTTTCTAATTTCTTTCAGAAATTTCTGGGTATCAATGTCACGACACTTGCCATATCTAGTTGTATCTCCAATAAAACATTATTGATTAGAGTTTTTAATAACCCCATTTCATTTGTTTTCAGTGGAAAGATGTCCATTCCTCTTCATTTTGTTGGACTGTCTCTACTTTTTTCTTTTGGATTTACACATATCTTTAAAATGATCCATTTTGAAACACGTTTCAAATCTTTTTTTTATATACAGAACATTTTTGTTTTTTTCTTTTATGTTGACATCTACAATAAATAAACATTATTCTTTATCATGTATCTACCAGATCCATAATCTTTGTTCTATTAAATTTTCCAATTAATTCTTGTTCTTGAACAAATTCAACACACTGTTCTAGTGACAACTTTCCCAGTTGTAAATGTATTAGAGTTATTTTCTGATACTCCTCATTTTGAAGGTCATTTACCAATTTCATTTGGATCAAATCCTCTGCTGGTTTGACTGCTTTTCTGACTCCAGCTTCTCAAATTCACAATATTTAGCACCCGTTTTAAACAAATAAACATATTTAAACATATTCAATAACTTGTTCATTCACTTTTTGAGAACTATTCATAAACTTATCTCTCTCTGCATTCACTAGTTTTTTCTTGGGTGTTATGTTTTTCACAGTTAATTGACTTGTAACATCAAATGTTATTTCTTCCAACTGTCTTGGGTGTGTAATTGCTGATAATTTTATAATGGCCTCACAACCAGCAGTTTCCAACAAGAGGTCCATTATTTGGTTTTCTCCTCCAATTGATTTTGAATACTTTAGGGTTTTTGTTCTAGCTTTAACTGCTAGTATTCTAAGCCACATTATGCATATTCATAATTATCAAGTGATAATTGTTTTTTAGATCTCAGTGACACTATTGTTGTGTAGTGTTACTGACTCACAGGAAGTAATATGCACTCAACTGCCTCATGAGCAATAGCCATAGCTACTCATAGTCTTTGTGATTTCATATGTAAATGAGTCACCTTAATGACAAAATCAAATTTATTTTGATTGTTTTATTGTTAAAAGCTGATTATAAAGATTCTATTATTTTTTTTTTTACTATGGTTGTGTTGAAATATGTGCTATAAATAGTAATTTGGTGTGTAATAAATAATAAAACATTGGTATTTCTTAAGGTATATTTTTTATTGACAAACAAAAGATAGCTATTCTAGTTTATTTAAAGAATTTGCATTAAGTTTACTTCAAATATTAAATATATCATGAATAAAAAATATTTAAGACAAGTGTGGGTGAGTTAGAGGGAGGTTCCATCATTTCATTAGCACAGGAGCCCCAAAAAGTCATAATCTGACACTGGCTAGAAGCTCTTTATTCAAATTTTCTTGATTTGGCAATGTCGAGAAAACTGCATCTTTAATTTGTAGTGAGTCCCGATAAAAATAAAAAGAATTAAAATTAAAATAAGGTATTTGCACTTTCCTTTAAAACCCTTATGTCTTTCTCTCTAAACTTCACTTTCTGTACTTCTCTCAACCTACAAGAAGGCAACCCACAAATAAAAAGATGAAAAAAAGACTGGCTGAATAACGCTACAAATTTGCAGGATCAGAGTCTACTTATTAATCACTGAAAAATACCAAAAATCATGAAGGCTCCACACATAACTTCCATTATAAAAAAAATATAAAGAGAAAGGAATGCTGGAAAATAAAATAATTTGGGCCAATATAAAAAACTGACACAAAGAGACTTTTGATGTTAATTGAAACCAATGTTTGCGCCAGAGTCTTGGAGCCTGGTAAACAGTAACATCAGCAAACAAGACCATCCCCACCCCCAAAACTAAAGGAGGAAAAAAAAAGGAATGGATGACAGATTCTATTTCAGCACACGTTTTGCTATCCCTTTTCATTTTTGCCTGTCTGCATTTGTTACGAATTTTTAAGTGCAATGTCTTATATTCTGCACTGTTTTTTATCTCCTTTTCAACATATCAATAATGATAGGTTGAAAAGGAGATAAAAGACAATGCAAATGTATGGTGCAGAATATAAGACATTGCGCTTAAAAATTTGTAACAAATGCAGACAGGCAAGAATGAAGAGTCAACAAAACGTGTGCTGAAATAGAAAGAATGATTATTACAGATAAAGCAGATAAAAATAAAGGAATTAGAGAACTAACAGGACAAAAGACATGCTCATCAACAGGTTGCATAAAATCAAAGGATGTGACATTGATATTAGAGAAAGAAAAAATAGTTCAGAGATTGCTTCTATGACAAAAGAGAACAAACCACAATAAACAGAAATATCAAAGGACCAGAAATAATATATATATATATATATATATATATATATATATATATATATATGTATGTAAGCAAATATACGGATATAGATCCGACAATATGAAGAAAAATATATGGAAAAAACAAACAAAAATCCTTATATGCAATTATGCTGTTTTAATGTTAATATAATGTCAACATCGGACGTTTCGGTCTAACAAACCATTTTCAGGACATTTTCACAGCGTCGCCCACGACAACATGACCATGTTTAAACGGAACGCTGATCTTATAAAACTTTCAGTTATCTGTTTGGATAAGTCTTGTTCTTCTGTCCATCATCTTTGTCATGTTGAATTGATAATGTTAATTATATTTTATGAATACGTACTGAAGATGGTTTATTAGACCGAAACGTCCGATGTTGACATTATATTAACATTAAAACAGCATAATTGCATATAAGGATTTTTGTTTGTTTTTTCCGTATATTTTTCTTCATATATATATATATATATATATACACACAGTATGTGATGGGTGAATTGTCACCCTTTTATATTTTTAATTTCATGCATGTGTGTTGCTTGTTTTTGATTTTGTCAACTGCAAAGTATAGTAGGGTCAGTTTGGCACTCTCTGTAAAAAAGAGCACCGTGACACAATTCATTCTGCTAGAAATTCTGAAATGGCATGCTGTACTGCTTGGTATTTGTGCTGGAAGCTACAATACAAACATTTCAGAGTAGTGAGGAATCAGGAGTCACTGCAGCCGCCAGTGAGGAAGGTTCCAGCTAAGGTAGGGAGATAGCTTGCTATCTTTTCCTTCAGCTGAACTACTAAGTGAGAAATCATATTGTTGTGAACTACCAACCAGTGTTTTTAAAAACGTTTGTTGTCATTATTATTATTATTATTATTTGTTGAAAGTGATCATGGCCAAGGAGATGAACCTGTGCTTATAGCGAGTTGGGTGTATATGGAAATACATTCAACCTTGGATGTCATCATAGGTGCAATGAACAACGGATGATCAGAGAATGTTATCATAAAACTTGTCACAATTTTGCCACGAATGGTGTCACAGATGTGAAACTTTCTTTGAAAATCTTGACTTCAAAGAAATTAGACACTGAGTTTAGGAAAAAGAAAGACAAGAAAATAACATGCCTATGTGAAATCATTTTTTTTATATAAAATTAAGAAAAAATTAACACAAGTGTCTGAAGTTAAAATGTATTGTTTCTGTTCATGCATACAGATTTTCACCAGTATCAAATTATGCACCAATAATCGGCCTTAACTGAGCATGTAAAAGAACTTTATTTCAACAATCCAAAAAAAGCTAAGTATTTCAAACTTTTTCTCTTTGTTTACTTTTGAATGTATGCAATTATATAACCCTTCTCTGAACAATGAACTCTCTTATCTTTGTCAAACATTATTTTGTTTCATATCATTTAACTTGATGTATGAACATTTCTTGTTCATGACAATTTGTTGAAACTATGGACTTTAAAAATTTCTGATTTATTTGCTTGAAATCAATCACTGATAACTTCAATAATGTAAATTCATAAATAAATTCCTTATCTTATTATGTTAACATTACCCTATTTTCCTCGTTATTATCAGCTTCTACTAACTTTCCTGGCGTGGGTAAACCAACTGTTCATTTTAACTCCAAAGTACCATATCACTATACATCCAAAGAAAATAGTGAATAATGAATTGTAGAGAAGGTAAACATTTTGAAATCTTTTTGTAAGCAAATATGAAGCAATATTCAAAATTTTAAATATATCGGTTACTATCCTATTCAGTCGTACCAGTTTATGTAACTCAGGAAAAATAATAAAATCTCATGAAGTAATAATCTTACTCAGAACTTACTTGAAAGTGTTTTTTTTTTTTGTCATGAAAGAAAACGAAAAAAACAATGCAAGGGAGATAATTAAATATAACTAGGTGACTTATTTCCCCTTAAACAAAAAAAATGAATGCGCAGCATATTATTAGTCTTAACCAAATCGGGCATTGCAATTGTATATTACATGGTGCAACTTTGCTCGGATGTTTATAAAATCTATCGCAAACATATATCTTCATTTTAGATAAATAATAATTTAAATGGAAATTTATAAGTTATTTTTCTTATATCATTGCTGTTCTTTGGGCTAAGCTATTTGTATATAAAAAAAACACCTTTCAATTGTCTCCAATCCATTTTAGAGAAAAAGTAATTGAAAGGAAATAAAAATATTTAATATTTTAATCTAATATTTACAAGAATGAAAACATTAAGAATTTCAGATCACAAATTTATAATGATAATTTTTAGTGTCTTGAAAATACATCATTAGAAAAAGTTTAAGGAAAATACAAGAAATGTAAAGTGAAAAAGCTTATGTTACTTCTATCTCAGATTTTATAAAAATTATTTTGACCCAAGCAAGGTGATAATGCCACTAAGACACAGTTACTGAGAGTGAGGGGGGAAAAAAAAAAAAAAGAAAAAGAAAGAAAGAGAACACAGATACTGACAAATTTTAGCAATATTTGTCTATATCTCTGAGGTAAGGTATTATGATTACTTGCATTATTTGGACTCTTATTCTCATCTTCATTGCCATATTCACGTTTCAGATGCTGTATGTACTGGCCTTCTTCAACCATCGACAATCACCTGAAGCATACAGTGGCCGAGATGTTGTGAAGAGGGCAATAAAGATGAGGATAACAGTCCGATTAATGTAAATAATGCAAGTAAATTTTAGCAATATTTAAAGAGGAAAATGCAGAGATTGGCATTTTAAAATTTTTTAGCTGGATGTTTTTAAATTCTATTTTGCTCAAGGAAGTTCAGAATTTCAAACTAAGCTACCAATTTTTTTTTTCTCAGAAATAATCTCACCTAAGCCAAGCAAATATTATAAAAAAAACCCTACTCTGAAATGACTGAAAGTAAATTAGCTGAAAAGTTTTTAACTTTTAATTTATAGATACTAATTCACTTTTGGCTATCTTTAAACTATGGACAAAATCCCTTAGTACATTGTTGTTAGGTGAGAAAAGGTATTTAATCTCAAGTCTACCTTTTGCAAGATCAAATTTGTATATAATTTTATTTGTGGATTTTGGATTGATTGTGAGAATAGCAATGTTCATTTCTTGGTACCCAGGTTGTTAGGTACATCAACAAAGTATCTTCAAACAATACAAGACAGAACATGTAATTGATAAAATGGTTAGAACTAAAAAATTACCAAAATATTGCACTTTGTAAGGATTTATACATATAAATTCCTTACATAAATGTTGATCATTTATTTTATATATTTCACTTGTTTGACAAAATGCTTCATCAGTTATGCTTACATATTTTAGCTACCCGAAAGATGCCATTAAGATTTAATATGAATTTCTTCCATAGACAGTTTGCTAACGGTCTAATGGAAAATAGTTTGATTATATTCCTATTCAAAAGAGTGTCTATTAGGGAGTATCCCTTCAGGATGGAGGTGACCATGACTCTCCACAACTTCCTGTCTCACTCTAAATAAATTTACCATTCCTCCTTGTCCTGTTATCCATTCACAGAAAATAAAGCAGGTTACTCATTTTCCTCACTGCCTCTCTTCTTTTTAGTCCTGTGAGTGTTAAATTCTCCAGGCCTTCCTTCCACCTTATGAAAGCCAGAATTTTTTACTGTCTTTCTGATTCTAAGTGTCCTTATTTCTATTTCCCTTAAAAGTTCCTTGCAGATCATGTGTTCAGTCCATTGCATTCTCAGTATGTATGTAGAATCACATTGTTCACTTCTGTGAAGAAATTCACTGCCATATAGATTAGGTACAACATAATTTAGCTCTCATGTAATATTGTTATCAGCTACCAAGTGTCATTGGTATACTGTTTAAGATTACTTCTGCTGATAATAAATACTGCTAGGTCTTCATTCTCTTTCAATGATCTACACTGTATTTGTCAAATAAGTATTGAGAAAACACTTCCTTGTCTTACATTTATACTTAGTTGTTTCCTATGCAAATACAGGCAATTTGTTAGATTATCATCTTCACTATACAAAGTTTTCCTAACAGTTCAAGTATCATATATACTCGCAGATAGGTCGCACCCCTACTTTATGGCATAATAATTGAAGATTTACTGTTGACTTGCAAATAGGTTGCGCTATAATCTGAGGAGTCATACAGCCCTTTTAAAATGTAAGAATTATAAGATATCTACCTTTATTTCAAAACTTACAATTATTAATAGACTTTTGCAGATTGATTTCCATGTTCTGCATAATTTAGTATTTTTAATTTAAAACCAGCTTCATAACTTTCTTTTACTCATGATTAGTGTTTGCAACAATTAAAATTATAAACTATAAATTTGGCACAATGCAAAATAGCACATTCATGCGCTTTGTTATTTGTAAATAACAATTAAGAATGCCTTTTAATATTATATGAAACAACCATTAAAGAAAATTGTCTCAAAGAATATATTTCATTTAAGTCATATTTTTCAATGTATTTTATATTTTGCAGAATAAATTGTGTGACTATTTTTTTCAGTATAAGTAGTACCCTACAACGTAACAACTACCCCAGGTACATGGCAGCAGCCCCCCAAAACTGTGATAGGCAGGTACAAGAGGAGGACAACAACACTCAGAAAACAGTCTGCCTGCCTTATGTGAAGGGGTTATGAGAGAAAATACAAAGGATCTGCAGTCCATATAACATAAGGACAACTTTCAAAAGCTGGACGACACTCTGCAGATATCTGAAACCACCCTAACTTGGTTACAGACATAGGATCTGTAACATTTTCATGGGACACTATTTACATTATTCGTACTGTCCTCATCTTTGTTGCCATATTTATGTTTTAATGTATGTCAGTTATCTCCTGTTAATTCCCCTCTGCCTTAACCGGGTATTGAACTCACACTTTTTGGGGTCCTGTAACTAGATCTAACCAACTTGGAGGGGAATTAACTGACATCCATTAAAATATGGCACGTGGAACTAGAACAGTCAACTCCAGTGAGCAAAATAAAGGGTTCAGTTCAGCATTCCAACTACCTGAAGAAGGCCGGAGCATACAACGGCTGAAATGTAATAAATATGGTAACAAAGATGAGCACAATAGTTTGAATAATGTAAATAGTGTACATAATACCTCATCTCAGAAATATAGACATTTTTCTTTGTCAATAAACATGTGGTTCCTTAAGAATGCATGTTTGGGGTTTCTATATCAGTCTAGTGCGAGGGTCCTCACCAAACAGTATCAATGAATATTTTAATTTTATTTATTTGTTGTGATGGATATTTGAATCTAGCAGCATGAGGCAAGTTTAAAGCAGTGAGTCAGTATAAATTTTTTCTATATGGAGAAAAACCACAGCTTTATTGTTTAGGGTAGTATCATTTCAGATTTCTCAGAAATCATGTTGTCAAGGTAGTGCTGTTTTACATTTGTTGACCAGATAGGTGGCACCCCTAATATTTTGTGACATTTTTGGTAAAAAAAAAAAAAAAAAAAAAAAAAAGTGTGACCTATCAGTGAGTATATACAGTAGGTGTTTGCATGCTTCAACTGCTTTTATGTAATCTGTGAAAGACACAGGCTTTTCTTTAGTTGCATTACCCACTGATCATGATAGTATTTCTTGTTCCATGGTTTTAATTCCATAGAGTTCTTACCCTATTTCCATCTTAGGTCTGCTAGCTTTATTCATTAGAATCATTAAGTTCTGCAGGTCATTAAATTGAATTAAAGTTCATGAAAACAGATCCATTAATTCAATTACTTTATCACATTGCTCTTCTTAATCTCCAAATTTTTCTCAAGCTAACGGCATTAATATCACCCTTCTGCTATTTTGTTTGTTCATCTCGCTTGCCCTTACCCCAAACGTTTTCTAATATAACAGGTCTCTGCATATTTTTTTTTTATGTATTGTAGGTTATCTCCTTTTGTAGTGGAAGATTTCTGACACATTCTATCTTTATGCATTTCTTTCTAGGAGTATGCAAGTCTAGCATTTTAAGTTTCCAGCCAGTTACTTCAGCATAAGCAAGTGTATTAGCTTCCAAACACTTTTGCATCAACCTATCCATCTCAAGTTACAGCACTGGTACCTAATATTGCATATGACTTACTTTATGTAATAGATTTCACAACTTCCTGCTGCTTCACTTTGGCTCTACTGAGCAACCTATTGATATTGTGCATTATTTTGCAGGAATAGTACATGGAGTTTATAAATGGGTGCCAATAGTCACAAAACAGTGCAATATAGTAGTTATCGGTCAATGTGTTCATGATGAAACAATTCGCAAATGCAGCCATACCATCATGGTGTTAATAGCAGCCTGCATGGTGCTGTTTACATTAGTAGTCACAAGCCCTCCAAAATATAGTAGCCCATCAGTCTTGTACCCACTATCATGAACACCCTTGCCAGTGTTCATGTTTACTTATTAGAAATCAGAGTACAACTCACATAGGTTTGGTATATCCAGGATGCCCAGGTATGGTTGCATAATCAACCATTACATATTGCTACCCCAGTATTTTGGGGAATCTTATTTAGACCATCAGCATGATCATATTGCCATAACATTTTGGTAGACATACTTTCTGGCCTTCCAACTTGTGGTGTTATACACTGCAACAAATCAGAATTTTGAACCAGATCCTTATTTAATCCATGGGTTAAGTCTTATTCTGATTTCCATGCTTTATGTTAATCTTCATTTTTATTCATCTTGGTTTTGGTTGTTTCAGTAGAAGAAATGGATAGATTATGGGAATTTAACTTTTAGTACTCTGTAGGTGACTATTTTCTTGGTGGTTGTGTAGTCATATCCTAAACAATCTTGACTGAAACTGAGAGCCAGGCTACTGAAATTTTAAATATATAAAACACTATATTTTTAAGGGATTCCATATACAGGGATTAATATTTATAAACTATGCAGAGTGCTATGTCCACAAACACCAGAGAAATAGATATATTTTAAATCAACATTTAAATTCACTAGAGAGGTCTCAAGACAGTCACAGACTGATTCAGTGAAGAAATGCTCATACATGTATATAAAAAATTTGCTTAAATAATACACACTAAAGAGATGTGAAAAATAAAGTTGACAGTAAAGAAAAAGGAGAGCTGTTTTCACAGCTAAGATTGGCTGCATATTTTTAGTGGCCAGATAAAATTGCCTAAAGTGATTTCTCATCTGGGAGATATAACTACCTTTTCATTTGTTTTAAAACAATCTGGGGAAACTTTCCAAGCAGAAGTTATAGAAGCAGGTGCTGAGAAGTTCTCACCTTCTATCAGCTTTCTCATATTTGTTCCAATTGAAATATCGATTTTGGATAGAAAACTTTTCAGCACCCCCTTATAGATTTTATCAAAAATATTCAGGCTCAAAAGAGAATAAAATATAAAGTTCCTTAGTTTTACTTTATTTTGCTTAACAGAGTTAATCAATATTATGAAGTTTCCATAATCGATTCTTCAGTGTGTTTGCCCTTGTCTGCAGCAACACGTGAACGGCTTCTTCTGTCCAAAATACGCTTGCGGTCCTTGTCCAATTTTAATTTAACAATAACCACCTGAAAATATAGGACAAGATAAAGATTCATTCTTCCAGGTAAAATTTAATTGTTTAAACAATTTTCAAATCATTTCAGTAAAATCTAAAATTGACAACTGCTGGAAATTACTTTTTGTAAGGTACCATTTTAAAGATCTACAGCACAAAATAAGGGTTCATATTTGATAGGAGGATTTTAACCCTTTCAAGTTAACATTCATATAATTAATATATACAGCAAAAAATATTGTTCATTTCAGTAGACATATCAAAATGACCAACTTAGAAAAATAATATTATTGAATGCATTATAAATATAGTAATATGACATCATGTTCACTTTATCCCATATCAATGAGTTTTGGGGACAATTATGCTCCACAGGATGTGTTAAAAACATCTGTGGGACACATATGTCCCAGGGGACTGAGAAGGGTCAAGGAACATTAACAAGTCTCTTTCATATATAAAGTTTTAACATGAACTGTGTATCATTGGGATGACTGTTGCAAATGATGCAATTTTCTGTTGTAATTACTGAGTTCAAGAGAGGTCAAGTCAAGGAATATTTAAAACAATAAATAAATAAAAATTCTTACATTGGATGGGTGGATGCCGACATGAACTGATGCACCATTAGCCTTCTCTCTTTGGATTCTTTCAATGCAGATGACAAATTTCTTTCTGTAGCATTGAACAACTTTGCCAACCTGTTGGCCTTTGTAATGTCCACGAACAACCTACAAAATTATGGTCAACATTTAAAGAAAACAGACTACACAGAAATAGAATTCATCTCATTCAATCATTTTTAATTTGAATGTTTCAGTCAATGTAAAATACACTTATCATTCACAGTGGATTTGGTATGTAGGTTCTTTGGTTTACTAAAGCTAGTTATATAACTTTTTTAAAATTCAAATAGTTTAATTATAAGATCACTTTACATCCACGTCTTTTATCTAATACTATACCAAATTCTAACTTTTCAACAATTAACAATATTTAATGATAAAGAACTTAAAATATGTTCACATTAAAATTAACTTAAAAAAAAAAAAAAAAAAAAAAAAAAACATTGGAATTTAATTTTAGTGACAGATCAAGTTACATTTTCCTTTTACAAAGGATGGCACTTTACCATGTCTGCAACATAATCTGAGATATTGTTTTTAATCCACTAGAAAAAGGAATACGAATTAATTGAAAAAAAAAAAAAAAAAAAACAAAATTCAAAGTATTGTCGTTTAAGCGGTAAGATTTCCTACAGGTAACAAGTAGGCTACCCAATTCCTAAACATTTATTATTACCTTGCTTTGTTAAAAAAACCCAAACCAACTACTTAAAACAGTTGGCTGAGCGTACACCAAGGTTAACAATGACAAATACATACATCTGTAGATTCTTTTGTTTTTTTAAATAGATAGAATTTTAAAACATGAAATCAGAAAGAGAAAAAGAAAACTTTGGTTATTAAGTTTAGCATTCCAAGATCATTTAACACTAGTAACTAAGTTCCTTATGCTTTCTTTTTTGTATTAAGAACCTCATGCCTAGTAGTTCATATAGTATACAAAAATCGTTTATCAGTGTTAAAAAAAGAAAGAAAAGAAATCAAGTTAAGCCCCGATACCAATCTGGCTTTTATGTGCAAATGCATAGAATGCAAGGGAGATAAATCATAGTTTGGTATGTAAGATCAGTTTGAAACGCTAATCTTAATATTTGAACACTTTATCCCTTTATCTTGGGGTGGGGGAATGAATAAATCGATTGCTACCTATGACAAGCCTTGAATAGCTGTATATTTCTGAAATGAGGTATTGTTCGGACTGTTGTCCTCGTGTTTGTTGCCATATTCGCAACGTTTCGGCCGTCGCAGGGCTCCGGCCTTCTTCAGATGATTGGAATTTTGAAGCAACGAAGAGGAGGACAACAATTCAAATAATGTAAATGACAAGCCTCGATTTCAGAATTTTTACTTCAAGAAAAATTAAAGAAATAGAATGATCATTTATTTGTGAACAGCTACTAATCTTCGATTGATTTATTTTCTACGGTTTATCAACATGTTAATTAAAGCCATAATATATTTTTAGATTTTAAGAATCCCCCACCTCCCGAGATGTTTCAGAAATGCAAGTTTTACTAATTAATCCATAGCTGGTGGAGAAGCCCAACAACAAGAGGTATAGTTATTATTTAGAGATTACGTGACATGAAAGTACCGTTTTGTTAGAATAAAGAAAAGCATTTCCTACAAACCTGAACTTCATCATCTTTTCGAATAGGCATATTGCGTACGTTGTACTTCTGTCGCAATTCTTTGGACAATGGAGCTGTCATGAGTTTCCTTCTGATGTGAGACGGGGCATTGAAATGCCTCTTTCGATTCTTCCTTCTGGAAGAGGAAACTAGCTTGTTCAACTTCATTTTTTTTAGTCTGGAATAGAAAAAAAAAAAAAAACTATGTAAATATATTAAATATGCAATCAAGCCGTAACTATTCACGTAGAAATTCCCAACAAGTTATTTATTTCGTTTTTTTTTCAGCTACCACTGATCATGAACATTATTTTCGTCATGCAATTTTAAGGTGTTTTTTTTTTTTGTATATTAAGTTTCCTTTAAAGATTCCGAGCGAGTCTTTATTTTAAATTATTTATAGCATAGTTACTTAGAAAATCATAGAGAAAAAAAATTTTATCGGAAAAAATTCAACTGCAACAGTAACACGAAATAGTAAGATATTCCGGATCAAACAAGAAGTTTGAAATTAAAGCTGTAGTAGTGTGTATATTGAAGTTTACTACTAACAGTTATTTCAGAACATGAATAACCTAGTCACTTTCCAGCAAAATAGCTTTTAATAATAAAGAGCATTTAAATAATTCAAAGTCTTTGTAAAAAAAAAAAAAAAATGATCAAATGACAGGATCGTAAAGAACTTCGAATAATGGGACATAACATCGAATATAAAGAAACAACACATAATTACTAACGTTATCTTGTAATATCTTACATTAAAAAATAAAACAATCTTAGCAATTGTATAACAATTTCTAGCAAGAACAAGGTACTGAATAAAGGATAAACGAAATAAAAAATATCAGAATCAAAACTCAAGTTTAAACACGTGGTAAATGCAATCTTGGAAATCGGCAAAGATGGCTACGGTGATATTTCTTAATAAAATCGGCATTAAAATGGGATACAATAGTCATATTTACTAAATAACCATAAAGACGGCAAGTACATAACGTAACAAAATATAATATAGCAATATTTGATTAAAAAGATTAAAACCTTTCATAGGATTTCAAACGATATTGGAGAAGAACTAACCTCTGTCCGAGTTATCACAAATGGCTGACGGAAAAGAACATCCGGTTATTTGAATTCTGGGAATTTGCATTAACTAACGCACTTTCGTATTTAAGATTATTACTTTATTTTAATTTGAGGATAATTAAAACTGCTTTTAATTATAATTGCTTGGAAAATCATCGATATTATCTATTGTTATAAATCAATAATTAATATAATAAAATGTAGCAATTTTTATTTCGTATTAGTCAGTTATTATCTCCCTTAGAAAATTCACTTAAGAAGGGGGGGGGAGGGAAAGAAAAGAAAAAAATTGTTTTAGATCGCCTCACAGACAAATTAAATTAATCATTTAAAAAAAAAATGGAAAAGATCCCAAGATGTATTTTTAAGTTGGTTGCTAATAAGACGTTCATTTAATTTCAACGAGGAATTATTTTGCTTTTGTATGTTCTTTTCTTCGTTGGTATCACAAGGTTTGTAAACAATTAATTCTAGATAGAGATTCATTGACTTATTTATTATTCCACGTGTAAAATGTTATTCTTTATTTGAATTTCTTTCCTCATTTTGTTTTGTTTGATTTTATTGATATAAAAATCTAACTAAGTATTAATTTGAGAGAAGATTTTTTTTTAAATCCTCGCATAAAGTATTTCTGTTGCTTTTCTTATAAAATCTCAAAATTCTAATGAAAGATAATGATAGATTGAATGAATATGGAACCAAAGCAATAAATTAAATTGAAATAACCTTAAAAGAACAAATATAGAGATGTTTTGTTCCCTGAAAATGATTTTTTTTTTAAATTAACATTTGAATAACGTTCAGAAGTTATAGCAATTATAGTTCCAAAATTAAAATCTTTAAGGATTGTCGGCACTTTGATCCACTTGACCGCGATGGACTTTTACTAAAAAAAAACAAAAAACGATAAAAAACGCATTTTAAATAATTTAAATAAAGGCTTTATTTGAAGGTAAATTGTGGTCTTCCTAAAACTAATCCATATAAAAAGAAAATTTTATTTCTGTATATAAATAAAAGTTTTAGACAAAAACATTGGTACGACATTCACTCATCGATTTTCGAACTGCCATCATAGATGAAAAATGTAAACAACAAATTTAAAAATACAATATTTAATGTTTCGAAGCCAGGAAATTTAAGGATAATCTGAATTTTGTGAAATACTTTTTAGATGAAAACAATAAAAATAACGTTTAATGTCCGTGAAGTAAAAAATAACTAACATTCTCATTACGCAATATCTTAAAAAGCGCGCGAAAAAGTGAAATAAAATAAAAATTAACCTAAAATTTAATAAAAATTAAAAAAAGATGCCCAAGGTTTTCTTAGCCAAACATTAAATGCCCGAGATGTGTCCTTAAGGACTCGATACGAAATTTATGATTTAGTATTGGAAATGATGTAGAAGAGGGTAATAATGGTGAATTATTGATGTACCTTCTGGAGTTAGTAGTCTTACCTTATGTCATGGGGACACGGCTATCAATAAACAAACTAACAAACTACATGTCATTCATTGTCACATTCCAGGGGACATTGCGTCTTCAACCTTACAGACCTGTATGATAACTGCAAAGTTAAAAAGATTCTGACTGGTTTAAAGAAATTAAAAACGAAGACATTTAATTTACTATGCATGAAACAGTTTCTTTCAAACATGAACATAATGATGATATCGAGCACAAACATTGGATATCAGAAATGATAAATATAGTCCTTGGAGATAATTGTTCACAATGTTTGCAATTACTTTGTTCAGCAATTTGGTTAGCTGCAGATAAAATGTCTCCTCTTTTGTTGAATGTGAAGCACAGATACTCCTGTTGCATTTCTGACATGAATACAAGGATTTTTTTATCAAAGTTCCTCAACATGGGCCAATCTCTTCCGATAAAGTTTCTCAACATGGGCCAATTTCTTCCGATAAAGTTCCTCAACATGGGCCAATCTCTTCCGATAAAGTTTCTCAACATGGGCCAATTTCTTCCGATAAAGTTCCTCAACATGGGCCAATCTTTCCGATAAAGGGCCAATTTCTCAACATGGGCCAATTTCTTCCGATAAAGTTCCTCAACATGGGCCAATCTCTTCCGATAAAGTTTCTCAACATGGGCCAATTTCTTCCGATAAGTTCCTCAACATGGGCCAATTTCTTCCGATAAAGTTTCTCAACATGGGCCAATCTCTTCGAAAAGTTTCTCAACATGGGCCAATCTCTTCCGATAAGTTTCTCAACATGGGCCAATTTCTTCCGATAAAAGTTCCTCAACATGGGCCAATCTCTTCCGATAAAGTTCCTCAACATGGGCCAATCTCTTCCGATAAAGTTCCTCAACATGGGCCAATCTCTTCCGATAAAGTTTCTCAACATGGGCCAATCTCTTCCGATAAGTTTCTCAACATGGGCCAATCTCTTCCGATAAAAGTTTCTCAACATGGGCCAATTTCTTCCGATAAAGTTCCTCAAACATGGGCCAATCTCTTCCGATAAAAGTTTCTCAACATGGGCCAATCTCTTCGATAAAGTTTCTCAACTTCCGATGAGGATTTCTCAACATGGGCCAATCTCTTCCGATAAAGTTCCTCAACATGGGCCAATCTCTTCCGATAAAGTTTCTCAACATGGGCCAATTTCTTCCGATAAAGTTCCTCAACATGGGCCAATCTCTTCCGATAAAGTTCCTCAACATGGGCCAATCTCTTCCGATAAAAGTTTCTCAACATGGGCCAATCTCTTCCGATAAAGTTCCTCCAACATGGGCCAATCTCTTCGATAAAAGTTTCTCAACATGGGCCAATCTCTTCCGATAAAGTTTCTCATGGGCCAATCTCTTCCGATAAAAGTTTCTCAACATGGGCCAATCTCTTCCGATAAAGTTCCTCAACATGGGCCAATCTCTTCCGAAAAGTTTCTCAACATGGGCCAATTTCTTCCGATAAAGTTCCTCAACATGGGCCAATCTCTTCCGATAAAGTTCCTCAACATGGGCCAATCTCTTCCGATAAAGTTCCTCAACATGGGCCAATCTCTTCCGATAAAGTTTCTCAACATGGGCCCAATTTCTTCCGATAAAGTTCCTCAACATGGGCCAATCTCTTCCGGTAAAGTTCCTCAACATGGGCCAATCTCTTCCGATAAAGTTCCTCAACATGGGCCAATCTCTTCCGATAAAGTTTCTCAACATGGGCCAATCTCTTCCGATAAAAGTTTCTCAACATGGGCCAATTTCTTCCGATAAAGTTCCTCAACATGGGCCAATCTCTTCCGATAAAGTTTCCTCAACATGGGCCAATCTCTTCCGATAAAGTTTCTCAACATGGGCCAATTTCTTCCGATAAGTTCCTCAACATGGGCCAATCTCTTCCGATAAAGTTTCTCAACATGGGCCAATTTCTTCCGATAAAGTTCCTCAACATGGGCCAATCTCTTCCGATAAAGTTCCTCAACATGGGCCAATCTCTTCCCGATAAAGTTCCTCAACATGGGCTCTCTTCCGATAAAGTTTCTCAACATGGGCCAATCTCTTCCGATAAAACAGTTTCTCAACATGGGCCAATCTCTTCCGATAAAGTTTCTCAACATGGGCCAATTTCTTCCGATAAAAGTTCCTCAACATGGGCCAATCTCTTCGATAAAGTTTCTCAACATGGGCCAATCTCTTCCGATAAAGTTTCTCAACATGGGCCAATCTCTTCCCGATAAAGTTCCTCAACATGGGCCAATCTCTTCCGATAAAGTTTCTCAACATGGGCCAATTTCTTCCGATAAAGTTCCTCAACATGGGCCAATCTCTTCCGATAAAGTTCCTCAACATGGGCCAATCTCTTCCGATAAAAGTTTCTCAACATGGGCCAATCTCTTCGATAAAGTTCCTCAACATGGGCCAATCTCTTCCGAAAAGTTTCTCAACATGGGCCAATCTCTTCCGATAAAGTTCCTCAACATGGGCCAATCTCTTCCGATAAAATTTCTCAACATGGGCCAATCTCTTCCGATAAAGTTCCTCAACATGGGCCAATCTCTTCCGATAAAGTTTTCTCAACATGGGCCAATTTCTTCCGATAAAGTTCCTCAACATGGGCCAATCTTTCCGATAAAGTTTCTCAACATGGGCCAATCTCTTCCGATAAAAATTCCTCAACATGGGCCAATCTCTTCCGATAAAGTTTTCTCAACATGGGCCAATTTCTTCCGATAAAGTTCCTCAACATGGGCCAATCTCTTCCGATAAAGTTCCTCAACATGGGCCAATCTCTTCCGATAAAGTTCCTCAACATGGGCCAATTTCTTCCGATAAAAGTTCCTCAACATGGGCCAATCTCTTTCCGATAAGTTTCTCCAATTTCTGGGCCAATTTCTTCCGATAAAGTTCCTCAACCTCAACATGGGCCAATCTCTTCCGATAAAGTTCCTCAACATGGGCCAATCTCTTCCGATAAAATGTTTCTTCGACAACATGGGCCAATTTCTTCCGAAAGTTCCTCAACATGGGCCAATCTCTTCCGATAAAAGTTTCTCAACATGGGCCAATTTCTTCCGATAAAACATGTTCCTCAACATGGGCCAATCTCTTCCGATAAAGTTTCTTCTCAACATGGGCCAATCTCTTCCGATAAAGTTCCTCAACATGGGCCAATCTCTTCCGATAAAGTTTCTCAACATGGGCCAATCTCTCTTCCGAATAAAGTTTCTCAACATGGGCCAATCTCTTCCGATAAAAATTTTCTCAACTCAACATGGGCCAATCTCTTCCGATAAAGTTTCTCAACATGGGCCAATCTCTTCCGATAAAGTTTCTCAACATGGGCCAATCTCTTCCGATAAAAACATGTTTCTCAACATGGGCCAATCTCTTCCGATAAAGTTCCTCAACATGGGCCAATCTCTTCCGATAAGTTTCTCAACATGGGCCCAATTTCTTCCGATAAAGTTCCTCAACATGGGCCAATCTCTTCCCATAAAGTTCCTCAACATGGGCCAATCTCTTCCGATAAAGTTTCCTCAACATGGGCCAATCTCTTCGATAAAGTTTCTCAACATGGGCCAATCTCTTCCGATAAAGTTTCTCAACATGGGCCAATTTCTTCCGATAAAGTTCCTCAACATGGGCCAATCTCTTCCGATAAAACATGGGCCAATCCTCAACATGGGCCAATCTCTTCCGATAAAGTTTCTCAACATGGGCCAATCTCTTCCGATAAAGTTTCTCAACATTCTCTTCCGATAAAGTTCTCAACATGGGCCAATCTCTTCCGATAAAGTTTCTCAACATGGGCCAATTTCTTCCGATAAAGTTCCTCAACATGGGCCAATCTCTTCCGATAAAGTTTTTCTCAACATGGGCCAATCTCTTCGAAAAGTTTCTTCTCAACATGGGCCAATCTCTTCCGATAAAGTTTCTCAACATGGGCCAATTTCTTCCGATAAAGTTCCTCAACATGGGCCAATCTCTTCCGATAAAGTTCCTCAACATGGGCCAATCTCTTCCGATAAAGTTTCTCAACATGGGCCAATCTCTTCCGATAAAGTTCCTCAACATGGGCCAATCTCTTCCAAGTTTCTCAACATGGGCCAATTCTTCCGATAAAGTTCCTCAACATGGGCCAATCTCTTCCGATAAAGTTCCTCAACATGGGCCAATCTCTTCCGATAAAGTTTCTCAACATGGGCCAATTTCTTCCGATAAATTTCTCAACATGGGCCAAAAGTTTCTTCGATAAAGTTTCTCAACATGGGCCAATTTCTTCCGTTTCTCAACATGGGCCAATCTCTTCCCGATAAAGTTCCTCAACATGGGCCAATCTCTTCCGATAAAGTTTCTCAACATGAATCTCTTCGATAAATTTCCTCAACATAACTCTTCCGATAAAGTTGGGCCAATGATAAAGTTCCTCAACATGGGCCAATCTCTTCCGATAAAGTTTCTCAACATGGGCCAATTCTTCCGATAAAGTTCTGACCAATCTCTTCCGATAAAAGTTTCTCAACATGGGCCAATTTCTTCCGATAAAGTTCCTCAACATGGGCCAATCTCTTCCATAAAGTAAAGTTCCTCAACATGGGCCAATCTCTTCCAATCTCTTCCGTTTTCTCAACATGGGCCCAATTTCTTCCGATAAAGTTCCTCAACATGGGCCAATCTCTTCCGATAAAGTTTCCTCAACATGGGGGCCAATCTCTTCCGATAAAGTTCCTCAACATGGGCCAATTTCTTCCGATAAAGTTCCTCAACATGGGCCAATCTCTTCCGATAAAGTTTCTCTCAACATGGGCCAATTTCTTCCGATAAAGTTCCTCAACATGGGCCAATTTCTTCCCGATAAAGTTCCTCAACATGGGCCAATCTCTTCCGATAAAGTTTCTCAACATGGGCCAACATCTCTCTTCCGATAAAGTTTCTCAACATGGGCCAATCTCTTCCGATAAAGTTTCTCAACATGGGCCAATCTCTTCCGATAAAGTTCCTCAACATGGGCCAATCTCTTCCGATAAAGTTTCTCAACATGGGCCAATCTCTTCCGATAAAGTTTCTCAACATGGGCCAATCTCTTCCGATAAAGTTTCTCAACATGGGCCAATTTCTTCCGATAAAGTTCCTCAACATGGGCCAATCTCTTCCGATAAAACATGGGCCATCTCTTCGAAAAAGTTTCATGGGCCAATCTCTTCCGATAAAGTTTCTCAACATCCTCTTCCGATAAAGTTTCTCAACATGGGCCAATCTCTTCCGATAAAGTTCCTCAACATGTTTCTCAACATGGGCCAATTTCTTCCGATAAAGTTCCTCAACATGTTTTCTCAACATGGGCCAATCTCTTCCGATAAAGTTCCTCAACATGGGCCAATCTCTTCCCGATAAAGTTTCTCAACATGGGCCAATCTCTTCCGATAAAGTTTCTCAACATGGGCCAATTTCTTCCGATAAAGTTCCTCAACATGGGCCAATCTCTTCCGATAAAGTTCCTCAACATGGGCCAATTTCTTCCGATAAAGTTCCTCAACATGGGCCAATCTCTTCCGATAAAGTTTCTCAACATGGGCCAATTCTTCCGATAAAGTTCCTCAACATGGGCCAATCTCTTCAAAGTTCCTCAACATGGGCCAATTTCTTCCGATAAAGTTCCTCAACATGGGCCAATTTCTTCCGATAAAGTTCCTCAACATGGGCCAATCTCTTCCGATAAAGTTCCTCAACATGGGCCAAAACTTCCGATAAAGTTTCTCAACATGGGCCAATTTCTTCTTCCGATAAAGTTCCTCAACATGGGCCAATCTCTTCCGATAAAGTTCCTCAACATGGGCCAATTTCTTCCATAAAGTTCCTCAAAATGGGGCCAATCTCTTCCGATAAAAGTTCTCAACATGGGCCCAATCTCTTCCGATAAAGTTTCTCTCAATTCTTTTTCTTCCGATAAAGTTCCTCAACATGGGCCAATTTCTTCCGATAAAGTTTCTCAACATGGGCCAATTTCTTCCGATAAAGTTCCTCAACATGGGCCAATTTCTTCCGATAAAATCTCTTCCGATAAAGTTCCTCAACATGGGCCAATCTCTTCCGATAAAGTTCCTCAACATGGGCCAATTTCTTCCGATAAAGTTCCTCAACATGGGCCAATCTCTTCCGATAAAGTTTCTCAACATGGGCCAATTTCTTCCGATAAAGTTCATTGGGCCAATTTCTTCCGATAAAGTTCCTCAACATGGGCCAATCTCTTCCGATAAAGTTCCTCAACATGGGCCAATCTCTTCCTCAACATGGATAAAAGTTTCTCAACATGGGCCAATTTCTTCCGATAAAGTTCCTCAACATGGGCCAATCTCTTCCGATAAAGTTTTCCGATAAAGTTCTCAACATGGGCCAATTTCTTCCGATAAAGTTCTTGGGGCCAATCTCTTCCCGATAAAGTTTTCTCTTCCGAACTCAATGGGCCAATTTCTTCCGATAAAGTTCCTCAACATGGGCCAATCTCTTCGATAAAGTTCCTCAACATGGGCCAATCTCTTCCGATAAAGTTTCTCAACATGGGGCCAATTTCTTCCGATAAAGTTTCTCAACATGGGCCAATCTCTTCCGATAAAGTTTCTCAACATGGGCCAATCTCTTCCGATAAAGTTCCTCAACATGGGCCAATCTCTTCCGATAAAGTTCAACATGGGCCAATCTCTTCCGATAAATGGGCCAATTTCTCAACATGGGCCAATTTCTTCCGATAAAGTTCCTCAACATGGGCCAATCTCTTCCGATCATAAAGTTCCTCAACATGGGCCAATCTCTTCCGATAAAGTTCCTCAACATGGGCCAATTTCTTCCGATAAAGTTCCTCAACATGGGCCAATCTCTTCCGATAAAAGTTTCTCAACATGGGCCAATTTCTTCCGATAAAGTTCCTCAACATGGGCCAAAAGTTTCTTCCGATAAAGTTCCTCAACATGGGCCAATTTCTTCCGATAAAGTTCCTCAACATGGGCCCTCTTCCGATAAAGTTCCTCAACATCTCTCTTCCGATAAAGTTTCTCAACATGGGCCAATTTCTTCCGATAAAGTTCCTCAACATGGGCCAATCTCTTCCGATAAAGTTCCTCAACATGGGCCAATTTCTTCCGATAAAGTTTCTCAACATGGGCCAATCTCTTCGATAAAGTTCTCAACATGGGCCAATCTTCTTCCGATAAAGTTCCTCAACATGGGCCAATCTCTTCCGATAAAGTTCCTCAACATGGGCCAATCTCTTCCGATAAAGTTTCTCAACATGGGCCAATTTCTTCCGATAAAGTTCCTCAACATGGGCCAATCTCTTCCGATAAAGTTTCTCAACATGGGCCAATTTCTTCCGATAAAGTTCCTCAACATGGGCCAATCTCTTCCGATAAAGTTCCTCAACATGGGCCAATCTCTTCCGATAAAGTTCCTCAACATGGGCCAATTTCTTCCGATAAAGTTCCTCAACATGGGCCCGAATTTCTTCCGATAAAGTTTCTTCCGATAAAGTTCCTCAACATGGGCCAATCTCTTCCGATAAAGTTCCTCAACATGGGCCATCTCTTCCGATCTCAACATGGGCCAATTTCTTCCGATTTCTCAACATGTTTTCTTCAACATGGGCCAATCTCTTCCGATAAAGTTCTCAACATGGGCCAATCTCTTCCGATAAGTTCCTCAACATGTTTTTCTCAACATGGGCCAATTTCTTCCGATAAAGTTCCTCAACATGGGCCAATCTCTTCCGATAAAGTTCCTCAACATGGGCCAATCTCTTCCGAAAAGTTTCAACATGGGCCAACATTTTCCGATAAAAGTTCTCAACATGGGCCAATTTCTTCCGATAAAGTTCCTCAACATTCCGGGCCAATCTCTTCCGATAAAGTTTTCTCAACATGGGCCAATTTCTTCCGATAAAGTTCCTCAACATGGGCCAATCTCTTCCGATAAAGTTCCTCAACATGGGCCAATCTCTTCCGATAAAGTTTCTCAACATGGGCCAATTTCTTCCGATAAAGTTCCTCAACATGGGCCAATCTCTTCCGATAAAGTTCCTCAACATGGGCCAATCTCTTCCGATAAAGTTCCTCAACATGGGCCAATTTCTTCCGATAAAGTTCCTCAACATGGGCCAATCTCTTCCGATAAAGTTTCTCAACATGGGCCAATTTCTTCCGATAAAACATGTTCCTTCAACATGGGCCAATCTCTTCCGATAAAAGTTTTTCTTCCGATAAAGTTCTCAACATGGGCCAATCTCTTCCGATAAAGTTTCTCAACATAAAGATTTCTCAACATGGGCCAATTTCTTCCGATAAAGTTCCTCAACATGGGCCAATCTCTTCCGATAAAGTTTCTCAACATGGGCCAATTTCTTCCGATAAAGTTCCTCAACATGGGCCAATCTCTTCCGATAAAGTTCCTCAACATGGGCCAATCTCTTCCGATAAAGTTTCTCAACATGGGCCAATTTCTTCCGATAAAGTTCCTCAACATGGGCCAATCTCTTCCGATAAAGTTTCTCAACATGGGCCAATTCTTCAACATGGGCCAATTTCTTCCGATAAAGTTCCTCAACATGGGCCAATTTCTTCCGATAAAGTTCCTCAACATGGGCCAATTTCTTCCGATAAAGTTCCTCAACATGGGCCAATCTCTTCCAATAAAGTTCTTCAACAATGCCAAAAATAATTATCAGCTGTGATAGTTCTTCCACTTTCATAAAATGGCTCAACTTAACTATTTTGGATGTCAGTCCAACTATAGTTTTTCTGTCAGTTCCTTTGCCTGCATATAGTATTCTGATATACAGATACATCCAGTACTACAATCCACTAGAAGAAAAACCTTCAGGCCATATTTATCTGGGTTTGAAGGTAGATATTACCTGAATGGGTATCTCCCTCTGAAGAGAATAAGTTGTTCATTGATGCACAAAAGCTCTGAAGGATTATTGTTCTTTTTTTGCATTGTGAAATGAACAAATCCCATAATGTATGGAATGAAGCAAACTTATTACATTCCCTCCTCTCTTGCTGAGTATCTAAGTTATCAAAGCGAATGCACTGAGTAATTTCATCAAACTAGCTCCTTGACATTGTTGTAGCAAAAACTGGCCTCAAAAGAGGTCCATCTTTCCACATCTCCCTGTTGTTTTTGTGATTCTCTTTTGACGCTCTGGCAGCACATAAATGACCAAGATATGCGTGAAGTTCAGCCACTGTAAGAGTTTGCTAGTCTGTTTTCTTGCATTTCCTGTACTTGTTTGTCCATTTTGAGAATTTCAGAGGTCAAAAAAAGATCCAAAGCTTCTTGCTTTGTTTTCATTGTTGATGTGAGTCCTTGATTACCATTAAAAACATTTGCACCATGAGTTTTTGAAGGCACATTTGGAACACTGGACCACTTTCTCCCAGGTCGAGTTGAATAGTCACTTTAAGGAAATGAAACACGGTCATGATCTAAAGCTATGCCATCCACAATGTCATCATCTGACATCTCAGCAACATCTTTAACATCATCAAGCTCATCATCATCTGATTGAATAGAATTATCATCACCATTGGAAAATTCATTCTTGAGTTTCTGAGTATAAGATGATTGGCTGCTTTCTGTGCAGAATATCTTCGGTTTGTAGCTTCCAGCATCTAATGTTCAAAAAGAAATTAGTACAATAAGTGAGAATGGTGTCAAAATTAGTTTTTGGTAAAATAGAAAACAGTGTCCGCACTATATAAAAGTAAGAGTCTTACTATCAGTAGTATGCACATGGAAAAAAGTAAACAATTTGTCATCTAACACTTAGATGCAAAATAACTTAACTGCCCGAGCTGGGTTCCTGGGGACCCATCACTGGTGTGGACATAATTACATATCTTTCAATATCAATTCTGTAATACCTTTTGGTAACTTGAAAAATAAAGTGGATAGATAATTTTTGAGGAATATTTGGAAAATGATCAAAAACCATGTAACTGTGATACAAATAGTTTACAATTCATCTATTTTGGTTCCTCAGGGACCCAGTATTGACTCTTAAGGGTTAAAATACAGTATATTAGCTGTGCAATAATCAATAAATTGGTATTTATGTTTAAAAATAAATTAGCTTTAACCTTATATAATCAGTTGTTTAAGAATGATTTTATTTTATTTTACATACTTTTATGAAACTTAGAATGAATAATTTTGTTTTTATATTACATTGATTAGAAGTATTTTTTAGTTAAAGAGTTTTTAATACATTTCTTTTATTTTTGATTATTTTTCTACTTATTTGATGTCATAAAATATTTAAGTGTACCCAATATGTTTTTTTTTTATTCTGCAATAAAATATTACTCTTCCAATAGGGAAGAGTATTCAATCAAAGGTAGTAACTCAGAATGCTTTCCTTTTTCAACATCCATACAAAAATTATCTGGCAGTTGTTAACACGAAAGAGCAAATTCTTTTAAAAAAAGCTTCACTCTTGAAAATGACATTAAACTTTACCTTTTTATTTTTTTTATTCTTCAAACCTGTTTTTATTTAATAAAAAGAACTTATGAACATCAATGAGATGAATTTCAAAATTGCAAGTAATTTTTTAAAAATAAATATTAAGTGTAGATTTTTTCCTCTGTCTAATCTGAAAGAAAATAACAAATTTTATTAAATTATGCAAAAAAACAGCTTTTTGAAAAAATTATTTTTGAGTTTTATTGAATTAATTTTGGGATGAATTTCCTGTATGTTCACACTTGATATTGCATAAATTCTTTTACTGAAATAACATATTTAGGGATTTCTTTCTATAATTGTAAACAAATTTTGTGAACACCCACAAATTAAAAAGTACTTATGAGATATTGAAAAGGGTGGGGTGGATTGTGAAATAGACCTCACCCCCACAATATTTAATAAAATAGTGTATTCTGTTTACAATTCATTCATTAATGAATAAATACTGAACATTTAATTTGAATTGGATAATTTCCTGATTTGGGCCAATTTTCTAAAAAAGTGGGGTAGTGATTTTTGGCTTTGGAAATAATTTTTGTTAATTAACAATTCTTTTCAGCCTATCCTTGTGTAGGTACTTCCGCAAAATCGCCGAAAGAAGAGAATACTATGATGAAAAAATGTCTCAAATTTTAAAAAAAATTAGGTTTTATTGTTAAAATCTTTGTCATTATTAAGAAGAGAAAAGACTGAAGTATTTATTAATTATATGTTTTTAATCCTTTTGAGAACAATTGAAATTTCGGTTCAAAATTTTGTTTTTCTTGCATCAGCATATGAGCTATAAATTAGCATAGCAAATTTTAGTGTCTTTTTTGCGATGAAAGACATTAATTTGGAAATTCTTGCAAAAATCAAATAATTGTCAGATTTTAATGACAATTCAAGTACTTTTTCACAAATGAATCAAATTATTTTAGAAATGTTTTTAGAAAATCTTAGTAAAAATATATATATATATATATATATATATATATATATATATATATATATATATATATTTTTTTTTTTTTTTTTTTTACATGTGTTTTACCCCATTTAATTTTATGAAATCTTGAGAAATTTAATGAGATAATTTTTAGTTACTATATTGGTTAAAAGCAGAACTTGAAGATTTTAAATCATTATATTTTTTGTAAAATTGGACTCTCTTATCAAAAATTTGCTCTGAATCATAAAATAAAAAACACAATAAAACTAAGATGTTATTTAATTAGAAAAGCTTTTAATTGCTTTTATGAATAAGATGGACACTTTTGTATTGTCTTAAGAAAAAAAAAATTCAAGAATTGTTTTCTTTTTTTAAAATAGAATAATCTCTTTAGAATAATTTATAAGGTTTTAAATCTTAAAATTCAGTTTCTGTATTGTAAAGTTTAGGAAATATTGTTATTAAGTAAAACTATATTTACTAATTATAAATAGAGAAGTTTAGTACAAATCCTGAAACACCAATATTTTTAAAAGAATTTTGAATTGTTTTTGAATGTCTATAAACATGCTGATTTTTGTAGAGGCAGTTGTTCATACACAACATTATCAGAAAATAAGAACAATAACTATAGTAAATTTAAAACTAAAATTCAATAAAATATAAGAGTTGCTCTTGTTATCATCACTTGTTTTTTTATGGATATAGCCTCCATAGAACAACATTAGATAAACATCAATTGGTCATGAAGCTGTCAAACACATAAATAAACAGCTACCGATGTGTTAAAAAAATGCATTTCTGTGATATTTTAAAGTAAATAATATTTGTTTCAAATCAAATTAATTATACATAAAATCAGCTAATATTCTTCAAATAAAGTTTCAGAAAAGTATATTTTATTATTGGGAAAATTTTTTTAATAAACATTCTGATGACAAGGTGGCGAAAAATGGTGCTAAAAAAAAAAAAATAAATTCAATTTTAAAATGAAAATTCCTTCCAATACAGTCCAGTATTTTTGCTTATTGGAAATATTAAATTTAATCTATTATCTTGAAATTAAAACTAAAATAAAAGCTTCATGAGACACAGTAGAGTAATGGAGTTCAGCTCAGATTAAGGAATCAGAGCCATGTTTGAATTCCAATTGAGTTCATTGTATTTACTTACATACTAATACTCTTGAGAAAGGTATGAATTTAATTCTTCTCCCCCAGTTATGGGTAAATAGTTATGGGTTCTATAGCCTTGGCTGGCAACCAGTCTAGAAGGAAAACTCTGAATTCAAAACTGTATGTATTCCTGGTGAAGCACATACTATGCAGCTAAAGAAAGGATCATTTACATTGACTTGGTGTGATCCCGACTATGGTTGAATAGCTTGAAAGATTTTTCATTTTTAGAATTCGTTTCAAACCTTAGGTATCATGAATTTGTCGAGATATCTAGTTTATGGGGAAGAAATATGATAAATATACAAGTTGCATTTGTAACTTAATTACTGAAAATTCATATTAATATGACAAGTTAGTTCATAGGATAGATATAGTGATAGAAATTGTAGGTTCAGGAAATCTATTAAGCACAACAATTAGTTAACTGGTTCACATTTGAAGCTAAAACAAATACTGAATCATGGAAGGACTGATTTTTTGTTTCAAATTTTCCTTAGTTCCATTTCAAGTTTTAGGGAATTTGTTTTTTTTTCTGTTTTTAGTATAGATTTCTGTTTTTGCTTCTTTATAATACTTAGTGAGAAAGTGTAACAATATATAAATGTTATAGAAAATAAAAGGAAAATGAAAAATTTTGCTTGCTGGAATATTTGCCCATTGGATAAGTTGCTCCAACTTGATAGGATTTCATACCTCATACTTCTGCTCTTAATCTAATTTGATGAGTTTCTGGAACAACACTTGAAACAGAATGCTACAATCCTAAATAAGAATTAAGTGAAAGTGTTAAAACCTACAGAAAAGCAGCAACATAAAGTCATCTAGATGCAAAAAGCTACATTATCGTTTGGTCACTTTATTGAAATTATGTTATATAGTGGTTTCACAGTGGAGGCTTGTATTTGTACTAAGTCGGTCCTAAAATAGGTTCAATGTACAAAATGTTAGGAACTTGATATAATAGGTAATGATGCAGTAATCTAGTTGTGGTGCCTGATACCTTAATATTCGACTAACGGTTGTCCGACAACGACTGACTGACCAACTCACCGAGTAACTGCTACTATTACTCCTACTTATTATAGGTGGGAGAGTCTATTAACTATAGAAAAGGTGTGTTCCACTATAACAAATTATTAAATAACATTTTTGCAAAAAGTCTAATTCATAGAATTTAGCTTTCTGAAATGACAAACTGCTCCCAATCTCCGTCACCATATATGATAGGAAAAAGAAAGGATAAAACAAAAAGATAAAATTTTTGTCCCCCCACCACCACTACCACCACCTGTTTTTTTTTTTTTTTTTTTTTTTTAAATCAAGTCACCTTTGTAAAACTTAGTTCTTAAATATTGTAAACTGTAAGTAGACACTAGGTAAAACATTACCAACTTTATCCTTTGATGTCTGTCAGATGAGTGAGTTAGGAAAGTAACAAATTAAAGTAGTGGTTGGCAAATCTGTTAGAAAAAAAAATTTCCATTTCAAAATTGTGAATTCTGTTTCAAGTAGGTCATTCTGTTTTTCATGGAAAATAAGCCCCTCTAAGTAATATATATATATATATATATATATATATATATATATATATATATATATATACTAAAAATATAATTTTAACCATTACCATGCTGCAAGCGAAAATTGTTGCTGTAGAATTCTCTCCCTTTGCTACTATAGGCATATTCTGTCACCTTGAGACAGTTGTTATAAATAAACACATGTCAACTGTTATTTCCAGTATTTTTAATTGGAAATTGCCTACTACTGCAATGGAATAAGGTTAAACTTCCATTTTCCAACATCATTTTGAATTCTTCTAGACACTACATGCAGTGTAACACTAATTAAACCCAAGTTAATTTGTTCACGATTTTTTGTAAACAAAAATGGCCGCATCAATATCTAACAAAGCCTTTATTCAGGAGTTTTTCTTTGATTAGGACTCTGATGATGATTTTGAAGGATTTTCTTGGTTGGATATTGACGGTGAAGTGGCCAAAGTCGATAATCCCACTAGTCATGTGGTGGGAAGCGATGATGACCACTAAACGTTTACTACCATCCATGATGCCTGACTAATTTTATGGAAGCTACTTGTGACCATTGATATACCTGATAGCCTTTCTGAAGGTGAATTAATTTGTCTATAAACGACAAAATAATAACTTTATTTATCAACGAGAACATGTCAACAAGACAAATATGAGTCAGGTAAAAGAAAGCGCAAACAAATGCTACTGTCTTCTCGTATGTAAACAAGAGAAAACATGTCACTTTTTTCATGAAATGAAAGCCGCCTTAGCAATTTTGCTTCTTATTGCACCCCAGAATTCCACAATGAGTAATAAAAGTTAAAGTACATTGAATTATTTTTTAATGTATTTGTTTTTTATTTCACATTTTTTACTTTGCGTGTCAATTTTTTTTGTTTTCAATGTCAAAACCTGCATGCAAAACGTAATGCATTGCATCAAAATATTACTCATTCATTCTTTTACTAGTGTACAAAAATTAAAATCTATTTGAACAATACAAAGAAAGTTATAACAATTTTAAAACAGTAGGTGTTCATGTTCTTGCACCCTCAAAAAAATGCAGTGGCAAGGGAGACAACTCTAGAAAGAAATTAGCATGGTAAAAGTTAAGCTTTGCTATATTTATGGGCTAAAGTACTCAATATCAGGGATTATGTAAATATAAAAGTAGTCGTTAAGGTCCAAACTAGTGCCGACAGTCTGTTTCATGCTTAAATGCTCTATTAACAAGGTCACCCAACATTGGTATGACTTTTAGTTTTTAAATACAATTGAATAGTATTTTTATGAATTTATAATTCCATTGAATTATTTGAAATGAGATCATTCTTGAGAATCAAATAAATTTTCGTAGGTTTTACATTTGATCCTCAGAAGAAATCAAACATGCATAATGGATGATCGGTTTGATAAGGTCAAATTGGTAGCTAATCTAAAAAAAATGACCTCCAATCTGTTGTTAACTGGGGCAAGGAATGGTTTGTTAATTTTACCACCTCGAAAACAAAACTGTTCTCTGTTAATCAGCTGAGAGAACATCTTTTGCCTTCCATCAGTATGGCTAATGTTAACCTCCAGGAGAGTGACTCATTGCACCTTCTTGGATTAATGTTTTTCATTGACATGAAATGGAAACATTATATTGAATCAATTGCTAGGTTTGCTGCTAGGAAAGTTGGTTCACTGTTCTGCTAGACAATTTTTAATGTCCAAATCTGTCTGACATATCTATAAGTCTGCCATTTGTCCTTGCTTTGAATATTACTGTTACACCTAGTCTGATGCTTCTTCTATGTATTTAGACATTCTAGATAAAATCCAAAGAATCTGCAATGTTATTGGTCCTGACCTGGCATCTTGGCTTCAGTCACATTCCCACCAGCATAATGTAACTTCCCTGTGCCTTTTCTATAAATATTTTCATTGTAATTGTTTTGATGAACTTTACCAAGACTTTATGAATTTAAGCACAGTACTAGATTGGCAGCTAGGTCTCATAATTTTGTAGTAGAAATTGCTTGATTTAATTGTTCTATGCTAACAGTTTCTTCTCTCACATTTCTTGCATGTAGAACTCTCTTTCGGCTTTGTTTTCCAGTCAATTTTCATCTTCAAAGATTTAAATGCAATGTCAATAGTTATCTTCTGTCTTAATACATGTTCTTCTGTTGTTCTGCCTTCTTAGTAATGTTTTCTTTTTCTCATGTTATTTCACACTCAGTAACCTCTTGTGTCTTGGTGGCTTTATTGCCTTGCTTGGGGTAAAATGATTAAAGAAAAAAAAAATAACAAACTACCATCCAGCTTACTAACAGGAATAAACATACCATTTATAATTTTGAGAAGTCTCACCTGGCAAAAGGTGAAAACTATGTGCATCAGTGATATGGTTAGTGATTTAGTATAGGACTCTCATTTAGTGTCCACATTTTGGTAGTCAGAAATATATTCAGATATCAGTAGTCTGGAGTTTGTTCAGAAATGTTGCTTGCACCTAACAGGTGAGATAAATTTAGAAGTAAGAAGATAGGTTAAGTAGAAGTATATAAGTACCCGAATGCCTCCTATCAAACTGACTCTCAGAAGTTTTTCATTTCTGCTTTGAGATAGTTGAGTGGCCAAGCAGCTAAATGACATCAACCGCCCTGTAAGACTGTCTCAAGCTCCAACTTCACTGGTACCTATTTGGAATGTGTTACCAAATAACTTGATCAAAGCAAAATCTCTGAAATCATTTAAAGAACAGATCTTTTCAAACGAGAACAAGGGTTCAGTATTTACATTAGTCCGACTATTGTCCTCATTTTTGTCGCCATGTTTGTCACAACGTTTCAGCCGTTGTACACTCCGGCCTTCTTCAGGTGGTTGGAATTTCAAACTGAACTGAAATATAGACAGACTCTGAGAACAAGTAATTTCTAATTTCATTATCATTGTAAGAGTTGATTCGACTGGTGAACACCTGCATTGTAAGACTTGATTAGACTACTGAACACCTGCTTTGTTTTGTTACTACATTTTGACTGATGTATTTTTTCAACTTCAACCATATAATTGATAAGAAATGAAATAGATGATGAACAGAAAAGAAAATCTTGTGTACCTGAAGATTGCTGGAGAATGGTTTGGCCAAAACATTGTCATGACAGCAAAAGCAACACAAAGAATGAATTTAACAACATTGAACAACTCTTGTAAGAAATAAAACTCATTGTCATTATAGCTAATTATAACAATGTCTGACAGTGAAATGGAATGATTTATGAAATAGAAGCAGAGATAAAGAAAAAAAGATTGGCTTGTCTGTATCAGTTTGTGATACACTTTTTATCAGCTGCTATTAACACTTTTTACCAAGTGTTCCAAAAAGTAGAGCATATGGTAAACTGTTGTAGCATACCTACAAACTATAATGGGTATGTCATTCACATAAATACAGTAGTAAATACTGTATGCTGGTCTGCAGTTGGAAATTTATTGTGGAATTCACTTGTCTCACTTCTAGCAGTTGACTACTTCTTTGCACCGCTGGCAAACCTTGTGTTGTTCTTGTCATAAGTATTATCATTCATTGCCAACCTTTGTTTGATTATTCTATTCAGTAACCTTCCCTAGGTTACAACATAAACCTTTCACCTTTCCAAAACAGAAACTATTATCTGGAATTGAAATGAAAGTACTGATGACGTATACACTGAATCTATCATAAAAATTTAGAATGTGGAATTAAATTCTAAAAACTTCAAATGCCTCAGTGGATAAATCAGTTATAACAAAATTAGTATAGGAGATAAAGAAATTGAACATATATGTAGTTTTGTTCAATACTTAAGAAGATACAAAACCAAGCTATTGATCTAAGACCTCTAGTCATATTAAATATGTTTGTCAAATTGAGACTCATTTGGATTTGGGGTTCAACTTGTTGTTCAGAAATGTATAAATTATCAGTTATATACAAAAAAATGATTAAAAACAGCTCCAAGTGAATGAATCCTTTAGGTTTCAAAGAAAACAATCCTTTATCAGATATAGACTGGCGCTATCGAACCACATACCAAGAATTTTACCAAATAACAAAAACCAGATCACTTAAAGACTTTCAACAAGAGCAGCAACACGTAAACTGGATAGCACATTACCAGAAGGAAAAATAATTATATAATCAAGATGTTGATTTCCACACTACTTTAAGAAAAAGATTAGGGAGGAAACTCCCATTAGTACTAGAAAGAGTGATAATGGTTAGTGGACTCAAGAAATATAATTTCCTTTCTCTTTAAGAGAAAGATTTTATAAATTTTAAATAAAAGTAATACTGTTTGGTCAATGAATGTCTAATGTTACTTGTATGGAGATGACTAATTTCACTATTACCATTAAACACTTTTTCTGGACAATCACAAATGTCACTAGAATACTTAGAACAGCAGAAACAACAAAAATACATTGCAAATGTAACAAGAAGGGAAAGTGATATATTTTAAAATGTTGATTTCCACATGACCTGAAACAAAAGGTTTGGAAGGAAACTTCCATAAGTACTAAAAATAATGATAAAAATGGACTTAATTTCCTGAAACACTGTTTTAAGAAAAAGCTTATAAATTTTTTCTGAAAGTAATGTCATCTGTTTGGTCAGTGTTATGATGTTAATTTGGGGTTAATAAAGACAAACGCCAAATAACATGTAACAATAAAATGGGGTTTATTCGGTTGGTAAGTTGGTACAGATATCACCTGAGTAGTCTATAACTAACTCAGCCCAGAACTTCTTCTACACTGTCTTTTGACATGCCACTAGTTAACGTCCTTGTTTGTAGATGAGTTCATCTTCAAGAGGGGTGGTAGGTTCCTACACAACAGTCAGTGAATGTCTAATGTTAACTGTATGGAGATGGTTAATTTCACCATTACCATTATGCGATATATATGAGGAGAATAATAAAAAGTTCTCAGCTCAGTCTACTTTTCAAAATATCAAATGACCAAGCATTTTTTTTATTTTTGAAAGTCTTCTTGGTCAGGCTGAGAACTTTTCATGGATGTACAGGTCACTGCATCATAAAGTAATATTTCCAAATTTGTTTAAAACATTAGGGTAGAAAACCAAATAAAATAAAATTCATTTAACTTTTTTTCTTTTTTTTTTTTTTCCAAAATGCTTTTACAGAAAAACTTTTGAAAGTATTGGAACCATAAAGTTTTCTTTTCAGACGTGTCAGCAAAAAGTAGAACAATAAGAATTTCCCAGAGACTAAATAGTTGTACTATTATTTAATAGTCGATATTAGTCAAAGCAGTATGTGGAGGACAAAATGAAGTGCAAATTTCATTATATAATTAACACCATTTGCACTTAGCAGATAAAGTAAAGAACATATTAATTAATGTCCTTTGGTGCTAAATGCATTAAGACCAAAGAAAATTATTCAAAAGCTACAGAAGTAAATTTTGTGGATGACAGTTTTACAGTATATTTACTACAAGTAAAAATCTGAGCAAAAAATAGTACAGCACAAGTAAATTTGAATTTTAACAATTATCTTTTTTGACCAATGTGTAAATAGAATACAATGAACCAATCAGCAAACAGTTGATGCAAGTATTTTGATCCACCTGATATCTATTAAAACTAGGTTTTTGCTGAATTACTCCAGTAATTAATATTAAAAGTTGTACCATCATTAAAAGTTTAGCTAAACAAAATATCTAGTAAATTCCTTGATCAATAGAAAATGCTAAGCAAATTTTACTTTTCTATGTAGAACTTGTTAATTCAATCTCCTTAGAATCCAAGAAAAAAAAAAATAAAGAACTTTTTTTTTAATGCATATTCTTATGTAAACTAATTAGAAACTGGTTAATTATTATTCTTCCATCATAACGTGTTCCCAAACTTTTTTTTTTAATACCCCATGCCCCTAAGAAATGTTCAATCAATGTTCACATCCCCTAAACATGTAATATCAGATTTGAAAATGAAGAAGTCTAATTTATAATTTTTGCATCACATGGCTTACAGCCATATCATATTGAAGCACAGGTCTCGTATGATCACATTAAGCAATGTTGAGACTGGCCAGTACTTGGATGGGTGACCATTTGGTAATACAAGGTGCTGTAAGCTTGGATGTGCAGATAATGTAATGGATAACAACTCAGAATTGTAAATCGGGGAGCGTAATTTGAATTCCAGTCGAGTTTGTTGCATTTACTTATGCACCATTTCGCTCACTGGGGTAGTCTGTTCTAGTTCCATGTACCATGTTTAATGGTTGTCAGTTATCTCCTGTTAATTCCCCTCCTCTCCAAGTTCTCTACTGCCTTAACCGGGTATTGAACTCACACTCTTTGCGTCCTGTCACTGGATCTAACCAACACCTTTATCCACATGTGTCCTTAAACATGGCACATGGAACTAGAACAGTCTACCCCAGTGAGCGAAATAAAGGGTTCAGTTTGACATTCCAACCACCTGAAGAAGGCCGGAGTGTACAATATGGCAATAAAAATGAGGACAATAGTCCAAATAATGTAAATAGTGTACATAATACCTCATCTCAGAAATATACAGGTACTAAATTACTGTAAATAATAAAATGAATTACAAATGTGAACGTGTAATTCAATAACTTCTTTGGTCCTGTTTTTGTTTATCAAAATGTGGAACTTTCTTGCTGACTGCAATCTGAAGGTTTGCTTGTGGATTTAGCCGATTCCTAGATTTTATCTTTGACAAAAGAGAACTGAATCCAGATTCACACAAGTATGTTATTGCAAATGGAACAGACATGGAATGCTTTTACACCACATTTTGGGAACATATGGCTGCACACTAAAATTCCTCCAGATTCTTGCTTTGAAATTGCACTTCA
>CAHIKZ030000890.1:2830000-2965000 GCA_903632075.3 Acanthosepion pharaonis | reverse complement strand
AAAGTCACACATAATTGCCATCAAAGTTTATCAATAAAACCCCACAATGAAACTGACCGTAAAGGAGCAAAGGAGAATATAATGACCATATGTAGAACTACTAAGTATATTTAGTAATTTAGGAAAAAATCTGGTATTAGACTGTGGTTTGGTTCAGCCAGTTATTTGAAGAAAATTAAACTACTTTTTTTATATTTTATTATAATATATATATTTTTTATTTTTTACTTTATTTTATGTTAGTGTGTTAGTCTAATTTAGTTCCTTAATTCTATATTCCACAGCTTAGTATTCTTTAATTTTTCCTTTTGTGTGTGGGGGAAGGGTTATTATTCAGAAAAACAAAAATTGTGCCAAACTTGTTCTGCATTGAAAGGATCTGCAGCAAAGCTAGCTTGTGCCAAGTTGGGGGGGTGCGCTGAAGTGGGTCTGTGCTGAACTGCTGGCACTGAAGTGTCCTAGATCCCCTGGATATGATGATAAACTACATCTGGCAGCAAGATCACTGATCGGGAGAGTGGAGATTTTAAGGAGCATGGAGCCATCTCTTAATTGCTGTTGTTCTCCAGTACACCTTGACCCGGGGTGCTGGCACCTGTTCGGGTCCCAGCTATTGGCAAATAGTGAACCTCCAAACAAAAAGAAAACACAATGAAAGTATAAAAATACATTTTTTACTGTAAAAAAGACAACAATACCTATTTATAGTAAAATTACCAACAACACAATTTTAAAGCAAAATGACCATTAATACATTTTATAGCAGAATTACTAACAATACATTTTATCTTTGAAGACATACAATTGTGTTCAAAATACATTTAGTTGAAGTCATAAAATTATGTTCCAAATATTTTGATTTTAGCATTAAATAACCCAAAGAGGTGTTGATATGCTGCTAAACAAAATCAACCAATCAATCATATTCAGAAATGATTTTCTCATTTGTATTTACAAATGATGCTCTATATAGACCAAGGTAACTACAACGTTAAAGTTTGTTGCTGATCTGTTGAAATAAATTCAGGTAACCTTCCTGGAATTTTGAACTGAACCCTCTATTTATTCAATAGGGGGAAATTGTTCTCATTCTGCTGACCATATCTAGAACTATCCTGTCTAGTTCTTATTTAGTACTGCTCAGTTCTTGCTTACCGTTGAGTCCACACTGCCTGGCTAAGGAATTGTATTCACAATTACTATCATTATCATCAGCAGGATGGGTAGGTTTAAGGCTCCAAGTTCTCTACTCAAGATTGTCCTACAATTGCTTAGTGGATTAAAGCATTTGTTTGTGAAATAGTAATTGTGAGTTCAATCCCTGGGCTGTGCTGTGTGTACTTGTATTCAGTGGAAATGAACTGAGTAATAACTGTGCAGTATTAAATAAAAACTAGATGAGATATCCATAGACATGGTCATCAGAATAAAGTGTTCACTTTGAAATTCTCTGAAGGTTACCTGATTATAGCTGGAGGGTACAATGGCCAAATGTGTTAATCACAAAAAAGATGAAGAAATTAGTCCATATATAAATAATGATAACTCTCCATTGTAGAAATTCAAGTGTAGACTAAATAAATTCTTTGGATAACATGATTTAAAGGGTTTGTTTATTTTGTCTGCCAATTCATAACATGTTTGAAATGTTTAAAAATGAAAAAGAGGCAGTCATTAAAAGTATTGATCAAAATCATAGAATAATATGGTAAAATCAATTGGACCAATTTATCAGATCTACTATCTTCTCTTCTGGTATTCCCAAGCTGTCACCCATCTAGGTACTGACCAGGCTTGACATTGCTTAACTTTAGATTGATCAAAAGCATTGAATAATATGGTAAAATCAGTTGAGCCAATTACATCTGTCATTTTTAAAAGCATCAAATAGAAAAAAAATAGGCATCAGGAATTGTTTTTTTGATTGATTCCTTTTTTTTTTACACCTTAACTCTTTGCAGGTTATTTGAAGCCAGAAAATATTTTTAAATTATAAGAATATGTTTTTTCAGATAATGATTTAATGATACAAATCTTGCTAATTAACCCATATCTGGAGGGGAGAAGAGGTGGATTCATACCTTTCCCCGAGGTTATTTGTGCATAAGTGAATATGATAAATCCAACTGGAATTAGAACTCAGCTCTCTAGTTAACAATTCTGAGCCATTATCCATTATGCCACCTGCACATTCAAGCTTACAGCATCCGATATTCCCAAGCTGTCACCCATCTAGGTACTGTCCAGCCTTGACATTGCTTAACTTCAGTGATCGTTCAGGAGGCAGTGTTTTTGTTGAGAATCTGGCTTTTTGATCAGCTCTTAACTTGTTTTGTACTTATTGTTTTTCTATTTTGATATTGTAACAAGTTTTTAGAAAGATGTTCAGGAGATGTCGGATTAAGTGCATATCCAGGATTATGCATATTTTTCACTATTACCGTATATACTTGAGTGTAGTGCAAGTTTTTATGATCTTTTTTTCTATGTAAAAATAGCGGGTTGCGCTATACACGGGTAATTTTTTTTGAAGAAGTTAAAAACATGCATTTTTTGGTGACCAGTTGCCCCATATACAGATAAGTTTTTTGTGAAGGTTCTAAAATTCACATTAAAAATTTCAGGATTTGCGCTATACATGAAGTCAGCTTATACAGATTTCATGGTGGGTATTAATAGGATAAGTCTTACATTTTTTTTTTTTAAATAAAAACAATTAGCATATAGTTGTTTAATTTTAAATAGTGACTGTGGAAATTATATTCTATTTTTATTAAGAGTTTATCCTTTGACTGTATTTATTGTTTTGTATAGCGTTGTTTTTCCAGTCTTAACATGTTAGAGTTTTTTTGTTTTTTGAAAATCCATGTTCCTTCAGGTCTTAGATAACCATGGCTCTCCACACAGTCCTTTATTATCTATGAATTGCCATGAACTTCTGGGAAATATATTAGAGTGGTTACACATTGCTTTCTCTACAGTTTTGAATTCAGATAGGAGTAGATAGGTTTGTCTATTATCCGGTTCACACTCCTGCCTGGTCTTTTGAACAGGAGTAGAGGTTTATCCCTTGTTTCTTGCTTAGGATTGAGTTTTCAGTTCCTTTAAAGTCTACTTCAACTCTATATCTCTAACCTTTCTAATTGAGCTCTGAAATTTTATTCACTAATTATTATTTTTCTTCTCTTCCAAAAGGAGTAGATAGATTTGACTACCATCAGGTTCACAGTCCTCCCATTTCTTTTGAACAGGAGTAGAGGTTTATCCCTTGTTTCCTGTTAGGATTGTGTTTCTGGTTCCTTCTAAAGCTTTTTCTTTCACTTCTGGTGGCCCCTTGCATCTTGGTGGCATTATCACCTTGCTTGGGGTGGTGCCAAGCAATAGCAATAACCTCCTACCTTAAGTGGCTCATGGATATCATTGTTGTGTGTGTAATCCTTCTCTTAGACTGGCTGCCATCGAAGGCTAGAAAAGAAAACCCAGTCTACTCTATTTAATCAATAGTGGGGAGAAGAAACGGATTCATGCCTTTCCCAAAGGTATTAGTATGGAAATGAATGGAACAGGCTAGGTCAGAATTTGAACTTGGATTTCTGGTTTTCACTTTCCACACCAATAACCATTATACTAACTGGAACTTCAAGAATAGAGAAGAAGAATGGAACTTTAGGGAAAAAGTCCTGTCAGCAGAATGCCAGCATCAGACATAATGAAGCTATTTTTGGTAGATATGTACTCTCATATGGATTTGTGAGTAAAAAAGTTTTTTGTTATGATCGATATAAGTAGGTTGGTTAATAGACCTGATCAAGTATGTTACTAAGTTCCACTTGAACAGCTTCTTCCTGTGAACCACTGGTCTGTGGAACAGATTCTCAAGAGGATGTTTCCCCGATGACTACAATCTTAACCTATTCAGTTATCTTCCCTCCTATCCATATAAACTACCTCTTAACATAACCCTCTACCTTGAGTGGTCACTGGGCCTTGTATAGGGTTGTTCTGGTGACAAAAGTGGTTGATGTTCTCAAACGAGAGAGCAGTTTTTTTTCATTGGTTGATGGTTGGAGAGGACAAATAATATTAGCATATCTGAGATGCATTTATGGCAACAGTTGCCACTGACTTATTTTTATTTTGGTTATTTTGTCTTTGGCATATCGTATAGAACACACGTGCCCTTATTGTTGGTAAGTAACTTTTTCTTTCGCCACAATGGTGAACCTTACTGTAAACATATATATATAGTGTAGTTATTAAAATGTTTTCTTTTTCAGATGCTAGGCCGGATATTTCTCCATTGTTACGACAGCTGCTATACAATCCCACTTGTTCTGTTTTGCATTCTGACTGAGATCAATCTTATTAGACTTGTGACATCTCAGGAATATAAATTTGGTGATACTTCCCAGTTGTGCTGGAAAAACTTACCTACACAGAAATGGCTTTGTCGACCAGTGTGCCAACATGGCTATTTCTCACTACCTGGTATGGAATACTGTATGCAATGGTTGGACTGTGAACACCTAAATACTGACATTGATATTGGCAATATGATTGGCCAGGGTGCCATTAAAATGGTAAGTTACCTTCTTGGGAGCTAAGAATCTTATTCTCTGATTTATTAGGTTGTTACATATATTTATAATTTATTTTAATACTTATTATTTACTAATCATTCAACAACATATTCTTCTTCATTGGTGCTGGTGGGATTCCACTTACACTTCTCACCAGACCAGGATCTAGGCAGGGAGCTGGTTTAGTTGCTGCCCATTCAGGTTTTGAATTCGGAGTTGTCCTTCTCCTAGACTGGTTGCCACCCATGGTTATAGCCCCCCTGTCATGCTTTATCTTTACAAGAATCAAATTAGACCAAAAATGGAGTATTGCTGCTATATCTGCCTGGAACAGTTTCGGCTCATTCTATCACTCTAGAAAGTACCTGACTCCTTCTGCCATGCTTTATCTTTACAAGAGTCAGATTAGACCAAGCAATGGTGTATTGCTTCTATATCTGGGCTGGAGCTGCCTCATCCTCTCTTTCCAGCTTTGACAGAGTTTAAAAGTATTTGCATGGCCTTGTAGGTGATGAATTATTTTCAACCCTAAAGTCCCTTTATCACAGATGCAATGTCACAAACCTATCACTACTCTATTGCTATTTCCATGGCAAATGTTTTGAGCTACATTCCTTGGTTCTATCAGTTCAGATATCTTTGCCACATACACAATTGTCATTTTGAATCTGATTGGTTGTTTCTTTGAGCCAATTTTTCTTTTCTCTCATTGAGATAATTTCTGTTTCCAACCAGATTTTGGTCCTTTTGAATGAAAGAAACTTACTATCAGAATATCTCTGTCTATAAAAGGCAGGATGCGTGTGTGTGTGCGTGTGTGTAACAAATGCACAACTGCAATTTTTGATGGATTTGCACCAAAATTTACATGCTCCAAGTTAGCGGGAAGGCCAAGACTGACTTTGCATTTCCCAACTTTCATCGATAGTGGAAATAATCGATTTTTTCATGCTTCTACCCCAGTTTTCATGTACTTTGCGGCCATTTTGTACTGGCCACAGTGAGAGCCAATCGCTGGCTGCCACGAATAGGCAGGAAGATTCTATTGGCCAGCGTGAGAGCCCACAGCTGACTAACACAAATGTTAACTAGCATGCTATCATGCAAAAAAAAATCAATAGCTGCATTCGTCACAAGTGGAAAAAATTTAAATCTGCATGGCACTTTACTCCAATTGGCTCATTCACTTGCTTAAACTCAATGTTGATTTTGATTCTGCAGAACTGGATTGGGTGTGAAAAAGTATTTGTTGTCAACATTCTTTTTTCATTTGGTTTTTCCAGTTACGAGTCCTTTTTTAAAGCTGATCGTTTTGTGTTCATTTTGTTTAGTTCTTTTTTCATAACAGATTTAATGTTTAGTATAGAGCATAGAAAAAATTTGCAGTGTGAGATAGGCAAGAAGTAAGGCATGTAACAACATCTGCACAGCAAAGAGCACTCCTTTAAAGGTAAGGAAGGGCAAAAATATTTTAAGTCAAGTGATAGCGATTGCAGTATAAGTCGTACGATTTTTGAATCAAGCATGGGCTCAAAAATGTATAGCTGGTAATATTATTTTAAAACATGTATTGCAGGTAATATTTTTTTTTTTTCAAAAGCGTATTGCTGGTAATATTTTTTTTCAAAAATATATTGCTGGTAATAGTTTTTTTCTTCAAAAATTTATTTCTGGTAATAATTTTTTACAAAGTATTTCTGCTATTAAAACCTATTTTTACAATTTTATAATGCTTTTTACCTCGGTTTCGGGGTTAACTATTTGCCCATAGCTAGGACCCTAACAGGTGCTACCACCCCGGGTCAGGGTGGACCTGGGAATGCCAGCAATTAAGAGGTGGTTCCACGCTCCTCAAAACCTCCTGATCAGAGGCCTTGCTGTTGGATGTAGTTTATCGTCATACCCAGTATGTGGATGTAGTTTATTGTCATACCCAGGATGAGGCAACATCAGGGGAGAGTGTCTTCACATGTATTCATTGCAATCATGTAGGCCTGTACAGCCATAACAGATGCTACACTGCCATTAGCAGATGAGTTATGACTCTTTGGGCGCAGATCTGAGGTTTCTTGAGACTGACTGATGCCACACACATTACTACAGAAGAGAGGTTCGTAAATTAGAGACAATTTATATTTGGGATTTAGTTTTCTCATAAAGTGTAACAACTTTTCAGTATTTTTTAATTGAGACACACGGAACTAACTCTTCCACCCTCTTGCTTTCTACTCAACTTTGATCTTCAAAAATTTAAATGCAATGTCTACCATTATCTTCTGTCTCCTTGAAACCTGTTCTTTTATTGTCCTCTCTTCTTAATAATGAGTTTTTTTCAGATTCTTTCACTCTCAGTAACCGTTTGTGTTTTAGTGGCTTTATTACCTTTCTTGTGGAAAGCCATCACCACCTATGTCCTGTAGGGATATAGATAACAAAAAGTATAAATATAATTTATCAACACCAATTAACAATATTGGAAAGATTAAAAGGTAATGATTTTGCTTCTGAGCACATAAAAAATTACCTGACAATAGAAAATTTCCCAAGTGCTATATATTAAAAAACAATGAATTTGATTGAAATTTCTTTTTCATCTTTATTTTATATTAAGAGGGCGAACAGTGAATTAGTGCTACATCACCCCATTTGGTATTATTGAAGTTGTCTCCCTTTGAAACGATTTTTTTTTTCCTGATACATTTTTTTCTGCTTTACTCTATTTACATTGTTTGGACTATTGTCCTCACCTTTACTGTCACATTCACAACATTTCAGCCGTTGTATGCTTTGACCTTCTTCTGGTGATATTTGTTGGAATTTAAAGTTCACATACCATGCTTTTTTTTTTTTTTTTTTGATATCTCAGTTTCAGTTAATTTGCCTTGATAACTCTAAGTTTTGTTCTCTTTGCTGATTGAACTCACAACTCTTTGGGTCAAATCACTTTTTTGATCAATCAACCAACTCTTTTATCCACTGGGCCATGAGTCCTTGGAAATGTCCTTGGGGGCACGAATCAACAACGTTGAAAAAATTAAAAAGGAATGATTTAGGTACTGAGTACTTAAAAAAATTAACAGGAAACAGAATATATATATAAAAATGTCTTAAAAATAATTGTCAGACTTTGTCCATTTCATAATGTAATTTGTTTACATTTGGATACACCATGAGCAGATATGAATGTACGTGAGAGAATAATGGAAAATTGAAGTTTAAAGGAAGTAAATTCAACCTTGCTAATCGAACGATTCTCTGTGGCTCGATTTTATATTTTTAATTTTGTGCATATGTGTTGTTTGTTTTTGATTTTGTCGACTGCACAATATAGTAGGGTCAGTTGGGTGTAACAAAAAGAGCACCATGATGCAATTCACTCTGTGTTTGTGTGTCAATCTGAAGACAGTGTAGAGGATTCAGAAAGAGTTGGATGATATATACAGTCAACATCATGGTGTTTGACATAAATACTAGTGATGGCGATGTTATATCTCCATTCATTTTCTTACAGGGCCTCAGATTCAACATGGAGGCCTACATCAAGTACCTTGAGGGGGTAGTGCTGCCCTGGGTCAAGAGGGTGGCTGCTGGAAGACCCTATATCTGGCAACAGAACTGTACCATGCCACACAATCAGGAGAACTCAGCCATGGCTTCTAGACAATTTCTGTGACCACATCACCCCTTATATCTGGTCACCTAACTCCCTAGACTTCAACCCTTAGACGACAATTTATCCATCGCACAATGTATATTATATCTACTCATTTTTATACTGATCCTTTCCAGTTGTCTAATTGATTTCTTGATGTAATATGCACTTTAATATATTGTTGCTAGATTCATAATAAATTTAGTTGAGTGTTGGTTGATTTTGATAGAGAGGGCCTTGAGAATTTGAAGTTTTTGCTTATTATTTTCATGGTGTAGCATATTGGGGTTATGAACAAGTATTTTTCTTCACTGTGAAGGTGGACAAAAATGTGTTTTTAGATGTTGTACAGTAGAACTAGTATCAGATAAATGAAGTATAAGACATCTTGATAATGTTGTGGTAGCCAATCCAACATACTTGCTTTATATATATCTGTCTGTGGATGACAATATATATATATATTGTCATCCACAGACAGTTTCGCTATATCACAGCTCATCAGTGTCGCTAGACGTCCGGTTGCCCCTAGCTAGGAGCAAAACCCAACTGAATTGGCATCAGTCGGAGATTCTACTACTAAGCCAGTGGCACATGGCAGGGATGAAGGTGAATTTAAGTGTATTTATTTTAGATAAACACACAGTGACTGAGAGAATTCGATTCAATTTACTGAAGAGTCTTGCATTATTAGCCATAATAGTCACTGTTTACAAACCCACACTTCCTCCCCAGAGAGCTCAACTGAAATAAATTTTTCAGGAGCATATATATATATATATATATATATATATATATATATATATATATATATATATATTCAAAAGCAATGAATTAGGTTTCTATTTCCTTTTCATTTTAAATTATGAGGGTGAACAGGGGATAGATTATGAATCAATCTGCCTATTTGGTATTAGTGAAGTTATCTCCCTTACAATTGAATTTTTCTTACATTTTTTCTGCTTTTATAAGATATTTTCTTTCTTAATCTTTTCACCTCAAGCAAGGCAATAATGCCTCTAAAATGTAAGAGGTTACTTGGAGTGAAATAGAAAAAGAGAAAGAAGAATAAAAGAACAGAATTTAGGAAGACAGAAGATGATGGAAGACATTGCATTTAAATTTTTGGACATCATAGGTGGCAGAGAAGCAATAAACTGAAAGAGTTTCACAGGCAAGAAGTACAAGAAAAGAAACTATTAGAATAAAACTTATGGTTACATCTATTTCAACAGTAAAATAGTGAGACCTAATTGCCAGTCTAGTAGTATGCTTAAATTCATGCAATTGAAGTGCCAAGGAGTAGAGTTCATTAGAACAATTACCATGAAAATATTTATTGATAAGGCACAGGGAAGCCATGTCATAGTGGTGGGGAAAATGACTGAAGTCAGTATGCCAGGTTAGCACTGATAAGATGGCAGACCCTTAAAAATTTTGTTAAAAATTTCAAGATATATAGGAGCACCAGACCAGACTAGACCAGACCAGATTTTTTTTTTTTTTTTTTGAACTTGATTGACTCCAAGTTAGGTGATAATACCACTAAGATGCAAGGCCATATATATATATGTATATATGTGTGTGTGTGTATGTGTGTGAATGCTAAAGGGTTAACATGTTTTTTTAATTTTTATATTTTCAGGTGTTCAAAGCTTTTTGGAAGAACTATACTTTGGCACTAAATATTGCTGCTCGGAAAGAATACTATCCTGATTTTCGGCATGGTAAATCTATGATTATGGCCCTGCAACCTAATCCTCATTTCATTCAACTGATTGGAACATGTGGTACCCGTTACCTCACTGAATATCATCCCCTGACATCAGCTGATAACTTCTTAAGCTATATCACATCAACTCAGTATAAGCAGTTTGACTCTCTGGAATTGCGTTACCAATTGTGCCTGGACTATGTTCATATTGTTGACCTTATGCATAACAGTCCCATTGGCACAAGGGTTCTCTGTGATTCCAATGATCTCAAAAAGTCGCTCAGCCAGTTCCTGTTGCGTTCAGACTTTCGGTTGATCATCAACGACATGGATGCCCTCCCAGAGGTTAACCACACAGCAAATCAACTCATCAAGTGCGGACATAGAGAGATTGGTGGGGACTTTGTGGCACCAGAACAGCTATGGCCATATCCATACAAAAACTTTACAGACGATGAAATGCCGCCATATGATGAAAAGACAGATATCTGGAAAATTCCAAATATTTGTAATCATTTCTTAGGCTCCATGACGGAAGCGATCCCTATAAAATTGCATCTGTTGCATGTTCATTCCAAGTGCAAAGAGGAAGATCCTAACTTACGGCCGACTGCCAGAGAGGTCGCATCAGAGTATAAGAAGGCATGGACTTTATATCAAAAGGAACAGAGACATAAAACAGAACTGTAATTTCTGGGACGAGGTGTTTACATTATTTACATTCAGACTAATATCCTCATCTTTGTTATTATCTGTTATAAGTGAATCATACTAAATAAGGACAAGATGAGATATCCCTAGACACAGACAGCAGACTGAGAACAATCTATCCATCTAGATTTAATAAAGGGTTCAGTATTAAATTACTTGAAAGTTACCTGGATTGGTAGATATTTAAAGAAGTCTAGAGGGAACAATTCCAGGGCTAGATTATGACTTTTTGGAGCCCCTAGGCTAAGGAAATTATGGGGCCCCCTAAGACAGAGCTGCCCACTAACTTCCCAAAAATGTCACAAATATTTTTTAATCATGATATATTTTAGTGACATTTACACAGCTTGAAGAAAACTTATTGCAAATTCTTTAAATAAAATAGAATAGATATCTTTTGTTTGTCAATAAGAATATTTTTTAAAAAATACCATTATTTTACTATTTATTGTAACCAAATTAGCACAAGTTTCAACACAACCATAGTACCCCCCAAAAAAAAAAAAAAAACACATTTTATAATCAGTATTATAACAATATGACAATCCAAATAAATATGAGTTTTTCATATTTTCAGTTTATGAAACTATTTAGAAGTTATAACATCTAGAAAATTAAAATCACTGCTTTATAAAAAATTCTAAGATTTAAACATTTTGAACTAAAATCAATCATGTTATCTACTTGAAATACAATGATGCAAACTAAAATATTCTTTTCCTTGATTTGCTTCCTGCAAAGTCGAATAAATATGAGTTTGTCATATTGATATCATTTCAGCTTATGAAACTATTTAGAAGTTATAACATCTAGAAAATTAAAAATCACTGCTTTAGAAATTTAATCCACTGCTTTAGGGCCCCTCAAGTAAGTAAACTTGGTATACTCACTTGAGGGTCACTGGGCTGCAGCTTATACTAGCCTAAAGGATAATCCAGCCCTGCACTAGGCTGAAACATTGTGATAATAGCAACAAAGATGTGGATAATAGTCTGAATGTAAATAACGTAAATAAAGAACTTCTTTTTATTTTTATTTATTTTCTTTTTTATCAAGATAAAAATTAAAATAAAATATTCTTTTATAAAAAAAGATGTTCTGTTTTTAATTGTTTTATGTGATTGATAAATGTCTTCTAAATACAAGTCAAAAGTAAGCTGTTATAATTATGAAAAAAAGTATTTTTCTCTATTTATTTATTAGATTGTTTATTGAAATGATTGGCAAAACATTGCCTAATTGCCAGTTGATTCAAACTTTATAAAATGGTAAATAATAAGGATTTCCTTATAGTTGCTTCACATATTTTTCATAATTTAGTAAATGTTTATAAATTTAGGAATAAAAAATTGTTTTTAGATTTATTTCTTTATAGATTGGTAAATGATAAATATTGCATTGAATTAGTTTTAATTGTATCAGTTTTTAGAATGTTTTAAATATAAAATTATTTTTGTAAATAAAAAATCTAATAAATATATAGTGTTTAATATTTTTGTAAATTCTCAAGAACAAAAAATGTTTAAATTCATTTTCATCATATGTTTAAGATTTATTCCAATTCTAATCATCAATTTTTAAATCAATAAACATTGCTGAGGAGTGAAGGTAGTTAAAATAATAGTGGTGTCAAGGGAAAAACTATGCTTTTGACACTCCATTTTTTTGCAGGTATCAAGGTCCAAATTTGCTAATTTTTTTTCTTGGTATGAAAGAAGTTGTATATCTTCAATTTTTATGTTATTAAAGAACAAAGACGATGCAAAATTTCCACAAAAATCCATTATTATTAAATCCTATTATAATTGTGCTTGTCCCTTCCCACATTAGTTTGCAGGACCATTACACCCTGCCAATACCTCATGAATAATGGAATATTCCGTTTTGATCCTGTGGAAAGAGGGGAAAAGACACTACTACTTGTTTTCATTTGAGAAAATGAAAGAAAGATGTTTAATATCTGCCAATACCTTGTAAATAATGGAATATTCAGTTTTGATCCTGTGGAAAGAGGGGAAAAGACACTACTACTTGTTTTCATTTGAGAAAATGAAAGAAAGATGTTTAACATCTGCCAATACCTTGTAAATAATGGACTATTCCATTTTGATCGTGTGGAAAGAGGGGAAAAGACACTGCTACTTGTTTTCATTGAGAAAATGAAAGAGAGAAGAGAAGATAGAATTGTTTAATGACTGTTACAGTAGAAAAAGTTGTGTAGTAGGATTAGGTAGTAGTAACACCATATGGAAATATACACTTTCCTTTTCACTAAGAGAGTAACAAAAACAAAACTCTCTCTATTACACATACTTCCTTTCCTACCTTCTATTATTCCTATCCTCAATAACTGACAGAACCCAGACATAGCTTATGTGGGTCAGTGAATGTCATAAAAAAATCAACCGACAACATGTATTAAATTAAAACAGAAAAAACGGATGTGTCAGGCCTAATAAAAAGAAAAAAAACGTGTGCACCAGAAGAATTGGGAAATTGTTTTAATATAGCAGTTTGAGATGCAAGGGTTGGAGATTCATCGGATATGTGAGTTTGACCAGACGTACAACTCCAGAAGAAAAAGAAGAAGGATGAATGCAATGAATTAATTTCTGTCAACCAAAAGCACAATGACCTTGTCTTGAACTCTCTAATCACAAAAAAGAATTAAGGTGATAGTCACCCACTTTAACCACTGCAACCAAATGGAGTCAAACATAAAATGGTACTATAGACAGTAATTTTTGGTCTATACTCATGTATTAGCCCAAACTTCATCTCTATATACCATAGTTGTCAATTTCAAATCTTTGTTTGTACCCACTTCTTAAAATAATGACCAGCAGTCATATTTATTTATGATTGCTATGTTAGTTATTCCAATATTTTGTTAAAGTTATTAAGCTCAAATATTTAATGATGCGATAGGGGAATTTCTCTGGATATTTTATTGTCGTAAAACTCGCCATGAGCTTATTCAATCATTAACTTCAGAATTAAGAATTATAAGAAAATTAAAATAGGAAAAACGTGAAATTTTCGAGGGTTAAAAATACAGGGTGGTCTGAAAGTCTTGTCACCACCTACCTCACTTCCAAACTGCAGGAGCTCAAGTCAGCCATCTGAAATAGAAAATTATATTATGTAAAGGTGACAAGACTTTTGGACCAGATTGGAGTATTCATTATATAGCCAATGCAGAAAAATGCTCATTGTTGTCTCCCTTGAACCATTTGTAAATTTCCAGTAAAATAATTTAAATATAGTCAGAAAATGGAATCAGCGAGACGAATTCAAAGTCCAGCCTAGTTTCTTTTGTTTAAGGTATAACTACATCTCTTCTCCTCCCAGCTATGGATTAAATAGTATGGAACACTGGGTTCTTTAGCCTTTGATAGGAGCCAGTCTAAGAGAACTATTACTTTGAATTCCAAACCATGGAGAAGGCAACTAGAGACCACTTTCTCAAGAAATCATGCCAATTCACAGAAAGTATAGAAAAAGAATCTTAAGATCAGTAATTAATTGCGTCCTTCAGAGCAGTAGATGAAATATGATACTGTTTAAAATAAATGGAGTATCTATTTAGACACGTGTATCCAATAAAAATGATGTAATAAAAATATGTATGAGTTTGTATTATACAAAAATAATTATATTATAAAAAGTATTATGATAACTTAGTATAAATATAACCAAGAAATATTTAATATTCAGAAATATTGGTGAGGTCAGTATGATGTTTGAAAGACCCGAAACTGCCCGATGTTCCATCTCAAGAACATCACTGATGACGCCCTCTAGCGCTAAAGGAGCGTATATTCAAAGCAGAAATATTTAATATTAAGAAAATATTCAATATTAAGAAATATTCAGAAATATTTAATATTAAGACATATTCAGAAATATTTAATATTAAGTAATGTTCAGAAGTATTCAATATTAAGAAATATTAAAATATTCAATATTAAGAAATATTAAGAAAATATTCAATATTAAGAAATTTTCAGAAATATTAAAAAATATTCAATATTAAGAAATATTAAAAAATATTCAACATCAAGAAATATACAGAAATATTCAGAAATATTTAATATTAAGAAATATTCAGAAATATTGAAAATATATTTAATATTCAGAAATATTCAATATTAAGAATATATTAAATATTCAGAAATATTCAATATTAAGTAATATTCAGAGGTATTCAATATTCGGAAGTATTTAATATTAAGAAATATTCAGAAATATTTAATATTCAGAAATATTTAATTACAAAATAGTGATTTTAGAATATTCTGGAATGTTCTGAATTCAAGGTGGCATATATTTCAATAATTTTGATACTTGAATGAATTAAGAGACTTCTGGTTTTAATCTTTGGTTTCTATCTATATATTAAAAAATAATACTTTTGTTTTCTCAATTATATCTCTTTTTTTACTAAAATAATTGAGAATAAAATTTCTTTTCTTTATGAACACAGAATATTGTTTCTTTTTTTCAGTTTGAGTGACAATACTTCAGGGCATGAGACTAATTAAAATTTGTTCTTTCATTTTTATAACAGACACAATTGTCAAGTTTTGAGCAATGTTCTTTATTATAAGATGAATGCTGCAAAGAAATCTTAGAATTTGAATAAAAATAAATAAGCAAGTGAAGAAGTAACATAAAATAAATAGAAAAGGTTAAGGATGAGTTCGGATGATGCTGTGGTTGGAGATGATTATTGTTTTTTATAACATCTTTGGTATTGGTTACTTTCAATGATGCTAAATGCTTTGAATGCTTATTAGGTATTAAATTCACTCCAAGCCTCAAGTGGAACTCATATAATCTGTTGGTACAAAAGCTGGAAAAATGGTCTGCTCATTCTATCACTTCAGACACTATCTGACTCCTTTTGCTATGCTTTATCTTAACAAGAGTCAGATTAGACCAAAAATGGAATATTGCTGCTATATCTGGCCTGGAGCTGTTTTGGCTCATTCTATTGCTTCAGAAAGTACCTGACTCCTGCTGCTATGCTTTATCTTTGCAAGAGTCAGACTAGACCAAAAATGGAGTATTGCTGCTATATCTGGGCTGAACCTGTTTCAGCTCATTCTATTGCTCCATAAAGTACCTGATTCCTTCTGCTATGCTTTATCTTTACAAGAGTTAGATTATTGCTGCCATATTTGGGCTGGATATGCTCAATTCTCACTTTCCTCCTTGATAGAGTTGAAAGTTGTTTCCATGTTTTTGTGGAGAGTAGATCTATTCTCCACTTTTCTCACAAACATTACATTGTAAGCCTATCCCTCTGTCACCCATGGTAAATGTTCAGATGATCTTTATTATTTAGTTTCACAAATTCAAACCTTTACTGCTAGAACATTCCATGCTGCTTCCACAGAACCAAATCGCCATTATTTCCTCCATATTCTAATTAAAAGTTAGAAATTTGACTCAGACAGCTTTTCCCACAGAAGTGCTACTTTTTGGAACAGACTTTCACAGGGATGTTTTCCTGAACACTACAATATTCACCTCTTTCATTAGGTCAATCATTATCTATCCTCCATAATCTCATAATAATGAATCTTGTTTTGGGTGAACTTTACTATAACAAAAAATACTCCTCTTATTTACATTATTTACATTGTTTGGACTGTTCTCCACATTTGTCATATTCATGACGTTTCAGCCATTGTACACTTTGACCTTCTTCAGGATCTGTCTATATTTCTGAGATAAGGTATTATAACTATTTACACTACTTACATTGTTCAGACTCTTTTCCTCATCTTTATCGTCATATTCATGATGTTTCGGCCATTGTATGCTTCGGCTTTCTTCAGGATTTGTCTATATTTCTGAGATGAGGTATTATAACTATTTACATTGTTCAGACTGTTGTCCTCATCTTTATTGTCATATTCACAACATTGTCCTTCCTTAGTTATCTCCCTTTAACTCAACTCTCCAAGTTTTTGTTCACCACTGCAGTAGCCAGGGATTGAACTCAACAACAGCTGAAACGTCATGAATATGACAATAAAGATGAGGACAAGAGTCTGAACAATGTAAATAATTACAATGCCTCATCTCAGAAATAAAGACAAATACTTTTCTTATTTATATTTCTTCAAAAATCACCGACCACATTCTAAAGTTTAATTCTATTTGACTATTTCTTTTAAATTCTGAAAACTATAACCCAAGCATAATCAATAGTTCTTTGAGATTAGTTTTAGGAATGTGGTGCTAGTTGTTAAAAACCACCATGAATTCTGTCTGTGAGGCTGGATTTTAATCTTCATCTTTTATGAGAATCAATAAATAGTTCAAGATTCTAAGAACTCCTTCCAATGCTTTGTGATTGACTTTATTATGTGGTCAGAAGAACTTACCTCTTATAGTGTTGGGCAATGCATTGACCAAAAATAGAACAGTGACTCTGACTACATTCTCTCTTCAATTGAAAAGAAACTGTAAGGAAATAATTTGCCCATTTTCAATGTAACTTTTTTGCTTAAAATAAAAAGCACAAGATATTTTCTTTTTCTAAACATGACTAATTAAAAAACTTGGCTCAACTAACTCCTTAAAAAAAATAATATTAAAACCTCCTGTTTATGTAACCCCTGCTATCATAGGTAGGATTTATTAAAAAGATATGGCAAAACTTTCATCCACTTTATTAGTGCTACTGGTACTATGCGACTGAAAGTGTTTTCTCCTTATTGGTTGGGTATCTGCCAATGAAGAGGGATAGAAAACTTAGCAGCACCGGAATCGAACACTGAATCACGATGGGCAGGGCTCGGACAAGACTTCCACATGGGAATACCATACATATATGATGAACACAGCTGAAACACAAACAATGACAAACAAATTTGAAACAATGCTGGGTAACATGAACAGAAATCCTTGGTAATACATAGTGACCCCATTATACAGGTTACATGGCAGACTGATACTTACTTGAAAATGTGTCTTTTTATAGAGCCTAAAAGCTTAGTGGTTGGCTAGCAAAAGGAACCATTTGCATAGCTAACACCACTCAGCTCACTGTCCTGACTATTTCATGGAGAAGATGGTAGACACTTTCTGTCTTCATAATACAGACATTCCAGGCTTTGCACCGGATCTGTTCTTTCTGTAGAGACAGCATATTAAACGTCATCTCTTTGACTGATATGGGTGGGAACTGTTATCAGTAGTGATTGCCTGTTCTGTCTGTGTTTCATTTCCGAAACAGTAACCGACTATCTATCTGCTACATAGTTGGGTTATTGGTGAACAAACCACTTCCCCACCCAGGCTTTTTGGTGAGAAAGGTGGCTAGACACCCAAGAGGATTTAAAACAAAACTGATCAGAGGAGTATGAACCTTCTTCAACAGCCATTTAGAACAGTGGTGTCGACTGGGTGCCATAACTATGTTTGCAGCCAGTTCGAATGATGACATGAGCAGAGGGATTCCTAGACTGAAGTTAACAAGCAGGGAGGAAGGTTCCTCTAATGGGATTGGTGTTTATATGTTTGTGACCAAGGTGAGCCTTCAAGTTGGAGGACAGCACCTGTGGAATGGGCTCTGCCAGGTTTATTTTCCCAAGATACGCTATACATGAATGAATACTTCACCAGCTTTCAACACGGATATGTGGAAGGAACTTGTCAGGTGTTCAATTGCACAGTGATCCCACGACCACACCCAGTCATTGGACTGATGATGATGTTAAGTGATTTAGTGATGCTGTCAACCAGTGATTTCTTTTCTTCTCATTTGGTGAGTAGATGTTGTCACCATCATCATCAACAGACTTCATTATTATTTATAGTGACACTGTAAAGTTTTTTTGGTATGAGATAAAAAAAATTATGTTCCAATAACAGTTGCATTTTACTACTGATTGCATTTAAAACTGGATTAAAACAAGGTTTCATTTTTACTTGTCACTGCCCACTGACTTTATCCCTACTCCATGGTTTATCATTTGTCATGTACTACAAATTGAAGACAATATATTGCAACAGACAGAATAGTATTATCATAGGTATACTACTTGTACAACCTAGAGAATGTGCAAAATTTTATTGTTCTCATGGTTGTGTGTTTTTAAGAGTTAGTCTCTCTCCTTGAAAAGACTTCTTTTTTTACAGCTTACGACCATATCATATTGAAACACTGCTTCCTGTATGATCACCAGACTTAAGTAGCATTGAGCCTGGCCAGTACCTAGATGGGTGACTTCTTGCAAATACCAGGTGTTATATTAGCTTGGATCTGTATGTGGTGGATAATGGATGGCTTGGAATTGTTAATTGGAGAGCTGTTCCAATTCCAGTTGGGTTTGTATAATTAGTAAGGCATGTATGATTAAATCATTATTATCTTCAAACAATTCTTACAGTCTAAAAACATATTTTCTTGCTTTAAATAACCTGAAAAGTATTGATAACCCATAAAAAATGAATCAGGTGAATCAATCAATTCTTTTTTTAGGCTATTGCTTTATAATTTCATGGCATTAAGAGTTGATGAATTATTTAGATTTGTATTCACACTGTTGTTCAAGAGGATTTCAAGGCAAATCTTTGATTTCATTTACAAGACTACACCATTCTAATCTCTTTGTTTTTCACAGCTCATACACTTTCTAGGAATGGAAACCAATTTAGTATTGTTTGCAATAGTCTTAGCAATTTGCAGATAATAAAGAAAAGGTATCTGTGGATCTGACGGGACAATGGGATGGGATAAAAAATATACTTCTCTTCTGATTTCTTGCTTCCCCACCACCTAGAATCTTCAAAAACTTAGTTGCAACATCAATCGTCATCTTCTTTGTTTCTGAACCCTGTTCTTTTGTTGTCCTTTCTCCCCATTAAAGTCTTCTTCTCTTCTACTACCCTTTCCCAGTAACCCTTACATCTTAGTGGCATTATTGCCTTGTTTTGGATGAAATGATTACCCTCCCTAACTATCATAAAAAAAAAAAAACTTCCAAGGAATTACTGGATGCAACATTCACTCGATGTAGGCTGAAAAATAAAGAAGTTGGCACTACTTAAGTTAATTAGCTTGCTCGTTAAAAACAGAGAAGAATTTTTTAAATGATTTTTGTAGATTAAAATTCATTAGATCATTCTCTAGCCATGACATTTGTTTCAATTGAAAAATTATCACTTTAGAAGTGGATATCATGTTCATAATATAAAGCCAGTGTCAAAATGATCCCTGACATATTAAAGCATTATCTATATTTTGTTTTTATTTATAAATGCTAAGTTTGAAACTGGCTTACATCATTGGCATCTGCAAACTATTATGGATTAGGAGGAAATACATGGAGTTATCAATGATGTAAACACTGTTTCAAGTTTGACATTTGTAAATAAAAACAAAGTATAGATAACTCATTAAAAAGTCAGGTATGGATTTGCCACTGTATTTATATTATGAACAGGATCCATCTTCTAAAACATCACATCTAAGAACATGACTGGAATTTGAACTCTGCTCTCTAATTTCTCATTCTTAGCTTCTATTCATTGCACCATTCATACATCCTTCTCAAAAGGGAAACAGAGTTGGTGTAGACAGGGAATTGTAGTTTTGTGCCTTTAAGCACAAAATATTCTCTTAATTTCACGCAATCAGAAATTCTTCACAGTTAAACATTTTGTTTTGAAATTTTGTCATGTTGGAGGGGGTGACCGAGTTGCAACTATGATAGCTCTTTATTCTGCTCCAACTTGAACTCTAAAGCCAATTCGAACTGCCTGAGGGCAAAAACTGAAATGAGTATTTGGAGAACCCTTAGAAGGGTGGGTAGAGTCTAGGGCCACAAAATTTCCCATTAATTATTTATATTTCTCAATTCATCATTTTTCGTCCTTCCCCAAATTTGGCAGACTGTCCCTTTGTTCAGTCTTTCTCATTGCTACTTTGTAATCTCATTAGCTCAATTCTTTCTTACCATCATGTCTCTTATATCAGTCAGACATCCACTCTTGGTGAAATCCCAGCAAAAAAAATATTTTCTTTTTTGAACTAATTGTTCACTCAATACAATGCCCCAAAGCCATTAATCGTAATGGTGATATTATCCATTTCCCTAAAAGGAAACATTTAGCATTCATTGACTGAGCAGCCAATTTTGGTTGTAATTTATAAAATATTTTTCTTAAACAATTTTTCAGAAAAAAGGTTTTTCAAATCCAGTATTATCATTCTTTCCAGTATTAATGGCAGTTTCCTTCCTAACCTTTTATTTGAAGTGGTGTGGAATGTTGAATCTTGATTATAACATTATTTTCTCTTTGAGTTCCATGTGCTATCCATTTTAGTTGTTGCTGCTGTTGGTAGTTCTCAGGTGATGTGGTTTCTGTTATTTTGTACAGTTCTTTGTGAATCGGTATCGCCAATCTACAATGCTCAAAGAGTGATGATCTTTGCCAAGTCTCTCAAAGCCTTTTTTCACTATTGAACTTAAGGAGTAGTTGTATACAGCTGACAGTTTAGATATTTCTGAACAGGTTGGCACCATGCATGGCATCCATATGAAAGTCTTGATCTGATGAGGCTATTTTAGAACAGGAAGTTAAGTAACTACAAGGAATTTCAGGTTTTAATAATAATAATAATAAGGATGGTCTTCACCATGATCCTCCGCTTTTCACTCTCTCAAAACCATTTTTAACCATTGATCTGAGAAAGTGATTATGTACAGCTGACAGCTTAGATATTTCTGAATGTATTTGGCACTATGCACGGCATCCATATGAAAGTCTTAATCTAATGAGGCTATTTAAGAACATGATTTGAGTTTTTAGGTTGATGTTTTGATTTTGTAGCAATTTGCAGAACTACCTCTGGTGTATCTTATTCTGTTTTCGGTTTCTTTTTCTCCGATGCTTAATTTGTTATAAATAATCCATATACTGCAGTATCTGAGATACTGAATAACGTTGTTTATCAACCCTTTGTATTTAAAACTGAAACATTTTGAATTATACCATTCTTTTTTTGGTGATTGAATATTGCATTAAAATATTTTTTTTATCAATAACAATAATCTTTCCAGATACAAATCCTAATATTTAATCCATAACTGGGGGAGGAAATGGATTCATACCTTTCCCAAGGATATTTGTGTGCAAGTGAATATAACAAACCTGACTGGAATTTGAACTCCGTTCTCTGATTTCTCATTCTGAGCCACTATCCATTACACCACCCACATCCCCCTAAGATTCTGAGATAAGGCAGGATTATGAATTATTTGAATGAATAGCTTCATCATTATTGCATTTGACACATTATTTGTACTTATCTATTCTCCAGTCTTGAAACACAATAACCAAATTTAAGCAACATTGAGCCTGGTCAGTACTTAAATGGGTGACCACTTGGGAAAACCAGGTGCTTTAAGCTTGGATGCGTGGGTGACATAATAGATAATGGCTTGGAATTAGAAATTGGAGAGCCAAGTTAAAATTCCAGTTGAGTTGGTTATATTTACTTAAGCACAAATACTCTTTGGAAAAGTATGAATTCACCTCTTCTCCCCCCAGTTATGGGTTAATTAGTTGCATTTTTATCAGTAAATCCTTATTATCTCTAAAAAACAGTTTTGTAATCTAAAAATATTTTCTGCCTTTAAATAACCTGCAAAAGGGTTGGCAAGTCATAAAAACAAATCAATCAATCAATGCAACTTTCATCAACTGAATGTTGGATCCAGTAATTCCTATGAAGTGTATTTTTACCAATGCCATGTTCCTTCAGTAAAATGTTCAAGTTGGTGGTTGAGTGGGGGTGGTGGTGTCATATGTTTTACTGATGGTGTATAAGATATATTTATTATAAGAAACCATAATTTATCATTGAAATATGCCTTCCAAAAGCTAAGCAAAGTATTAAGAAACATGAAAATTTTGTTAGAAACAAAGAAAAAAGTATTGAACTGCTACGTAATATCAATCCTCCTATATGGCAGTGAATGCTGGACAATCTCACCGCAGATAAAAATGAGGTAACAGAAATGTGGTTCTACAGAAGCATGCTGAGAATAACATAGACTGACCATGTGAGCAATGATGAAGTTCTAGAGACAATGACAAGAAAAAGGGCACTTACACTTACATCAGAAAGAGTTAAAATTTCTATGGAACATACAAATAAACAGGCTGACTCAGTTTAAGCACAGTAAGCAATGTTGTGTCATTAATGGTACACTTGCTGATTAATAACTATAAAACTCTATGAAATACATTGTACAATGTACAGTTTACTGACAGAAGTTTTGGTTGCACTAGTATTGAACTGAGATGTGCTTTGATACAACTTTGAAATTCTGTTAATAATATCTGATACTAAACTATTCTCTATTAACCAACTGAGAGACACCCCATTGCCTTCCATCTGCATGGCTGATGCTAACTTCCAGGAGAATGACTCATTGCACCTTCTCAGGTTAACATTCTTGGCTGAAATGAAGTGGAAAGACTATGCTGTATCCATTACTAGATCTGCTGCCAAGAAAGTTGGTTCACTGTATCATGATAGATAATTTTTCTCTCCAGAATCTATCTTACGTATCTATAAGTCTACCATTCGCCCATGATTTGAATATTGCTGCCACATATGACCCGGTGCTCCTGCTATATATTTAGAGATTCTTGATAAAATCTAAAGAATCAGTAATATTATTGGCCCTGAACTGGCATCTTGGTTTCAAGCAGTTTCCTTCCACCATAATGTTGCTTCCCTGTGCCTTTTCTAAAAAATACTTTCATGGTAATTGTTCAAACTCTTCGCTGTGTTTTCATATTGTAAATACTCATTGGAGCTAGTTTTTAAATTGTTGTTTTATTCCTTTCCCCCACAGACAATGAATTGTACATATGGGGAGTAAGGATTTTCATAGAGACATGAGGTATTATGGCGAATGTAGCAAGAAAGGTAAGTAAGAATATGTTGTTTTGGTGTAAGGAATATTGCTGTATGTTTGGGTCAGTGATTATGGCTAGCTAAGTTTAAAGTTAAGACAGATGAAGACCGTCCTTTTCCCTCATTCCGCATTTTGACCTTGTGCCACATTTTGTAAATAATTACAAATAAATTCGCTATGGTACCTAGACTTTATGAATTTAAGTGCTGTACTAGATTGGTAACAAGATCTCATCAATTTACAGTTGAATTGACTCGATGTAATCTAAGTTCTATGCTAATAGTTTCTTTTCTCGCTCTTCTCACCTGTGGAATTGTCTTCCGGCTCCATGCTTTCCCGCCAAATTTGATCTTCAAAAGTTTAAATCCCTTTTTTTGTTATTCTTTCACACTCACTAACCCCTTGTTCTTGTATCATAGTGGCTTTACTCTCTTGTATGGAGTGAAATGTTTATGTTAATTTGCCTATCATTATGCATCGTTTTATCTTGGGGCTGGGAAATCTGTGGAGAATTGCTTAAATTGCTAATTGCCTATATTCTATGACTTATAGGTCTATGAAAGTATGAATGGGTTGGTGTTCATCGTGCAATGATACCTGAAATTGTTAAATCTATGAATATTTTCCACAATATCGTCTTTAAAAATTGAATGCCTTTCAGCCGGAATTGTTGCGTGAAAAGGAATGATAAATTTTACAATGTATGTCTTACTATTGTTACAACAGACAAGAAAGAAATTAATTTCAGCAGGAGTTGTAAGAAAGAAATACAACTTTGTACGCTCATTCATTCAGTTTCTCCATTGAATGATTCTAGTAGAAAAACCAACCCCGAAGTATCCGATTGTCTTTTTGTTGCTTGCACAAAGTGAAACCTCTCATTAATTTTGATACAAAGTGGTTTAACTTGGATAGCCACAAATAGCTGGATAATTAAAAACAAATACTCATTTTTACCTTGACGGCATCAACATTGTTCATAATAATTAACACTTGAGGGAATAGTAAAAACGGTCGTAAACATTGCAGTTTAAGTTTTAAAAAAAGTAAACAGATTGCTGCATTTCCCGTATTACAAATGGTAAGATGCACAATTAACTCGGTATTTAAAAAAAGAATGAGAATATGACTTACCGGGCTAGTAAATCTATGTTTCCATTCTCCTGTAGACTCTTCCACAACACAACCAGCCTTACCTCTTTGTAGGAAATGCACTCTTCCTATCTAGTAAGCCAAATTCTACCTTCAGACAATATAACAAGTATTCATTGGTCAATCACCTCCAATCTGGCTTGCTGATTGGTCAGTTCCGACCAATCAAACCGCCTGCACGCGACTAAACTGTTTTCCCGCTCATACGCTGCGAGCCACCCGGTGATTATATAAAGAGAAAACGTGAGAACCTTCGTGGGAGAGGAGCAGTAATTACCAAGTTTCAAGATGTAACATTCACCGACTCCCGTCTTAGTCATTGCTGACCAGACGTTAAAGACAATTACCAACTTCATGCAGTCAGACCTCTTCACCTAGAGAGAAGCCCATCAACACCACACACCAGTCAAAACTCTGACTTTGCCGCGTTAAAATATTCACTGACTCGGTAACGTTCGAGCACACTCTATCTCTCTCTAGAACATTTTCTCGAACTTCACTTACTATACTTTTCAAAGTGATATTTCTCACTACATAACAAGTATCAGTAACTAACAATCCATTTTTTCTCGAGCAGATAAAGGTACGCAACTTCGAATATTTGTATAAATTGTATATAAATTGATGTTAGTGTTATGCATTCAACTTTTGTCTTGTTTTCAACTTTATTTGCATGATTTGTTCCAAGTATTTGTTCTAAATAATTGTTGTGGACGAATGTTGTAGAACACGGCCTCGAAATTCCTTCTGATCAATTTAAACACGATCACCAGTCCACAACACTCCTATATGGATGTGAAACGTGGACACTGTTGTCAGATACAGAGAGAAGGATCCAAACGTTTGAGAACAAATGCACGTGAAAAGTCCTTGGCATTGGGAACATAAAATCAATGAGTTTGTGCGGAAAAGGGTTGAAAGATTTGTGGGCCACCAGGAACCTTTTCTCGCTACTGTCAAATGGAGAAAATAGTGTGGTTTTGGACACGTTGTAGTGAACAAAAAAAGATCTAGATTTAAAATTAAAATGCCAAGCGCTGACTCATTGATTTTGTTAGAAATTAAAAAGACTCGAATTTACAAACTTTGTGTAACACACACGCAAAAGCGAATCCAAAACAAAACTCGTGAAATTAACAAAATTAATGAGTCAGTGCTTAGCATTTGAATTTTAAATCTAGATCTTGTTTTGTTCACTACAACGTTACAAGGCACGACAGCCTGTATAAGACCATCATGCAAGACACCGTTGAAGGTTGACATAGGAGAGGACGCCAACGCAAAACAATAGACAAGTATGACTGTACCAGAATTACTGATGGCTGCCGTTGATAGACCGTTGTCGAGGAGATTCAGTATGACTTCTGAATTCGGATCACCCCCGCCTACGATTACAAAAGTCAAGGTGGTGGTGATGATGACGATGATGATGATGATGATGATGAGCAAATCCAAGTCACCGACTCTACGGTGTCATTTTTCTTTCTGTCACAACAAATTATCACATTTTGGACAGATTATTAGATATTTGTGGTTATTATTAATTAGAGATTCAAGAGTTTGGCACATTTTTATAATTATTCACATCAGAAACATAAAAAATTTATTTCCTGCTAAATTTAAGTTCTTGTGCCAAACATAAAAACTTAGTAGAAATAACAAGACATAAAAATAGGCGCGAAATTTCTATCTATAAAAGGCAGGATGCGTGTGCACCCTGTATATTACATGGCCGGGGTTGGGGTTTGTCTAGATGAACATAGTTCTTCTCATCAAAATATTCTCTCTTCTTCTTTCCAGAAAAGAATAATTCTGGCTTCAGACCAAAGCAGGATAGGGAATTCTGCTAAAAATATCACTTGGAAATAAGCCATTAGAATTCTCAAAGAGCAAAAACAGGCCTCAAGAAGTTGCAGAATGTCTCTAACACACGTCATTCTTGAAGATTTATTTTAGAAACAACTTAGGGGCAGACTTAGTTAAATAATATATTTCTAAAGCTAATTGGCAGCTAATTAATGACTACTCTTAGTCATTGTTGGTGTCAGTTTGCAATGAACTCGTGTCAGATCTGTTATTTCTGTCCACTGATTCCACTCGGCTAAATCTTCGTTATGAAAAGGAGATGAGTTTTCAGTTTCACAATAGCCAGTCGTTCGTTACTGCAAATTACTATGGCTTCCGATTTATTACTCTGGACACGGCATCTCGGCTTCAATCATTTTCACATCACCATAATGTAAACTTATCTGAGCCTTTTTCCTATAAATATTTTCATGACAATTCTTTTGATGAGTTTTCTTCTTTGGTACCTTGACTTCACGAGTTTAATCGTAGTTAGGATTGCCAGATTAGAAAAGTAGAAATATGGGACACTCTTAAAATATCTATCTATCTATCTATCTATCTATCTATCTATCTATCTATCTATCTATCTATCTAAATTTATACATGCCTACAGACCCAGGCCAATATATTATGTAAAAGGAGAGACATAAGTTAATAAGTAAATAAATTAAGTAAATACTAAACATCAGCCTGCAACAATCAATCCAAAAATTTGAAACTCTGCCTGGAGGAAAAATATCTATAATTATCTTCCCAGACTAAACAAACTACTAAATAAATGATCAGAACACGTCTTAAAATGCAGACACGGAAACAAATTTTTACTACGTTACTTAAAAATTGAAAACTGAAAATGAACAAGAATAAATGAAAATAATTAAATTAAATAAATAGACAAAAACAAGTAAAACAAATTAATCCAAACGAGCAAATAAGTAAATAAAGTAAATATTAAACAAATTATGAAACCACGAATGCAGAGATAAAAAAATAAAAAACGCAGTAATAACCAACAATAAAATAACCAATAATAATTTTTTAAAAAAGTTAACAACACTATGAATAGCCAAAATCTGCATTCAGATCCAGTATTTTTACCACTCAATAGCCCCCAGAATAATTTGAAACCATTAACGCTCAAAAAAATAAAATTTAGAATAATACAATAGTCTACCCACAATGCATCACTGACCTGTATATATAAATAGTCGAGAAAAAACACATCGCACATGGCCTGAAAATTGCGTTTCGCATAAAACAGACTGTCACTTCTTGGTGTTAACTTCAATGTGCACTTTCATATATATATATATATACATGCCTACACACCCAGATCAATATATTATATAAAAGGAAAGGCATAAGTTAAAAAAAAAAAAGTAATGATTTTAATGGGTTATTAGGGAAATAAAAGTAAAATCATTTGAAAATTATCTAATAAAAGTTAAGAAAAAGAAATTCTGTAAAAGTGAAACCATTTGAAAAAAAATACAGACAACAGAGAAATAAGCAAAAAGAATCTGCAAAACCGAAATCAATGTAAAATTTTTATTTAATAAACAAAATATAGAAAAAATTTTTTTTAGTATGGAAGCATTTGGATATTATTATTTGGTTCTGGCATTTGATAATTTCCTTGCAATTTTAGAATCAGGAAATACTGTTGGTAGTAGCAGGTCCGTACAGTTATTTTGTGGAATAACACAGTAATTCCATCTACATTTTACGCGCGCGAGAGTTTTCCTCCCTTTCCTACCACAATTGTGCGTGTGTGCGCACGCGCGGTTTGCACCCCTTCCTCTCTCGTTCAATTAGACATAGCAGTAGCCATCCTTTTGTCGTCGACTTCGACCTTGCTGGTTACTCCTGATAGCTGTCTAGGACGGATTTTGAATTTTTTTCCCGCGCGTTTCTTGACGTCACAGACGTCCAGCGTTTCCAACTCAGTTGCATCCCGATCTTCAAGCTGGACGGACAACTCATTTATTCCGTGCCCCTAACCCATACGCGGGCCGGAATATCTTATGCTTAACTAACTAAAACTTCAACATGTCGATATTACTCTTTTCCAAGACCCATTCTCGTCTTGATGCAACCCGCACGTTGAACCTTCTCCGTTTTCAACTAGAAAACGTCGAGTTCCTACGACACCGTCGTCAATATATATTTTTCCAAGACTTATCCCCGTCTTGATGCAACAGCTTGTTGAACCTTTTCTCCATTTTCAACTAGAGAATGTCGAGTTCCTAAGACACCGTCGTCAATATACATTTTTCCAAGACTCAACCTCGTCTTGATGCAAACAACTTTCGAACTTTCCTCTATCTACAAACAACTCTGAATTTCTCCTCAATGGAAGTTGATAATCTGTTCATACACCTTTGAACCTTCTAACTACTTTGAACCAGTACCTAAAAAATATTACATACACTCACACTATCAAAGTTTACAGTGAGTACTTTTCCTATTTGTGTACACATACACCTTTCGTTTAACAAGTCATTTTTCCAGAACTTTCTTTCTGATGGAACTGTTCCCGCCTTGGCCATCTTGGTTTTCTGTTTTGGCGCGGAACACTTTTACTAATGGTCTCAACTGTCAAGACAATTACTTGTTTAAATATAATAAAATTTCATGTATGTTTTTCAACCAGACGCCATTTGTCGTTTAATTCCGGCTATCTACTTGTATTGTTATTTATGCACTTGTTGATTGACCCCTTTTCCTCACTAAGTTCACTCACGCAATATATTCATACTTTGCTTGTGGATTCGGTAGTTTTGTGTAGTGTCTGGCACAAGGCCACTTTTTAATAAACCAGCACTGCACGCTACCGAGTCCGCAACAATTTGAACTGAATGACTGATGACGACGGACAGTATGAAAGTGAATTGCAACTTCTCCGATTCTTTTACAAGGCGCTTCGAAAATCTTGTTAGCCCTAAATAATATCATTTTGTATTTCAGATGGCTACCACGAAAATGGTGGTGTTCATACAGAGCTTCTCAGTGTGTGAAAGCAAATGAAAATTAATAAACTGAATCCAGTACATGTGCTTTGTATTACTGTATTACTTGTTCTCACGACATTTTGGTAGGGGGTGACAAGACTTTCTGATCACCATGTAACTTTCTTCATCTGTGTTTTTCTTGATCAAGAAGTTTATTATGTTATCAGCTTCTTTTGAAGAAAAGGCAACACTACGTTTGTACTTGTAGTGGGTTAGCTTGTCGCAGTGTGTCCAATCACCACTCCCACCTTTTCTTAAACAACCCCGGATATGCCTGCTGGTAGAGAAAGGTCACGACCCTTGTGTGCTAAAAATAGCAACGACATCCTTTCAAACTGACAGAAACACACAAAACTCAATTTTCGCCACTAAACAAAAATAAAAGACCTTTAATTTTGAACCGAAATTAATTTAAATACGGTCAACAAACACCAAACACACTTTTGACTGTAATTTATACGGCCCGAGCCTTCCTGAATCGCGATTTTGACGCGCCCAGTCAAGTCGACCGAGCCCAGCAGCTGACGGGACCCAGCATCAGCAGCAGCATTTGTTCAAACAGTCCTTTTCAGGGCTAACTTCTGAAAGTCATTCGATCACTACTCTTCGAGGCTCCACTCACTTCACTCTCTGCTACTGCCTTCCCTCTGAGACGCCAGATCACTCCTGCAGCTTCCAGCACTCCTGCAGCTTCCAGCTCACTCCTACAGCATCCAGATCACTCCTGCACCTTCCAGCCCTCCTGCAGCCTCCAGCTCACTCCAGCAGCTCCCAGCACACTCCTGCAGCTACCAGCTCACTCCAGCAGCTTCCCGCAGTTTCCAGCTCACCCCTGCAGCTTCCAGCAATCTCCGGCTCACTCCTGCACGCTTCACTCCTGCACGCTTCACTGACGTCCAGCGACCAGTTCCAACTTCCGGATACCGTTCCCGAACAAACGACCTCTGTCGTCTTTCTATCCACCGCTCGCAAATAAAGACACGATTTCTATCGTCTACAACGGACCATCTGCGTTTGTCATCCTTCTTTGCTATTGCCATCTCCTTGCCTTTTGTGTCCCCTTTTTAGTTGTACGGTCGATTGGCACTCACACCTCTCGGCCCGCTGCAACAAGCTAATCTGTATCGGTGATAAAATACAAATTAAACTGACCCTCTACAATTTTTACAATATCAAATGCAACAAAGACAACAAGAAGAGAAATAATCACATAGCCAGGTTTTTGTTTTAATAGAAAATATTTTTATATAACAACAAATACACACGTTATAATAAAGTTGTTCAAAACACTTTAGAGTTCTTGGTTGTGTGATCAAGAGTAATATAAAAGGTGTTATACTATAGATCTGGTAAGAAATTAAACAGTTTATGTTCATGGTGAAATTGAATGAAATAGATTGCTCGACTTATTGTAGAGTTGTCTTGCTTCGACTGATATAGTTACGATTTCCTTTATGTTGTTAAGATATTGATTGAGTTGGTTTATGTATCTTGTCCTGGTTGAATTCGTTACTAGATGAGTTGAAAAGAAATTGAATTCCACAAACCGGTTGATGTTAATAAAAATTAACTTTTAGCGAGGAAGTTGGGTTTCATGGATTCGTGTGACGAGTTGATTATTTTAAGAACTCACTAAGTCCTGTCGAAGTTTCATATTTATGAATTTTCTTGATCACGTTGTGGGCTTGAGAACGTTTACATTTTTTTGGCGCGTTGAACTCTGAACAGGTCAACTCGAGGTCAACCGTGCGGGTGTAGGCAGAAACATGACATTATTATTTATGGACCAATCAGAAAGCATTGTTTCGTACTGAACTCTGGAGCCAATTTTAATGGGTTCAGCACAAACTGAGAATACTTAGCTGTGATTCTCTTTTAAAAGGTTTAAAACAGAGAATGTAGAAATCTAATTCTACATACTTTGCTGTTTCTATGTGTTGCTTCATATCAGAATTTTCGTCATATTCAATACTGAAAGGTTCAATTACATACACCACAGTTTGCTTCAAAAACAGCTTCTGCCATGTTTGATAAATTTTCGTTCGATGGAATATTCATCACAAAATTTACACTTTCGTTTTGGTATCTTGGGATGGATGATGGGTTAGTTTTTAAATTAGAAAAAAAGTGAAACGTGGCAAGTAGTAATAGCACACTTGTTGACAGTATGCTTCAATGTAGATACAGAACTGCACTATTAGAATTTTATTTGAGAACCACTACTGTGACATATATATAGAGAGACCCCTCACCCCGAGGTGGATTTAGTAATCAACAGTGCTAAAGAATTAGGATGAAGGTGCTAATTATTTGGGTAGAAGGGATGCCGGAGTAATTCCAGAAATAAGTTTATTTTTTTTTCTCTTAATAATTGTTTCTGGGGTTGAGTCATTAGTTAATTAAATGTAATAATTCCAAAGTGATTAAGAGACGGATTCGTTAAAGTAAAGTTTGCGATAAATGGTGAATTGGATTTTTGGGTGGTCTGAATAGCGGAATTCAATCAGACGGGATAAGTGGTTTTAGCAAAATGTAAGTATACGTTGTCTGCGGAAGATCCAGCAGGAGGTCCGAATCCGATTTTAGTACATCTTGAAAACTGGTTGCCTGCGGAGATCCGGAGATTAGGCGGAAACACATGGTGGTCCAGGCGATTTGCATATTAAAATTCGGGGGGTTAGATGGTTTAGCTCTGCCTCTCTCTCTATAAGCTGCCTGCACGCTTGAGTTAGTCAGATGAGTTCGGAGATCAGAACGCGGAAGAGGCGGCTTGTTGGAATTTGCTGGTCTGTTGGTTGCCCTGTGTCAAGAAGACCGATCCGAGCCAAGAGATCGAAATAGAACCCGTACGAATCCAGATAACTTCGTCAACAAGGCTGCGAGAAGGCAGACTGCTATATCGTAGGGTGCAGACGAAGATCCACGAATTACTTCCCTTAGATCAGCCGAAATTGTTTAGGCAGAAATTTTCCTACTCTCTCTCTCTCTCTCTCTCTCTCTCTCTCTCTGTGACTTTCCGACCCAAACGAGTGAATCTCGTTACGACATTTTGTACTCGTGTAAATTATTCGGTAGAGACATAAAAAACAGTGGCCTAAATAGGGCTCTTTGTACAGGAACAGGAGTTGCTTATTTTTTTCTTTTTCATGACAAGAAACTTTTGCTGCATGAATAGTGATTTCCTTTCAGCGAAATACCCAGCCATTCCTCCCCTTCCCACCGGATCGTTCTGGGGAGATCGATACACTGCTGTTCGGATCAAGAATTCACAACGTGGCGAATAGTGGTGGTTCCTTCAGTTCACCGGAGGAAGATCGGGTGGATTTCTTTTTCGGCCAGAACCACCGGGGAGACAGGACAGAACTGCAACGGGCAGGGTTATTACGTTAGATTACTACAATATTTTACAAGTTCACGTTCTAGACTCTTTTCTTTTTTGCTCCAACTTTCACCCCTGCTTCCAAATTTGACTTTGGTCCTTATCAGAGATAAGAATATATCTTCTGACGAACGAGAAAGCTGAAAAATATAAAAAGGAATTTGACCACCCTTGCCCTGACCATGTTGCCATAAAATTAGGGGCTAACGTTCTCAACTTACTTGTCGGACCCTGGCTTCCAAAAAACAGCTCTCAATACTTATTATCAGAGATAATAATATATTTTCTGAGAAATGAGAAGGCCGGGAAAGTGTATAGAAATTTTGAAGGGAAAAGTTTCCGACATTCCTGAGCCTACTAATCTCGATAAATACGGAGAATATGCGCCTATTTGGAAGTGAGTATTGGATATCATCTGTGATAACATCAGGTCGGCGACAGTAACACCAGTTTTCTCCAGAACCTGAATCAGGGAAGAAATCTAAACGCTGTGCTCTAAAGACAGAATGTCGGCCCTCTACTAAAACTACTCGATGTCTGCTTCCAAGGATCTTAAAATTTCTGTTGTCGGCTTACGAACTCACTTAACTACTGACTACGGATCTTCTGACTGTTTTCTCCTCAACAAGAGCTCAGAAGAAATCGATTTGAGCGTTAACCCTTTAAGAAGAATTGACTCGCTTAAAGAACTTTTAGGCGCCCAGAGAAATATTTTGAGCAAGCCTTTATATGAACACTTTTTCTTCCTTTAAATTAAAGGAATTCTCTTCTCTCTTTCTGTTGTGGAGTTATTTCGCAGTGGAGGATTTTATTTGTACTAAATCGGTCCTAAAATAGTTCGACGTACAAAACGTTAGGAACTTGATATAATAGGTATTACGTAGAGTAATCTTGTTGTGGTCACTGACTACTTTCGTATTCGACTAACTGTCGTCCGACATCGACTGACCCTCGTTTTTCTTACTACTCCTACTTATATTAGGTGGGAGAGTCTATTAACTATAGAATAGGTGTGTTTCACCATAACACTTTCTTTCTCTCATATTTTGTGTATATTCCTTTACCTTTTTTGTGCATTTAAATAAACATTTTCTTCTTCTATGTTACATCCCGAGAAGGAGTTTGAGTCTTTATTCTTCCGCCTAAAAGAGAGAATTGTCCGCTCTAATCTTTCAAACCGTTGTTGCTTTTATCGATTCTGCCAACTTTAACCTTAACCTTTTCATGTGGGAAAGCCGGGATAAATTTCCCACAGCACAACAGCGCGGCGGTTGGCAAGCAAAAACAGTAACAGTGTCGCTGTCCTCAGCCAACCATAGCAACTGAACATGTTTCTAGCAATGTTAGTTTCCTCGTTACATTCGTGTTATTTTCACCAAGAGAATCTGAGAAAAGAAAGTATAATAACAACGAAGAACCGTAAAGGCAGTAGAAATATATTCGGGATAATTTGGGTATCCGTAAAAATCAGTAGTCACTACGGGACAGGAGACAGAATTATCCAATACAGGATATTTCCAATATATAAGGGACGTCTGGCAACCCTAAGCATACTACCATCGACTGAACATTGTGAGCAGCAACGAAGTTTTAGAGAAAATTGAAACAAAAAGGACGCTACATAGCCTCAGAAAGAGACAGTTAAAATTTCTTGGGCACCGAATGAGGAAAGAGGGATTGGAAAATATGACACTCACAGGATTATATTAAAGGCAAGAAGGACAGAGGAAAGTAGCACATAACCTACCTAATGAGCTGGTGAAAAATAAAGAAAAGTCTTTAGTTAAGTCAATCATTATAATTCAGTGGTTTTTCTTTAACAAACAGAAAACCGCTTTTTGACCATGTAGGATATTCCATTATACTGCACGGTGGATAGCCATATCATTACATTCTCCTTCTCTTTAAAATATTTCCCATCGCTATAAATCCAATCACGTGGGCGGACGACATATACATTCAGATCTTCAGGAAGCTACAGATTTAGCATGCTTTGAAGTATTAAGTGGCTTGAAAGGAATGATTTTGAGAATTTTTTCCGGCAAAACTAGATAATCTCTGGCGGCATCTATAGGTATCTTTTAAGTGTCACAATTCATCTATCTCGGGGTTCCTCGTTAATAGGGGTCTCAAGTGTGGCTAAATGTCTAGTACATACTGTAGTTGTGGAGCGATGACAAAAATAAACACCAAGACATTTATTCATCAAATAATAAAAAAAAATGTTTGTTTATATTTCTGAGATGAGGTATTGAAACTCTTTACACAATTTACACTATTTACATTGTTCGGACTGTTGTACTCGTCTTTATTGTCATAGCGTTTCGGTTGTTATAGGGTTCAGCTCGAAATTCCAATGTATGTCAGCTGAAGAAGGCCGGAGCGTACAGCGGCCGAAATGTCGTGAATATGAAAATAAAGATGAGGACAACAGTCCGAACAATGTAAACAAAAAAAATAGTTGGAGGATCCACGCATCCTTCCGGTTAACAAATTAATCCTTTTACAAAGATATATTCAACATTTTTCAACCAACAGATCGCGTTCCACCGACAATAAAAACACATGCTTCGTGATCCCTTTGAAGAGTATTTAAGCGAGGCCTCTAGATCTGACAAGCCAGTAAGTAGATAGAGACGGATACATGCGACATCAGTTCACGGCTCGGCTTAAGAGAGATTCCCTTACTCATTCACTCGTCTTCGTCACCAAGCTACGTGGAATTTACATTCTTCCTCGCCAAGCTACGTGACACTCACCAGGCTTCCCCATAAAGCTACGTGACACTTACACTTTTCTCCTCATTTGCTCCTTTGCCTCTTTTTTCACACTTGCATGCGAAGAAATCACATTCTTTTTAATCTTAACAAACAAGTACAGATAAGGAACTTTAAAATATGTGAGTAATTAATAAATTAAAAAAGTGTAGATTTATTCAATGAGATCCCTGTGGTTGATGCTGCTCTGCGATTTTTTTAAATATTCGGTTTCATCGATGTCAATGATAATCGAAGATCACCAATTTTAAAAATATTGAGTCTATATTTACATCAATTAATTTATATTAATATATTTATATTTTGTTTAATTTTATTGATATTTAAAATGAATATTATTGTTTATTATAACTACAATCTTCAAAAATTTAAATGTAATGTCAATCAACATCTTCTGATGCGTTGACCTTGATATCCATTCTTCTTTTAACCTTTTCCTCAGTCCACCCTCTTTTCTCTTACTTTCACTTTCTGTGTTTTTAATCGTTTCACCCCTATCAAGGTGGGAATGCCACTAGTACGCAGAGGGTTACAGGGAATGAAAGTGATAGTCAAGACTGAGTATACGAAGGATTGAGGAAAGGATAAAAAATGAATGGGATTCAAGAAGATAGAAGATGGTGATTGATGTTGCATTTAAATAAAGATTGTAGTTATCAGAAAGCAAGTAAACAGAAGGGAGCTCCACAGGCGGGAAGTGTGAGAAAGGAAACTGTTCGAGTAGAAGTGGCAGTTGCATTTAGCTATTTCACCAGTAAAAGGGTGGAATCTAGATGCCAATCTAGTAGCACGTTAAATTCACGTAATGGGGCATCAGGAGAAAAAAATCTCGTCACAGAGCTTGTCATGAATATATTTGTAGAAAAGAAAGAAGCCATGTCACATCGGTAAGAAAGTGACTGAAGTCGACATTCCTGTTCAGGATCGATTACGTTACAGATCCTTCTTTTGATTTTGTCAAGAACCTCGAGATGAATAGTAGGCTCACCAGACCATATATAGCAGCAGTATTCAATGCACAGGCAAATGGTAGATTTTTAAATGTGCAAGATGGATTTCGACGGGAAAAATTTTCTGGCTCGACACAGTGACCCAACTTTCCTTGCAGTAGATGCAGCTATTGATTCGATCTAGTAGTTTCATTCGAAACGTGAGGCCAAGAAGGCACAGTCTGTTGCTCTCCAGGAGTATAGCGCCAGCTATGCTGATGGCAGACAGAAAAGTTTCTCTATGGTTGCTAAATGAGAGCCGGTTTTAAAATGTACAAGCCATTTCTTGTCCCAGTTAACCACTGATTAGAGGCCCTTTTTATGAGCAGCTACCAGGTTTACTTTGTCAGTTTTGATAGATTTGCTATTGAGACAGGAGTAAATGGTAGTGTCATCTGTATACATGGTGGCCAAGTCCAAGATTTTATTTTCAAATAAATGTTGCCTTATCAACGATGACTGCAGGCCGCTAATAAACGCATCCCGAAAGTATTCGCTCAACGACTTGCTAACTTCTTGGCGTCGAATTGTAAGGCGCTGACGGACAAAAACCTTTGAGGTTTGAGGTACTGCGACTTCAGTAAAACATTAACGTCCTCGTAAGTATTACATTCTGAAATTATCTCATAGATTCGGAGTGAAAAAAAGTTGACCAAAAGTTCCAGATTCTCCTGAGAAAGGGCCCATAAAAATTTCTCGAAGGTTCAAAATCAATGTTTCCATTCTTGAGTAGCCGTTTTGAGGCAAGGCTCCAAATTTAATTCGCAAACATTTCTTGTTTATTTTTTTTATTTTGGTTGAATAAATTGAATCGAAAAATAGCGAGAGGCCTTTAGTTAAGATTTTATTCAACCGAAATAATTCGTTGGCTTCTGTTTATCAAACACAAAACAACTTTTTAACCACGTGAAATATGCCATTCTAATCCACAGTGCCGGAGCGAAAACATATGCCATCACAACAGTGATTAGGAGATATAGCAAAAAGACAAAATTTACTAAAGTCTACAAAGGGCAAGGAGTTGTGGGGAGTCATGACCTCGCACGTCCTGAAAGGACATGGTACATAGAAGAAGGAATGTACTTTCAGGAGAGATAACTATACAATAATTTTAATAAAAACAAAATGCTATATGACTCTTTCTCTTTTTGTCCTAATCCAACAATAAATAACATTCAAATAGCTACAAAGAATAGGAAATTGTGGAGAGCCATGATTGCCACATCCTGAAGGAACATGTCAAATAGAAGAAGTAATGGTAGTTTCAAGGGAGATAACTATACAATAAGTTAAATGAAATCAAATGCAGATGAGACACTTTCTCTCTTGCCTTAAGCCAACAATAAATATCAACCAAGAAGCTATAAAGGATAGGAAATTGTGTAGAGCCATGATCGCCCATGTTTCGAACGGATATGGTACATAGAAGAAGAAGACTAGATTGGAAGCTAGGTCTCCTGTTGCAATTGCTAAATGTAACCGTAAGTTCTATTCTTATAGTTTCTTTTTACATTATTTACATTGTTCGAACTGTTTGTCCTCATTCCTATTGTCATACTAGCAGAGTTACCCGACGTTGCCCGGGATTTAAAAAGTTGAAAATAAATCTATAACAACAATATAAATTCAAATTCACAAGAATATTTTAAACAGTTTTTACAATACTTCTTGGTAAACAATATTCTTTGTCTTTCTTTGTGGAGCACAATAATAAAAAAAAAAGGTTTTCCTTCCTCCACGTGAACAACCAACATACAACTGTCCATGAGAGAAACAGGATTCTTCTAACTGCAGTCCAGTAACTGATAGAGATTGGACTTGTACTTTATTAATAGACATAGCAAAACTTACTCGTATTAGAAACTGAAGACCCCTAAACGTGGGTAGAATATCCGACCTTGATAGAATAAGGGGAATCCTGTGAATAAAGACATCTTCGTCTTTTTTGTACCCAGTAAGAACCGATACCTCAATTGCATGTGTCATCAACTTCTTAACCACCAGTCTGATGCCATTACAAAGTCTTGGTGGGTCCAGATTCCGTAATAGCACTCCCATCTTGGGTTCCAGTCTATGTGAAGGTAGTCCTGGGGGGTGGGTCTAGAGAATTCAAAAATTCCGTTGAATAATTGCCACCTGTTCCGGATCTGGAATGGTATCCACTGACCTGTAGATATGAGGGACTTTTCGGGAGGGACTTCAACAGTTGGTCATTGATTCTGTCAATTGCTTTGTTCTTTGGAGCCAGTATTGCCCACTCACATAACAAATTGTGTTTTTAGTAATTATGTTGGCAGTTTGGGAAAGCTTTGGCCTTAAGCTCATCAGCATTGCAGACCGAGCTAATGATCAACTCTCCATTGGCATCTAAAGGTACATTGCCAAGTCTCAAAATGTTACACGAAAACTGAGCTGAGAGTTGATCTTCAAATAATTGTGCTCTCATGTTGTTACTTAGAGTCAACGTTCGAATATGTCACCACAATAGAGAAGATTTGAAACATGCTCCTGTCCTTTTTGGTATGAACAGAAGTGTTTGCCTAAATTCTCCAGATAACAGGAGTGTTATACCTCCCATATGTGACTGACAATCTCTAATGTCTTTCATGGTTTGGTCCAATGTTTCCAGAACTTCCCTGTCTGCCATGGTACATTTATCCCATAAAACGATCGTGCACCTTTTTAGCACTAGGGCCAATTCAGAGGTTTTGTTGATACCGCAAATTGGACTATCGGATGAAGTCAAACCAAATGGAAGCTTAAAAGTTGAATGTGATGTTCAGCCATCAGGCAGCAAAGTTGCAGAAATACCAGATAAGGCCACTGCCAAAGCTTGTATTGTTAAATCTTGGCCCAAAGCAGCTTAGTAACAAATGACTTTCATGTCTCTCCAGGAGCATCTAGCAAGAAAATTCCATCTTCTGCATTTTTCTTGGTTCTTTCGGCTTGCAGTATTTCTTCCCTTTGTTCTGATGATTCAACTCTCCGATGTAAAGAATTTTGTACCCTTTTGGGCTGCAAATATGGTTCTCTCTGTGTTCCGGTATCCTCTATAGCTTTCTTTGGAGAACCCCTTGCATTTGATTTCTCTTGATTTGCTAAAAATCATCTTTGATGTTCTATAGTAGCGTGGGACTTTGTTCATGTGTGTCAACTGCCCTGTTAGTATCCTTCTTAGCTCTAGCAGCCTGAAGTCTTTCCTGGCTTTACTCAGGAATTTCAACTGCTCTGCGAACAGCAGACCTACCTCTGGCTACCCGAAGCTTTCCCTCTTTCTGATCCTCTGCATTCCTCCTGGTTCTTTTGGATTCAGTCTTTTTCCCTTTTTGTTCTTGTTTGATGTTGTTCTTCATTTTCCATACGACGCCATATGTAATGCTTATAATTATTTTTGCAGGGTTACAATAATATTGCGTTTATTTTTCATTTTTATGAATAGATGGCTTTAAAAAAAATTATTCCAGAGTATATATACGATTATATATATATATATATATATATATATATATATATACGATTATATATAATGTTTAAAATTATTTTTGTAGTATTACAGTTATTATGCGTTTATTATCCATTTTTATAATAAATGGCCTTTTTAAGTTTTCTGTTCAAGATTTGATGGTCACCAATTTACCGAAAAATGGCACACGTATAGGTTTAAATTAATTTAAAAGAAATAAAAAATCGCTCTTGAAGTTTTCTTTTTAGCTTTTTAGCTTAGGTAAAGGAATAAATTTACTATACCCAGTAAGCAAAATACATTGGTGTTTTTATATTGATTGGAATATTTTTTTCAGTAAAATCGATGATGTCTGCCATTTTGAGACATTTGTAAACAAAAGTTTTAAAAATCTTGTAACCAATAAAATATACGTTTTTCAAAGTTAAAAGCAGTTAATTCTAAAATTCAATTTTGCTAGAAAATTAATTTATGGCATCTTCAGCCTGTTGTTAACTGGGGCAAAGTATGGCTTGTTAATTTTAACGTCTCCATAACAAAACTGCTCTCTATTAATCATCTGAGAGGCCCCCTTTGCCTCACAACAGCATGGCTGATGCTAGCCTCTAGGAGAGTGACTCGTTATGCCTTCTCAGGCTAACATTTTTGGCTGAAATGAAGTTTAAAGTCTGTATGAAATCATTTCTTAGGTCAGATGCTAAGAAAGTTGGTCCCCTGTATCGTGCTAGACAATTTTTCTCTTTAGAATCTATCTTACATATCTATGTCAACCATTCGGCCATGCTTAGAATATTGCTGCCATGTATGGTCCGGTGTTCCTGCTATATATTTAGAGATCCTTGATAAAATCCAAAGAAGAATGAGCAATATTACTGGTCTTGACCTGGTGTTTCGGCTTCAGCCAATTTTCATCGCCGTAAAGTTGCCACCATGTGCCTTTTCTATAAATACTTTTATGGTAATTGTACGGCTGAGCACTTTGCTATAGTACATTGACTTTATGAATTTAAGCGCAGTACTAGATTAGCCACAAGGTCTCATCATTTTACAGTTGAAATGGCTAGATGTCACCGTAAGTTCTATGCTAACAGTTTCTTTTCTCGCACTTTTCACCTGTGGATCTCTCTTCCATCTCCATGCTTTCCAGTTAACTTTCATTTTCAAAACATTAAATGCATTATCAATCGTTATCTACTGTCTTCCTGGTTATTCTTCTGTTGTTCTCACTCCTTAATAATTCTTTCCCATCCACTAACCCCTTCTGTCTTAGTGGCTTTACTCCTTTGCTTGGAGTAAATCCGATTAAAAAAAAATTCTTTATCGACAAAATTCAGGGATGGATATTTGTTATATAGGCCAAACATTAAAAAGTGAAAGATTAAAATTCGGTTACGAACTACATATCAGGTTACTGACTTACTGATCGCCCCTAGGATATACACACATATGCACAAACATATGCTTGTGAACTTGGGAACATCCATGGACACATACTAGCACATACGCTCTCGCATACAGAAAGAAGTCGCACACTGATGCATATACACATATGCATGCGTATATATTTTACACATTTTATTTTAATCTCAAGTAAGGTGATAAAACCACTAAGACACAAAGGGTTACTGAGGATTAAAAAAAATTGAGAAAAAAGTTATTCAATAGAACAATACAAAGAACAGGAAAAAAATCAGTTGATAATTAAAAAGACAGTGAATGTTTATTTTTCAACTTAATCACCTTTCTTGTTTAGTCCTGGGTATGACGATAAACTACATCCGGCAGCAAAGCCTCTGATCGGGAGATTGGAGGTTTTGAGAAGAGTGCAGCCACCTCTTAATTGCTGTTGTTCCTAGGTACACCCTGACCCGCGGTAGAAGCACCGATTAGGGTCCCAGCTATATGCAAGTGATGAACCCCCAAACAAAAAAAGCACTATGAAACTATAAAAATACATTTTTATATAAAACACACACACACACATCCTGCCTTATATATATATATATATATATATATATATGAAGAAATATAGTCTTAAGGTGTGCTATATTATGTTTATGGGATAAAGTGCTTAATATCAGAGAAGTAAAAGCAGAGACATACTTTTATTAGAATTGTTCGAGACAAGACACACTGCTTATTAGTAGGCTTTAATAAAATCAGTATTTACCCAGTCCCACCTCTAAGATGAAATGTGAAACAAGGGCGAAATTTCTGTGGGGAACCCAAAAGTTTCCATTTGGGGCCAATTGCCAAAATTTGCCCAGCCGGCCTCGGGCACATTTATTGTCTGTTTGTCTTAGCCGTGTCTCCGTCCGTAGACAGAGCCCCAACTGCCTGAGCCAGGGCAACAGACCGCCTGACTCCAAAGAACTTTAATAAACACATGTAACAAAAAAATAAGTTTTCACCATTCCAGATCTATCTATTGCCCAACAAATGTTACTACCAAAATCAAAGCCGGTACAAGGGTCACTTACCCGGCCCCGAATCTATGATACACCCCCACACTTTATTACATCTCAGTTTTCATAAGGTGGTATTCATAGAAAAATTGAATATAAATACAATGTCTGTCGTGTTTTGGGGGCAAGATGGCCTAACGGAGCCCAAACCTCTCCATGCCGGTTATAAACCCAGTCTGTCCTGCTATTTACAATAAAATTATCAACAATATACTTTATAGCAAAATGACCAACAATACATTTTATCTGTAGTTGAAGGCATGCAATTGTGTTCAAAATATTTAGATTTCGATATTAAATAATCCATAAAGGTCTTGATATGCAGCTAAACAAAATCAACCAACCAACCTTTCTTGTTAACACAATTCAGTGGTGAATTTTAGTCACATGAAGTAGACAATATAAAGTGAAAAGTTTTTATATTAAAATTTGGCTAATAGATCCACCTTTGTATATTCACACATATGCATGAACCTGTGATTTTACATACATGCAAGCACATGCAAACGCAAATGTACACAGAGGGAAGGAAAGTTTTGTTTGAGCAAAACATGTAAACACAATAAGAAAGAAAAAAGCGACAAGTTAAAAAAATTCTCGAATGAAAAAGTCTTGCAGCCCAATTGATGGATATCAGTGATCAATTGTGAGAAATCAATGTTGATGAGGCTGATTGATTGACTTTAGAAAGACAGATCATATAATAGATGTGTAATAGCTCCATTCCACTTCCATCTTGTTTTTTTTTAAATTTTTTCTTTAGACCTTTGATTTTTTTTTGGTTTCTTTCCAAGGTAGGCAGTAAAGAAATGGAAGGGAGGTTATTGTTTGATACAAAAATCAAAGAATTTTCAGACAATGAAAAAACAGCATCAACAGAGAAAAAATTGACAATAACGTGCACTCTTTACCTGGTCCAAAAGCCACTCGAGGTAGAGGTTTACAGAGTAAGAGGTAATAGGCACAGTTTATAGGGATATATGGGGAAAATAACAGACTTGAACAGGTTAAGATTGTAGTGAACCATTCGCTTGGGAGTCGGTTTCACAAAGCAGCGATTTGTGGGAAGAAGCAGTTTGAGTAGAACTTACTTCTCACTAATGAAACAGGAAGTGAATAAAGTTCATTACAATGTGCATGACATTGTGGGTCTTCGCTGTGAAGGTTAAAACTGGTGGAACTGAGAAATGTAATTCGCCCGAGCGCTTTCCGTGGAAATAGTGAGACTTGCAACATATGGTCTGTGAGAAATTAGGTGTATTTTTCGAAAAATAGATTTTATCCCATAAACTAATCTATTCAACTTATTTTTGTCAAAGCTGCTATCTTTGAATTGGCTTCTCGACTCCAGACATATTCTCACAGACGTGATGTGGATTCCCTTTGTCTTTTCTTTAATATTTTCATGGCGACTGCTCTGACGAGCTTTTTTCCCTGATGCTTCGACTACATGAATTTAAGCGTGCTACTAGATTGGCATCTAGGTCCCACCCTTTTACTGCTGAAATAGTTAAATGTTACCGCCACTTCTACTCCAACAGAAATCTCCTTTTTTTTTTTAAAAAAAAAAAATGAATTCAGTTCATTGATAAAGAAAACAAAAAGAAAATACTGCTCTAATCTAGTTTTATGCATGGGGTTTATTGTTCGGCCCCCAAACTCCAGATGGTTTACGCATCCTCCATGTGTTTATATGTGGCAATATGAATGTTAGCAATAGCAATTTATTGATCAGAGACTTTCAGGTTTGAGGTTGTTGTTGTTAATAAAAACAACAACAAGATCATCATCATCATCATCATCATCATCAAAATCAAAAATTAAAAATAAAACTTAAGTATATTTGCAACAAGTATACTTGGATAATAATAATAATAATAATAATAGCAAAAAATGAATATACCAACAGACATAACAAGGTAGCAACGTATGTGCACTGGAAGTTATGCAAGAAGCACAAAATCGAAACCACTGAGATGGTATGAGCAGCAACCAGACACAGTTACCCAAAATAACGATGTAACTATCCTCTGGGATATGCCAATTCAAACTGTCAGGGAAATAAAAGCCAACAGGTCTGATATTATCATAAAATACAAGAAATTCAGGAAGTGTATGCTTATTGACATAGCAGTACCATGTGAGAGAAACACCTCAATAAAAATTGTTGAGAAATTGTTCAAATACAAGGACCTGGAGATCGAAATTACCAGGATGGGAGGAAGGAAGACTGAGACTGTATCAATAGTAATCGGAGCACTGGGCCCCTTGAGAAAAGGAATGGACAATTTTACTAACAGTGTCCCAGGTAACATCAACATTTCAAGTTGCCCAGAAGATCGCCCTACTAGGAACATCTCATATACTAAGAAAAGTGCTATCAATTAAATGACAATTCTATCGGTTTCAATCACTTTCACATCACTGTAATGTAACTTAACTTTGCCTTTTCTATAAATACTTTCATGGTAATTGCTCGGATGAACTCTTTGCTATGTTACTTAGAATTTATGAATTCAAGCGCAGTACTAGATTGGAAACTAGGTCTCATCAGTTCACAGTTCAATTAGCTAGATGTAATCGTAAGTACTATGCTAACGATTTCTTCTCTCACTTGTGGAGCTCTCTTCTGGTTCCATGCTTTCCAACCAACTTTGATCTTCGAAAATTTAAATGCAATGTCAATCGCTTCCTAATGTCTTCGTGTTTACTCTTTTCTCTTCCTGCTCATTATTAATGTTTCTGTTCCTTTCACCCCCTGTAACCCCTTGTGTCTTAGTGGCTTTACTGCCTTACATTGGATGAAACGATTAAAAAAATGATTGTCAACTCAAGCATTTGGTTGGGTGTTTAAATTTTGTGTTATGCTCTTTTTGCTATCTATGTACTTTCAGAAATTCTTCGAATCCAAAGGCAAGACAGATGAACACTAGAAATCCAGGATTTTGATATCTTGTTGTTGGGATGGAGTGTTCCCATCTGTTGTGGATTCCGGGAGGAAATCTGGTCTCAAATGAACGACAAACGCAGGAATGAAATATAGCAAATAAATGTATTGACGTAATAATACAATTGGTAATACGGTTAGTAGATCCAGAAATGCGGTTAGTAGCAATAATAATATATATACAGTCTGGGAAATTCAGTATCGAAGTAGGACTTCCTTCTGAGTCTACGTGCTCGCAACTGTGACTCCTACAAAGCGGTTTCCTCACACTCTCACTCTCTCAATGTATCACTGTATCACTGTCACTCCCGGCTATTCACCGGCAGCAGTACAAGTACACACTGGGCGAGTCCACTTGTATCAAAAAGGGGTGGACCCCTTAACACCATCTATGTCCTCTCCCGCCACCCACATACAGCAAAAAGAAGGCGCAAACCCTAATTTCAAGGAACCAGTAAAACAGGCTCTTTGGAAGGACGTAGAAAGAGTCATAATAGCACCTGTACCTATTGGCATGCCCACAGATTGGTGCAGCACAATGGTCATCGCAGCTAAAAAAAAAAAAATGGTACACCACGCAGAACTATAGACGACCAACACCTGAATTCCCAATGTAAACGGACGACACATCATACTGGGTCTCCGTTCCAATTGGCACTTTAGGTACCACCTAAAACAAAAAAAAAAAGAAACTGTGTTGGACGCTGTCGATCGGTAACACTCAATACCATTAGACAAAGAATTCCAGCCACTTACCACTTTCATTATGGAATGGAGAAGATTTATGTACCTCAGAATGCCTTAAGGCTGTCTTGCATCTGGAGACGCGTACACACGCAGATATGACGAGATAAAGGATATTCCCCGTAAAATCAAAATCGTCGATGACACACTATTGTACGACTCCAACATCACCGAAGCATTTTATCATACTTTCGATTTTTTGCTCCACTGTGCTAAGAACGGAATCGTTTTAAACACTGACAAATTCCAATTTTGTCAGGACGTAGTACATTTTTGGAGGCCTCCAAATAACACCTTCTGGAGTAACCACTTCTGATTTCATGCTACAAGCAATATTGAACTCCCCAGTTCCAGAAAAGATCACCGATGCATGATCATGGTTTGGACTGGTCAATCAAGTAGCCTGGGCATACTCGTTAGGTCCAATTATGCTACCTTTCCGGGATCTTGTAAAACAAAGCTCCCATTTTACATGGAACCAGAGCCTCGAAGACACATTCGCGCATTCCAAACAGGTCATAGTAGACCTAGTTCGGAAGGGCGTCGTGACATTTGACAAAAATCGAATAATATGCCTTGCTCCTGACTGGGGTAAAGAAGGAATAGGTTTCCTACTCCTACAAAAACATTGTCCATGCACAATCGAGAAGGCCCCGATTTGTTGTCCAGAAGGATGGTTCCTAATATTTGTCAGTAGCAGATTTTGCACCGACGTTGAGCGCAGATATGCGCCAATAGAAGGCGAAGCAGCAGCAATTGCATGGGCATTGGAAAAATGTCGGATGTTCATCATGGGTTGCCCTAGTATCATAGTGGTTACAGACCATGAACCATTATAGGCGTTGTTCGGTGATAAGGATTTAAGCAAAATCCAAAACTCCATACTTTTCCGATTAAAGGAAAAAAAAACATTGATATATAGTTTTACCATCCAGCACTGCCCTGGGAAACGGCACAGAAGTTCAGATGCCGTTTCCCGCAACTCAGTCGCAATGGTACACGCCCCTCCCCCTGAGCATATTTCCTACCCAACCCACTCAAACAGACCTTCTAGAGTCTGATAAAATGACATCGACTGATTTAACAGCGTCATTTGGGATCACCGACAACATAGCCATCATCTCACCAGACCTTATCCGTGCAGCAGGACGCAATGAACCCCAATACAAAGAATTAATAAATGCAGTACAGCACGGATTCCCCAAAACGCGCCATCTCACCGCACCTGTACTCCGCGAATATTGGTAAGACATCGCTTTAGCGCTGACAATGGCTTAGTGTTACTGGATAGAAGGATAGTGATTCCAACTCTAACCGGAAAAAAAATATTGCTTCGCTTGCATTCAGCACACCAGAGTGTGGTTGGCATGAAAGCCCCTGCCAATGATTTCATCTACTGGCCCGGAATGAACGCTGCAATTCGTAATGTTAGAGCCAATTGCGTAGTGTGCTCAAACATTGGCCTTAGTCAACCACGAAAGTCAATCGCTCTCACACGATCGTCAGATTGGACATTCCAGTAAATAGTCATGGATCTATTCCATGTCAGGGGTCAGCAGTACCTTGTCTGTGCTGATAGATTAACTGGATGGCTCATTCTTTATCATTTAAGCCATGGACACGCAGATGCCTCGAGAATAATCTCAATTTGTCAAGATATATTCCAGACCTATGGTGCTTCAGAGGAACTCAGCGCTGATGGTGGTCCACCTTTCAAATCATTACAATTCCTAGACGACAGGCCGGTGAAACACAGACTATCATCGGTTGCCTATCAATGGCCGAGCAGAGATAGTTGTTATATCCGCTAAAAGGCTAGAACTCAAGGATCCCTGGATAATACCAGAGCAGCATGGTTGCTCTTGCCCATATATGACATTAGTAATCTATTTTGGGCCTGATATGGTTCTTGTAAATATAGAGGATAGCAAGAGGAATCAGGTACTTATTAAATTGATACAGGGAAGGACTCTTTTTTCCAGCATCTTTAGCAGTGGATTCTATGTATGTGTTCCACTTGAGATCTGGGTTGAGCTTGAGTCCCAGTAAGCGCTCAAGGCACGGCCCATCCTGAGTGAAGACTCAATCATCACAATAGATGAAAATTTAAGGTCTACTCAGTCGACAAACCCAGAGATTCGTAACAACTTCTTCACTCAGGTGAGCAATAGGTTTGATGCTATATAAGATTCTCTGACAACAAAATCTGCCAAGACGACATTTAACAACTTTGAAACTGCTCGCAAGGAAATAGCTGAGAACACCATTCCACTGAAACCTAAGGTAAAGAAACGAACTTCTTAGGAGTCTGAGAAAAGCGTGAAGAACTGCACAAAGCTGCAAAATTAAAGAAAATCGCAACAATCATCCGAAAACATCAGTCACTTCAACAATGCTTGCACTGCACTTTGAAATGCTTATGAAGTGAAACAAATTGAGTATCTGTAGAATAAGTTCTGTTGCGGACCCGGTAGGGTGCAGTGCTGGATTATACTGAGTGGCCTTGTGCCAGACACCACACTAAACTACCGAGCCCACAAGCAAAGTAAAAAAAAGCGTGAATGAACCACGAAGAAATGTGAAAAAAATCCACACGTGCATAAATAAAATATTAACAAGATAGCCTCCTCGGAATGACTGAAAAAGACTGGGTTTCAACAAGAGTAATTTTTATTGAATGCAGGAAAAACAAGTAATTTGTCCCGTGGTAGGGACCAATGAAATAGTTCCGCGCCAAAATAAAAAACAAGATGGCTAAAGGCGGGAAAATAGTTTCTTGAAGAAGAAGTAGATACCAGATAGTCAATGTACATGGTAATATTCATACAAGGAAAAATACTCACTGCGAGTTTAGGTAATGTGAGTGAATGTTATGTACGTATTTTTTTTTTTTTTTTTTGTGTACTGGTTCAAAACAGATTTCTGGCGAGACCCAAAGTGGACGACGGAATGATTTGTATGTTCTGCATCGTCTCGGAGTAGGACTTTGAATGACGAGTCTCGAAAGGGCCTAGGAATTAATATTTTGGATGTTTTGCATCATCTCGGAGTAGGACTTTGAATGACGAGTCTCACAGGGCCGAGGAATTAATATTCTGGTGTTCTCATAGTCTTGTAAAAGAAATTCCGAATGACGAGCCAAAAGGAACGAAGAATTAATTATTTGGTATTTGCATCGTCTCGGAAAAATGATTATGAATGACGAGCCAAAAGGACGAAAAATTAATTATTTGTGGTCGCATAGTAAGATATCCTTCGTCAGTCAAACTGAAATATTGACGTGGATAAAAATGAGTCTGCTCAGCTCAGAGTCTGGAACACAACTGTTTTCTTCAAACAACCGTTTGTCGTTGACGTCACAAATTTTTCGCGGCAAGATTTCAAAAATCTAATTTGCATAAACCGTAGTAGCAGGACGTTTGACTACTGACCAAAACAGTTACTACTGTATTAGACCGAACGAAGGAGGAAGGGAGGTGTCAAACGCCGCGCGCACACACACGAGTGACGGAGAAAGGGAGGCAACTCGCGCGCGCGTAAAATGTCGTAGATGGAATAATACCTTATTCCACACAGCCCTCCTCCTGGATCAAATGTCGCAGACATTTGACTAATAATAGTAGAATGTTTCAAATTTCTTTGGAAAGGTGACTTTTCGACCGGAGCTGGTATACTTAGGCTTGTCGAGAGAAACAGGTGTCTTAACATTCTCCTGAACTTGCGGAGTTGATTGGGAAGTAGTATGAGACGACGGTTTCTCTATAAAGGCAGGTTTCAACCGATCTATTGAAACGTTGTCGGTGTGAATACCTTTTTGTATTTGGAAATATTTGTCCGCGCGTTTAAGAACGCGGTATGGGCCTGTGTAGGCCGGCGTAAGAGGCCGCTTAACAGAGTCGTTACGTACGAATACAAATTCACAGTCTTTTAGCTGGTGCGGTAAATAGATATCACTCCGGGCAGTGCCGCGGTGGTGTATAGCATAAGTTTGCCATTTTAAGGCGTAAGTCCTGAATAAAAGAGGAAGAAACTGGTGGTGTGGTCACAGATGGCGAAAATATTGGCCAGGTAAAGATAACGAAGTACCAAATACAAGCTCTGCAGGGAGCATTTCAAGTCATCCTTAAGAATATTTCTTAACGATAGAAGGATGAGGGGTAATTCGTCGACCCAATTATTATTCTCATGCTTCGTTGATAGCGAAGCCTTAAGGGTGCGATGGAATCGTTCCACCAGGCCGTTAGCACAGGGGTGATACGCTGTAGTACGTATATGCTTTGCACCAAGGAGTTCAGTGAATTCCTGAAAAGACACGACTGGAACTGTGCTCCTCTATCTGTAGTAACCACTTTAGGAGTTCCAAAATCGAAATCCAGTCGCTTAAAATAGCTTTTGCGACAGTCACAGCAGTGGTATCTTTAACAGGGATGGCAGTAGGCCATCGGGAAAAAACGATCCACTATAGTTAGAAGGTAGGAATAACCGTGGCAGGTTGGTAAGGGCCCAACTAAGTCCAGGTGTATATTAGTAAAACGAGCATCAGGCTCACTGAAAGTGCCCACGGGAGATTTTGTGTCTATGCACCTTACACTTCTGACATTGTAAACAAGTATTAACCCATTCGCGAATGTGAACGTTCATATTCGGCCAAACGAAACGGTCCGAAAATTAACTTAACTGTGGCTCTTTTTGCTAGGGTGTGAGAGTCCGTGTAGGTGGTCAAAAACCTGTCTACGAAGAGACGGAGGAACATAAGGTCTTGGAGATTTGGATTTTACATCACAGTATAAGACCTTGTTACTAAAAAGGAGCTGGACATTTCTGAAGTTCTAAAGAAGTGTCTGATAACACATGCTTCAGAGTTATGTCCGCTTCCTGTTCGTCGGCGATCAAATCTTGACTGAGTGCATCAGTATGCACGCCGAACATCTCAGTACGAGATAGGGTATCGGCGACAGTGTTATCGAACCCTTAATGTACCTAATATCAGTAGTAAATTGCGATATATAGTCCAGGTATCTGATCTCCCTCGCAGTGTATTTGTCCGAATTAGTGGACATAATGGACGTTAAAGGTTTGTGGTCCGTAAAGATAACGAAGGACCTACCTTCGAGGAGGTGTCTGAAATGCTTAATAGCACGAAAAATAGCCAACAGTTCACGAGAAAAGGTACTGTAGCGTGACTGGGCAGGAGAAAGTTTAGCGGAAAAGAACGCTATAGGTCTACGTTTAGAAGGAGTGACTTGTTCAATGACCGCGCCTATTGCTGTTTCGCTAGCGTCAGTGGTCAGGTAGATATCCGATTTAGGGTCGTCCTCTAAGAAACTAAGCTTAGAAAAATTGCCCAGAGCGGTTTTAGCTGCTCGAAAGGCGTCCAAGGCTTCATTCTCAAGTATAATAGTTTTATTCTTCTTCTTCTGTAATAAGTTGGTAAGAGGTGTTAGGATGTTAGAACAGTTTGGAATAAACCTCCTGTAGAAGTTGATCATCCCTATAAAGCGTCTTAACTGTTTAATAGAAACAGGGACGGGAAACTCAGTGATAGCTTTAATCTTTTCAGTTAAAGGGGCAATTCCATTTGCATCGACGTGATGTCCTAAAAATTCTATATGGTCTGATCCGAAGACACATTTGTCCAGGTTTAGACGAAATCCGTAATGGGACAAACGTTGAAGAACTTCGTGTAGGTGTTGTTTATGCGAGGCAGCGTCCTCGCTCGCTATCAGAATGTCGTCAATGTAATCGAAAACAAAAGGGAGTCCACGCAGAACCTCGTCCATAAGACGTTGGAATGTTTGTGCTGCGTTGCAAAGGCCAAAAGGCATTTTCAAAAATTCAAATAGACCGAAAGGTGTAGTAACAGCAGTTTTTGGGACATCAGCAGCGGCTACTGGCACCTGATAATATGCTTTTGCTAGATCTATTTTAGTAAAAATCTTTGCGCCTTGTAAACCAGAAGTGAAATCGTGGAGGTGGGGGATTGGATAACGATCCCGGACGGTGATGGAATTCAATCTTCTATAATCCACAAAATTCTATAGTCCTCCTTTCCTGGTTTAGGTACTAAATGAAGAGGGGAAGCGTAAGGACTGTCGGACGGACGAATGACGCCTTCTTGTAGCATGTCGTCGAAAGCTTTTTTGCGAATTTTAATTTGTTAGGTGCTAGACGACGAGGACGGGAAAAAACAGGTTGACCAGTGGTCTTAATAAAGTGCTGTGTTTGATGTTTAGTTGAATCAATAGATCCAGCAGGACGCATGAGGTCCTGGTACTGATTCAATAAATCTAAGTACTCTTTATTGTGGCACGTTGCCACGGTGATGCCAGTGGTAGTAAGTTTAGAATAAGTGCCAAGAACACACAGTCTTGTTAAGTTGTCAGTAAGGGAATGATTGTTCATTCGCACGGCGAGATCATAGTGCGCCAGGAAATCGGCACCTAGTATCGGCATCTGGACGTCAGCGACAGTAAAATTCCAAGTAAAGTCTCGTCGCATCCCTATGTTTAGGGTAAGGGACTTCGTACCGTAAGTATTAATACTGGAACCATTTGCTGCTTGTAAGCGGAGCTGAAAAGGTTGTTGACGAGCTTTATCACGCACGGGTAAGACACTAATGGCAGCGCCGGTATCAACCAAAAACGTAAATTATTACGCGTGTCCGTCACATAAAAAAGGCGACTAAGTTTTGGTGAAAATGCCTTGCCAGCGAGATTAGTCGCTTTCACTCGCTGGCGGTTTTGTTTTCCGCGACCGCAGTATAAGTACACGGCTTGACGCAGTAATAAGCTTTAGACCCAAATCTTCGGTGGTAGTAACACATAGTAGGCGTGGCATCCTTATCTCGGCTGGACGAGCGTGGTCGACTTCTGAAGCGCCGGCGGGAAGGAACCGGCTTCGACCACGGCTCTTTAGAGCTAATGTTAAATCCTTAACTTGGCGCTGCAATTCCTCGACTGTTTTTTCCAAGGACCTGTGGTCTCCAGTCGCTTCCGCACCGTGTACCGGCGTTGTCTGATTATCCAGTTGCGAGAAAATACGATCCGCGGCGTCCGCTAATTGATCGATCGAGGTGTTTTCGGACATTGGCGCCAAAATTTGGGTTATGGTGGTGGGGAGACGGTCCAGCCACAAGCTTTTTAATATAGAGTCGGCCATGGTATTTTGCCGAGTCGGCTTTTCATATAACGAAGAAGTTGGGAGGAGTCCTGCCATCACCAGTTAGGTTGCTAAATAGTTCCCGGATTAACGACTCCTCTGTACGGCCCATTCTCCTTAAGATTGCTTCTTTTAACCGCGCGTAGTGTTCTACTTCAGGAACGGCTTCTAGGAAGTCTGAGACCTCATCAACAATGGCGGGTGGCAAAACCGCCACCACGTGGCCAAACTTGGTCTTTTTTGGTCTGTAATCCTTCTGACTGTGAAAATGGCTTCCATTTGTAAGAACCAGTTCTTTATATTCCCTTCATGAAAGGGGGGAAAAGGAGCGACGGCGGCGGACATGTTCGCCAACTCTTCAGAGTCACTAGTCGTCATTCCGGCTATCGGATTTAAGCACGTTTATATTTCAGCTTGCTCAGAAATATGTTAGCAAGGTTGCAAAATTATCACGTGTTCAATTCACGTCGTAAGGTCACCAATCTTGTTGCGGACCCGGTAGGGTGCAGTGCTGGATTATACTGAGTGGCCTTGTGCCAGACACCACACTAAACTACCGAGCCCACAAGCAAAGTAAAAAAAAGCGTGAATGAACCACGAAGAAATGTGAAAAAAATCCACACGTGCATAAATAAAATATTAACAAGATAGCCTCCTCGGAATGACTGAAAAAAACTGGGTTTCAACAAGAGTAATTTTTATTGAATGCAGGAAAAACAAGTAATTTGTCCCGTGGTAGGGACCAATGAAATAGTTCCGCGCCAAAATAAAAAACAAGATGGCTAAAAGGCGGGAAAATAGTTTCTTGAAGAAGAAGTAGATACCAGATAGTCAATGTACATGGTAATATTCATACAAGGAAAAAATACTCACTGCGAGTTTAGGTAATGTGAGAAATGTTATGTACGTATTTTTTTTTTTTTTTTTGTACTGGTTCAAAACAGATTTCTGGCGAGACCCAAAGTGGACGACGGAATGATTTGTATGGTCTGCATCGTCTGGGAGTAGGACTTTGAATGACGAGTCTCGAAAGGGCCTAGGAATTAATATTTTGGATGTTTTGCATCATCTCGGAGTAGGACTTTGAATGACGAGTCTCACAGGCCGAGGAATTAATATTCTGGTGTTCTCATAGTCTTGTAAAAGAAATTCGAATGACGAGCCAAAAGGAACGAAGAATTAATTATTTGGTATTTGCATCGTCTCGGAAAAATGATTATGAATGACGAGCCAAAAGGACGAAAAATTAATTATTTGTGGTCGCATAGTAAGATATCCTTCGTCAGTCAAACTGAAATATTGACGTGGATAAAAATGAGTCTGCTCAGCTCAGAGTCTGGAACACAACTGTTTTCTTCAAAACAACCGTTTGTCGTTGACGTCACAAATTTTTCGCGGCAAGATTTCAAAAATCTAATTTGCATAAACCGTAGTAGCAGGACGTTTGACTACTGACCAAAACAGTTACTACTGTATTAGACCGAACGAAGGAGGAAGGGAGGTGTCAAACGCCGCGCGCACACACACGAGTGACGGAGAAAGGGAGGCAACTCGCGCGCGCGTAAAATGTCGTAGATGGAATAATACCTTATTCCACAGTTCAACAACATTGTACCTGCTGTTACTAACAAGAAATCCGCTGCTGCCTGGAGAACTATTACCGAAATAAGTGGTAGAAAAATCAGTAACAGCCAAGAGGAACGGCTAACACTGTGGCAACAACACTTCCAAGATTTGCTTGGCAAGCCACCCCAGATCTCTGAAGAAGAGATAGTTCCTATCTTTACAGATCAAGAAGGGTCTTCTGTAGTTCATCAATTGTGACATATTCACAATTGATGAACTACAGAAACACCCAAAATGAGAAAGCCTGTGGCCTCGACTAGATACCAGCTGAGGTATGGAAGCTAGATGAATTGCACCATGTCCCAGTAGAACTTTGCAATAATGTTTACAATCAAGACCCCCTATAGACAAATTGACTGAGGGGTGCCTGCTTCCGTTTCCTAAAAAGGTAAATCTTGGACTCACAAAGAACTATCGTGGTATCTCATTAACAGCTATTGCAGCAAAAATCTACAACCTGAAACTGAGCCAATGCTGAGAAAAAACTAAAACGGCTTCCGCACCAACAAATCAACATCAGGACAGTTTTTTACCATTCGACTAATCTTGGGAGGCATACAATCTAAAAACTTTCCAGCCACCCTCCTGTTTGTTGACTTCTCAAAGGTATTTGAATCCATTCATCGTGGGAAGATGGAAGGAATACTTCTTGCATATTGTATACCTAAGGAAACTGTAGATGCCACCATAATGCTGTATCAGAACACCGGTTCCATGGTACGCTCACCTGATAGAGAGAGACATTTTTTTTATTACTACAGGAGACACGCTTGCGCCTTTTCTCTTCATCATCTGTCTTGACTATGTGCTGAGAAAAGCCCGAGATAAGAACTTGCAGCTTGGCGTCACACTCACTAAACGCAAAAGCAAACACTATCCAGCCGAGAAGATCACAGATTCTGACTATGCTGACGACCTGGGGATACTGGCTGACCATCTAAAAGACGCAACGTCACTCCTTCACATCGAAAATGTAGCCCAGGAGTTTGGACTCTATGCCAATGCAGGTAAAACAGAGTTCACCTGCCTGAATCAAGATAAATTGGCAGGTATAAAAAGTCCGAACGGTGAAAATATCAAGACGGCTTCAAATACCTGGGTAGCTATATTGCCTCCACTTAGAATGATGTCAACTGGGAAAAGCCTGGAAAGCGCTCAGTGAAATGAACAAAATCTGGAATCATATCTACCAGACCATCTGAAGAGAAACTTTTTCAGAGCTACAGTAGAGTCCGCCCTTGTATATGGCTCCTTAACCTGGACCTAACAGCCAAACTGGAAAGAGGTTAGATGCTGCTTACACACGAAGGCTTCGAACACACTAAACAAATCATGGAAAGATCACCCAAGAAAGAAAGAGCTCTATGGCAGCAAACCTCCCATCAGCAAATTAATACGCCAACAAAGGCTAAGATTTTCTTGTCACTGTTGGCGTAGCAAAGACAAACTTGCCGAAGTCGTTCTACTCTGAATACCATCCCCTGGGAAAAGGACATAATGTCGACCAAAGAAGATGTACATTGGTCATTTGATTGAAGACATGGGATGCAGGCTGGATGAGCTTCCAAATGCAATGAACGACAGAAATGGATGGAAGCAGCAATGTGTCATAAAATGCCGAGCTTGCTTGACTTGATGATGATGAGTGATGGTGGAATGTCGCTAATTTGTTTTTTTTTTTGTTTTTTTATAACCAGCCAGTTTTTCCGCCATTGAAGTGTTAAAGCTAAGGTCAAAGGAGAGACACATTTAAAAAAAAAAACAACCGAAAGAAAAAGTTTAATCAACGTTGTTGTAAAACTGACTCCGAAATACCACAAAGCAACGAAAAAAGTGTTCCACGGCACAGATGACAGGGTTCAGAACGTAGTATCTGTATCAACAGCCGGCCCAAAGGTTCCAGCCATCAGCAGCAGTTTCCAGCCAGCCGTCATCATCATCCCCAGCTCACTATCAGCCATAGTTCCAGCCATCTCCAGTTTCCGCTGCTCCAACCAGCTTCAGCAGGCCTCCATCTCCAGCCATCCTCGCTAGCAATAACGATATGCAATAAACTATCTTTTTCTGGACAACACATTTCAGCGACTGCAAAAGTGTTCTTTTCAGGGCAACACTCTTCAGCGACTGCAGAAGTGTTCTTTTCAGGACAACACTCTTCAGCGACTGCAAAAGTGTTCTTTTCAGGACAACACTCTTCAGCGACTGCAGAAGTGTTCTTTTCAGGACAACACTCTTCAGCGACTGCAGAAGTGTTCTTTTCAGGACAACACTCTTCAGCGACTGCAGTGTTCTTTTTCAGGACAACACTCTTCAGTGACTGCAAAAGTGTTCTTTTCAGGACGTTTCAGCGACTGCAAAAGTGTTCTTTTCAGGACAACACTTCAGCGACTGCAGAAGTGTTCTTTTTCAGACAACACTCTTCAGCGACTGCAGAAGTGTTCTTTTCAGGACAACACTCTTCAGCGACTGCAGAAGTGTTCTTTTCAGGACAACACTCTTCAGCGACTGCAAAAGTGTTCTTTTCAGGACAACACTCTTCAGTGACTGCAGAAGTGTTCTTTTCAGGACAACACTCTTCAGCGACTGCAAAGTGTTCTTTTCAGGACAACACTCTTCAGCGACTGCAGAAGTGTTCTTTTCAGGACAACACTCTTCAGCGACTGCAGAAGTGTTCTTTTCAGGACAACACTCTTCAGCGACTGCAGAGTGTTCTTTTCAGGATAACACTCTTCAGCGACTGCAGAAGTGTTCTTTTCAGGACAACACTCTTCAGCGACTGCAGAAAGGACAACACTCTTCAGTAACTGCAAAGTGTTCTTTTCAGGACAACAAGCGACTGCAGAAGTGTTCTTTTCAGGACAACACTCTTCAGCGACTGCAGAGTATTTCTTTTCAGGACAACACTCTTCAGTGACTGCAAAGTGTTCTTTTTTCAGGACAACACTCTTCAGCGACTGCATATTCATTTTCAGGACAACACTCTTCAGCGACTGGAGAAAGGACAACACTCTTCAGCGACTGCAACTTTTCAGGACAACAAGCGACTGCAAAAGGTTTCTTTTCAAATTAACACTCTTCAGTGACTGCAGAAGTGTTCTTTTCAGGACAACACCTTCAGCGACTGCAAAGTGTTCTTTTTCAGGACAACACTCTTCAGCGACTGCAGATTCTTTTCGGACAACACTCTTCAGCGACTGCAGAAGGTTCTTTTCAGGACAACACTCTTCAGTGACTGCAGAAGTGTTCTTTCAGGACAACACTCTTCAGCGACTGCAGAAGTTTCTTTTTCAGGACAACACTCTTTCAGCGACTGCAGAAGTGTTCTTTTCAGGACAACACTCTTCAGTGACTGAAAAGTGTTCTTTTCATTCAACAACACTCTTCAGCGACTGCAAATGTTCTTTTCAGGAACAACACTCTTCCGACTGCAGAGTTTTCTTTTCAGGACAACATTTCAGCGACTGCAGGTGTTCTTTTGGACAACACTCTTCAGCGACTGCAAAAGTGTTCTTTCAGGACAACAACTCTTCAGCGACTGCAAAAGTATTTTTTCAGGACAACACTCTTCAGTGACTGCAGCAGTTTCTTTTCAGGACAGCGACTGCAACACCCTTTTCAAATTCAGCGACTGCAGAAGTGTTCTTTTTTGGACAACACTCTTCATGCAAAAGTGTTCTTTTCAGGACAACACTCTTCAGCGACTGCAAAGTGTTCTTTCAGGACAACACTCTTCAGCGAAAAAGTCTTTTCAGGACAACTCTTCAACGACTGCAACTTAGTGTTCTTTTCAGGACAACACTCTTCAGTGCCAAAGTGTTCTTTTCAAAACTCTTCAGCGACTGCAAAAGTGTTCTTTTCAGGACAACACTCTTCAGCGACTGCAAAAGTGTTTAGGACCAACACTCTTCAGCGACTGCAAAAGTTTTCAGGACAACACTCTTCAGCGACTGCAGAAGTGTTCTTTCAGGACAACACTCTTCAGCGACTGCAAAAGTGTTCTTTTCAGGACAACACTCTTCAGCGACTGCAGAAGTGTTCTTTTCAGGACAACACTCTTCAGCGACTGCAAACGTCTTCAGTGTTCTTTTTGAGACAACACTCTTCAGCGACTGCAAAGTGTTCTTTTCAGGACAACACTCTTCAGCGACTGCAGAAGTGTTCTTTTTCAGGACAACACTCTTCAGCGACTGCATTCTTTTCAGGACAACACTCTTCATATTAGACTGCAAAAGTGTTCTTTCAGGACAACACTCTTCAGCGACTGCAAAAAGTGTTCTTTTCAGGACAACACTCTTCAGCGACTGCAAAAGTGTTCTTTTCAGGACAACACTCTTCAGCGACTGCAGAAGTGTTCTTTTCAGGACAACACTTTCAGCGACTGCAAAGTGTTCTTTCAGGACAACCTCTTCAAAACTGCAAAAGTGTTCTTTTCAGGACAACACTCTTCAGCGACTGCAGAAGTGTTCTTTTTCAGGACAACACTCTTCAGCGACTGCAAAGAAGTGTTCTTTTCAGGACAACACTCTTCAGCGACTGCAACACTCTTCAGCGACTGCAGTGTTCTTTTCAGGACAACACTCTTCAGCGACTGCAAAAAGTGTTCTTTTTCAGGACAACACTCTTCAGCGACTGCAGAAGTGTTCTTTTCAGGACAACACTCTTCAGCGACTGCAGAAGTGTTCTTTTCAGGACAACACTCTTCAGCGACTGCAGAAGTGTTCTTTTTCAGGACAACACTCTTCCCGACTGCAGAAGTGTTCTTTTCAGGACAACACTCTTCAGCGACTGCAGAAGTGTTCTTTTCAGGACAACACTCTTCAGCGACTGCAGAAGTGTTCTTTTCAGGACAACACTCTTCAGCGACTGCAGAAGTGTTCTTTTCAGGACAACACTCTTCAGCGACTGCAGAAGTTCTTCTTTTTCAGGACAACACTCTTTCAGCGACTGCAGGACTGCAGTGTTCTTTTCAGGACAACACTCTTCAGCGACTGCAGAAGTGTTCTTTTCAGGACAACACTCTTCAGCGACTGCAGAAGTGTTCTTTCAGGACAACACTCTTCCGAGCGACTGCAGAACACTGTTCTTTTCAGGACAACACTCTTCAGCGACTGCAAAAGTGTTCTTTTCAGGACAACACTCTTCAGTGACTGCAGAAGTGTTCTTTTCAGGACAACACTCTTCAGCGACTGCAGAAGTGTTCTTTTCAGGACAACACTCTTCAGCGACTGCAGAAGTGTTCTTTTCAGGACAACACTCTTCAGCGACTGCAAAAGTGTTCTTTTTCAGGACAACACTCTTCAGCGACTGCAAAGTGTTCTTTTCAGGACAACACTCTTCAGCGACTGCAAAAGTGTTCTTTTCAGGACAACACTCTTCAACTGCAAAAGTGTTCTTTCAGGACAACACTCTTCAGCGACTGCAGAAGTCTTTTTTCAGGACAACACTCTTCAGCGACTGCAGGAAGGAGTTTTTTCAGGACAACACTCTTCAGCGACTGCAAAAGGTTCTTTTCAGGACAACACTCTTCAGCGACTGCAAGTGTTCTTTTCAGGACAACACTCTTCAGCGACTGCAAAAGTGTTCTTTTTCAGGACAACACTCTTCAGCGACTGCAAAAGTGTTCTTTTCAGGACAACCTCTTCAGCGACTGCAGTGTTCTTTTTCAGGACAACACTCTTCAGCGACTGCAAAAGTGTTCTTTTCAGGACAACACTCTTCAGCGACTGCAAGTGTTCTTTTCAGGACAACACTCTTCAGCGACTGCAGAGTGTTCTTTTCAGGACAACACTCTTCAGCGACTGCAGAAGTGTTCTTTTCAGGACAACACTCTTCAGCGACTGCAAAAGTGTTCTTTTCAGGACAACACTCTTCAGCGACTGCAAAAAGTGTTCTTTCAGGACAACACTCTTCAGCGACTGCAAAGTGTTCTTTTCAGGACAACACTCTTCAGCGACTGCAAAAGTGTTCTTTTCAGGACAACACTTTCTTCAGTGACTGCAAAGTGTTCTTTTCAGGACAACACTCTTCAGCGACTGCAGAAGTGTTCTTTTCAGGACAACACTCTTCAGACTGCAAAGTCTTTTTCAGGACAACACTCTTCAGCGACTGCAAAAGTGTTCTTTTTCAGGACAACACTCTTCAGCGACTGCAAAGTGTTCTTTTCAGGACAACACTCTTCAGCGACTGCAAAGTGTTCTTTTCAGGACAACACTTCTTCAGCGACTGCAGAAGTGTTCTTTTCAGGACAACACTCTTCAGTGACTGCAGAAGTGTTTCTTTTCAGGACAACACTCTTCAAAAAGAAAGGACAACAAGCGACTGCAAAGTGTTCTTTTCAGGACAACACTCTTCAGCGACTGCAGAGTGTTCTTTTCAGGACAACACTCTTCAGCTTTCGGGACACTCTTCAGACTGCAGAAGTGTTCAGGACAACACTCTTCAGCGACTGCAGGGAGTTTCTTTTCAGGAAACACTCTTCAGCGACTGCAGAACAACACTCTTCAGCGACTGCAAAGTGTTCTTTTCAGGACAACACTCTTCAGCGACTGCAAACAGGACAACACTCTTCAGCGACTGCAAAAGTGTTCTTTTTCAGGACAACACTCTTCAGCGACTGCAGAAGTGTTCTTTCAGGACAACACTCTTCAGCGACTGCAAAGTGTTCTTTTCAGGACAACACTCTTCAGCGACTGCAGAAGTGTTCTTTTCAACAACACTCTTCAGCGACTGCAAAGTGTTCTTTTTCAGGACAACACTCTTCAGCGACTGCAGAGTGTTCTTTTCTATAGGACAACACTCTTCAGCGACTGCAGAAGTGTTCTTTTCAGGACAACACTCTTCAGCGACTGCAAAGTGTTCTTTTTTTCAGGACAACACTCTTCAGCGACTGCAAAAGTAGGACAACACTCTTCAGCGACTGCAGAAGTGTTCTTTTCAGGACAACACTCTTCAGCGACTGCAGAAGTGTTCTTTTTCAGGACAACACTCTTCAGCGACTGCAAAGTGTTCTTTTCAGGACAACACCTTCAGTGTTTCTTTCAGGACAACACTCTTCAGCGACTGCAAAGTGTTCTTTTCAGGACAACACTCTTCAGCGACTGCAAAAGTGTTCTTTCAGGACAACACTCTTCAGCGACTGCAGAAGTGTTCTTTTCAGGACAACACTCTTCAGCGACTGCAGAAGTGTTCTTTTTCAGGACAACACTCTTCAGCGACTGCAAAGTGTTCTTTTTCAGGACAACACTCTTCAGCGACTGCAAAGTGTTCTTTTCAGGACAACACTCTTCAGCGACTGCAGCACAACACTCTTCAGCGACTGCAAAGTGTTCTTTCTTTTTTCAGGACAACACTCTTCAGCGACTGCAAAAGTGTTCTTTTTCAGGACAACACTCTTCAGCGACTGCAGAAGTGTTCTTTTCAGGACAACACTCTTCAGCGACTGCAAAAGTGTTCTTTTCAGGACAACACTCTTCAGCGACTGCAAAAGTGTTCTTTCAGGACAACACTCTTCAGCGACTGCAGAAGTGTTCTTTCAGGACAACACTCTTCAGCGACTGCAAAAGTGTTCTTTTCAGGACAACACTCTTCAGCGACTGCAAAAGTGTTCTTTTTTTCAGGACAACACTCTTCAGCGACTGCAGAAGTGTTCTTTTCAGGACAACACTCTTCAGCGACTGCAAAGTGTTCTTTTCAGGACAACACTCTTCAGCGACTGCAGAAGTGTTCTTTTCAGGACAACATCTTCAGCGACTGCAGAAGTGTTCTTTCAGGACAACACTCTTCAGCGACTGCAAAGTGTTCTTTTCAGGACAACACTCTTCAGCGACTGCAAAAAGTGTTCTTTTCAGGACAACACTCTTCAGCGACTGCAAAGTGTTCTTTTCAGGACAACACTCTTCAGCGACTGCAGAAGTGTTCTTTTTCAGGACAACACTCTTCAGCGACTGCAGAAGTGTTCTTTTCAGGACAACACTCTTCAGCGACTGCAGAAGTGTTCTTTTCAGGACAACACTCTTCAGCGACTGCAAAAGTGTTCTTTTCAGGACAACACTCTTCAGCGACTGCAAAAGTGTTCTTTTCAGGACAACACTCTTCAGCGACTGCAGAAGTGTTCTTTTCAGGACAACACTCTTCAGCGACTGCAAAAGTGTTCTTTTCAGGACAACACTCTTCAGCGACTGCAGAAGTGTTCTTTTCAGGACAACACTCTTCAGCGACTGCAGAAGTGTTCTTTTCAGCGACTCAGGAGGACAACACTCTTCAGCGACTGCAAAAAGTGTTCTTTCAGGACAACACTCTTCAGCGACTGCAAAGAGTGTTCTTTTCAGGACAACACTCTTCAGCGACTGCAGAAGTGTTCTTTTCAGGACAACACTCTTCAGCGACTGCAGAAGTGTTCTTTTCAGGACAACACTCTTCAGCGACTGCAAAAGTGTTCTTTTCAGGACAAAGCGACTTCTTTTCAGGACAACCTTTCAGGACAACTTTCAGGACAACTCTTCAGCGACTGCAAAAGTGTTCTTTCAGGACAACACTCTTCAGCGACTGCACTGCAAAGTGTTCTTTTCAGGACAACACTCTTCAGCGACTGCAAAAGTGTTCTTTTCAGGACAACACTCTTCAGCGACTGCAGAAGTGCAGGACAACACTCTTCAGCGACTCTTTTCAGGACAACACTCTTCAGCGACTGCAAAAGGACAACACTCTTCAGCGACTTTTCAGGACAACACTCTTCAGCGACTGCAGGACAACACTCTTCATTCTTTTCAGGACAACACTCTTCGGCGACTGCAGAAGTGTTCTTTTCAGGACAACACTCTTCAGCGACTGCAAAGAGTGTTCTTTCAGGACAACACTCTTCAGCGACTGCAGAAGTGTTCTTTTCAGGACAACACTCTTCAGCGACTGCAAGCAGAAGTTTTCTTTTTCAGGACAACACTTCTTCAGACAACTGCAGCGACTGCAAAGTGTTCTTTCAGGACAACACTCTTCAGCGACTGCAAAGTGTTCTTTTCAGGACAACACTCTTCAGCGACTGCAGAGTGTTCTTTTCAGGACAACACTCTTCAGCGACTGCAGAAGTGTTCTTTTCAGGACAACACTCTTCAGCGACTGCAAAAGTGTTCTTTCTTTCAGGACAACACTCTTCAGCGACTGCAGAAGTGTTCTTTTCAGGACAACACTCTTCAGTGACTGCAAAAGTGTTCTTTTCAGGACAACACTCTTCAGCGACTGCAGAAACACTGTTCTTTTCAGGACAACACTCTTCAGCGACTGCAAAGTGTTCTTTTCAGGACAACACTCTTCAGCGACTGCAGAAGTGTTCTTTTCAGGACAACACTCTTCAGCGACTGCAGAAGTGTTCTTTTCAGGACAACACTCTTCAGCGACTGCAAAAGTGTTCTTTTCAGGACAACATTCTTCAGCGACTGCAGAAGTGTTCTTTTCAGGACAACACTCTTCAGCGACTGCAAAAGTGTTCTTTTCAGGACAACACTCTTCAGCGACTGCAGAAGTGTTCTTTTCAGGACAACACTCTTCAGCGACTGCAAAAGTGTTCTTTTTCAGGACAACATTCTTCAGCGACTGCAGAAGTGTTCTTTTCAGGACAACACTCTTCAGCGACTTGTTTCTTTTCAGGACAACACTCTTCAGCGACTGCAAAGTGTTCTTTTTCAGGACAACACTTTCAGTGACTGCAAAGTGTTCTTTTCAGGACAACATTCTTCAGCGACTGCAGAAGTGTTCTTTTCAGGACAACACTCTTCAGCGACTGCAAAAGTGTTCTTTTCAGGATTACTCTTCAGCGACTGCAAAGTGTTCTTTTCAGAACAACACTCTTCAGCGACTGCAAAGTGTTCTTTTTCAGGACAACACTCTTCAGCGACTGCAGAAGTGTTCTTTTTCAGGACAACACTCTTCAGCGACTGCAAAAAGTGTTCTTTCAGGACAACATTCTTCAGCGACTGCAGAAGTGTTCTTTTCAGGACAACACTCTTCAGCGACTGCAAAAGTGTTCTTTTCAGGACAACACTCTTCAGCGACTGCAAAAGTGTTCTTTTCAGGACAACACTCTTCAGCGACTGCAAAAAGTGTTCTTTTCAGGACAACATTCTTCAGCGACTGCAGAAGTGTTCTTTTCAGGACAACACTCTTCACTGACTGCAACACTCTTCAGACTGCAGTGTTCTTTTCAGGACAACATTCTTTCAAAAAGTGTTCTTTTCAGGACAACACTTCTTCAGCGACTGCAGGACAGTTCAGTTCTTTTTTTCAGGACAACATTCTTCAGCGACTGCAAAGTGTTCTTTTCAGGACAACACTCTTCAGCGACTGCAAAAGTGTTCTTTTCAGGACAACACTCTTCAGCGACTGCAAAAGTGTTCTTTTCAGGACAACATTCTTCAGCGACTGCAGAAGTGTTCTTTTCAGGACAACACTCTTCAGCGACTGCAAAGTGTTCTTTCAGGACAACACTCTTCAGCGACTGCAAAAGTGTTCTTTTCAGGACAACATTCTTCAGCGACTGCAGAAGTGTTCTTTTCAGGACAACACTCTTCAGCGACTGCAAAAGTGTTCTTTTCAGGACAACACTCTTCAGCGACTGCAAAAGTGTTCTTTTCAGGACAACACTCTTCAGTGACTGCAAAAGTGTTCTTTTCAGGACAACACTCTTCAGCGACTGCAGAAGTGTTCTTTTCAGGACAACACTCTTCAGCGACTGCAAAAGTGTTCTTTTCAGGACAACATTCTTCAGCGACTGCAAAAAGTGTTCTTTTCAGGACAACACTCTTCAGCGACTGCAAAGTGTTCTTTTCAGGACAACTCTTCAGCGACTGCAAAAGTGTTCTTTTCAGGACAACACTCTTCAGTTCAGCGACTGCAAAAGTGTTCTTTTCAGGACAACATTCTTCAGCGACTGCAAAGTGTTCTTTTCAGGACAACACTCTTCCAGCGACTGCAAAAGTGTTCTTTTCAGGACAACACTCTTCAGCGACTGCAAAAGTGTTCTTTTCAGGACAACATTCTTCAGCGACTGCAGAAGACAACACTGTTCTTTTTTCAGGACAACACTCTTCAGCGACTGCAAAAGTGTTCTTTTCAGGACAACACTCTTCAGCGACTGCAAAGTGTTCTTTTCAGGACAACACTCTTCAGCGACTGCAAAGTGTTCTTTTCAGGACAACACTCTTCAGCGACTGCAAAAGTGTTCTTTTCAGGACAACACTCTTCAGCGACTGCAAAGTGTTCTTTTCAGGACAACATTCTTCAGCGACTGCAGAAGTGTTCTTTCAGGACAACACTCTTCAGCGACTGCAAAAAGTGTTCTTTTCAGGACAACTCTTCACTGCAAAGTGTGACAATAAAATTGTCCTTTTCAGGATAACTCTCTTTAGCGATTACAAAACTCCTTTTCAGGACACTTTCAAACGCCTACTTAAACTGTTCCTTTTCAGGACAATGCTCTCCTTACCCTCTACATCAGCGTTTCTCAAACTTTATACCCTTGCGTAACCCTTAAAATAAATTACATCTCTCAAGGAACACTGCGAAAAAACAAAATTATATACCATATCTTTTCACTTCTCATCGTTGTTCACATGGTAAATATCATAGTATATATTTTTGAATAACTGGTTAAAGGAAAAATTAATTTTGAAATCAACACCTCTGTGAAGAAAGCAGTGTGTTGAGATTATATCAGGATTTTCTTCACTATTAACCCCATCAGAATCTTTAGGAATGTTTCCCCTTCAAAAATCGCCATATTGGATGATTAGGTATTTCTGTAAACATAAAGAAAAAGCAAAGAAATAAGTAACTTTATGTCCAGATCCCGTTCGCTGAGTGAGCACTGACTAGTGTAGGTGGTTTCACACTGGTGTCATACAGACATCACTAAATATATTCCCAATGATTGTTATATTTTGTTAATAACATAATAGGTTAGATAGGATGATGTCTATATTACAATATTAAAATAACCAAGAATATAATGTGTGTGTTTAATAATATTACGTATATGAAATCAAATAAAAAGTCAAAAGTGCGGTTGAGAAACGCTGCTCTACATGAATATGCAGAGATATTTTTGCCTTGTGCACTGTAACCTTATTTTTGTTGATCTACTTTTTTTTTAACGAAAATAAACTTGCCAATATATTCTTTTACTCAAGTCTCCACTTTATTTGTCAATGGATGATATTGATTTAATTTGGAGATATCGTTCTTGTAAAATAAAAGCCAATTCATATGTATACAGAATTTAAACTTTTTATATTTTGCTATCAAAGAGCTTATAAAATTAGAAAAGACTTGAAGTAACAGAAATGTGTGGGGATTGTATATTGATTAAAAAAAATAAAATAAAAAGAAGAATCTTCTACGATGCCCCGACATAAAGAACAAATGGTACATGCGTGAGAAAAAAATAGGGGGCTTCCTGGCGCCAATGACAAACGAGAAGAATCGTTCTCTTTTCCCTTGAATTTTCAACGAGTAAACACGTGTCTTTTGCTCGGGAAGGCATTTCATTTCAACAGACCATTGTCTTCTGTCATTCAATATCTGTTTGCGGACAAATATATCAGTCGCAAAGAGATCAACTGCCAGCGCTGGTTTTTTTTTCATGAGATATATTGAATCTTGATAGCTGTACTTTTGTAAAAAGGTCAGGACAATAAAATCAAAACTTCAAACATATAAATACTTTTATAATTATAAAGAATTATCTGAGTAATTATTGTAATTAAGTTGCATATGTTTTGTCGTGATTATTTCCCCGTCAACTTTAATTTATTCATTACATTTCTAAATATTATTCTTTGTGAAACTTATATGAACGATGAAAGTGTTAACTTGAAAAGAATAAAATTACCTCAGTTGAATCCAATATACTTATCTTACCGAAAAAAAAAGTTATCTTCTCTTTCATTGAAAAAAGTCAATGGATGATATTGATTTCATTTGGAGATACCGTTCTTGTAAAATTAAAGCCAATTAATATGTATATAGAATTTAAAAGTTCACTTTTTATATTTTGCTATCAAAGAGCTTATAAAATTAGAAAAGACTTGAAGTAACAGAAATATGCTTCTCCAGAAGGATGCTGACGATACCATGGACCGAACATGTGAACACTGACGCAGTTTTAGAGACAATGGAAGCAAAAAGGAGACTTATAATTAATACCAGGAAGAGACAGTTGAAAATTCTGGTGCACGTAATGAGGAAGAAAGGCTTGGAAAATTTAATACTCATGGGACAGATAGTGAGCAAGAGGGACATAAGAACAGAACATTGAGTAAATGGATGGTGAGACAGCATTTAGGAGAAATAACACAAAGACAAAGCTTATTTACAGATACAAGGGTCAGGAAGTTATGGAGAGCCATGATCACTGAGTGGAGACGACAGATAAAGAAGAATTAACTATTTATGTATATTAGTGTTCTGTGTTTTCTTCCATATGCTGCGTCTCTTCAGGACATGGCTCTCCACAATTTCCTGTGTAGCAAGTTTGTCTTTTTGCTGTCATTCGTTCTGCCTACTATTTACACAAGCCTGTAACTTCTGTGTGCTGTGTTCTTTCAGGACGTGAACGATCATGGCTCTCCATAGTTTCCTGTTCTTTGTAGCTCTCTGTAAAGTTTGTCTTTTTGCTGTCTCTCCTAATCCTTGTTCTGCTAACAATTTACACAAGCTTCTTCTTCTTCTTCTTCTTCTTCTTCTTCTTCTTCTTCTTCTTCTTCTATGTGCCGTCTCCCTTCTGGATGTGGGCGATCAAGGCTATCCATAGTTCCCTGTCCTTTGTAGCTCTTAGTAAAGTTTTGCTATTTCTCCTAATACCTATTCTGCCGACCATTTATACAAGCTCATTCTTTTTCTTCTATGTGTTGTGTCCTTTCAAGATGTTGGCGATCATGGCTCTCCATAGTTTCCTGTCCTTTGTAGGGTTTCGTAAATTTTGTCTTTTTGCTATTTTTCATAATCACTGTTCTGCCATCGATTTACACAAGCTTATTGCTGTTCGTTTTCGTCTTCTTCTTTTGTGCCATATCACTTCAGGTTGTGGGCGATCATGGCTCTCCACAAGTTCCTGTCTTTTTGGTATCTCTCACAATTCCTGTTCTGCCAAACACTTACAAACGCTCTATTTTCCTCTTGCCTTCAATATGTCCTGTGAGTATCAAATTTTCTAAGCCCTCTTTATTCATTAATTACCTAGAAATTTCAACTAAATTTACATTTGCCAACATCATGCCCCTACTCGCTCCACATGTGGAGAACAGACAAAATAAGTGAATATATATATATATATATATATATATATATATATATATATATATATATATATATATATATATATAATGTCAATTTTATTTTTAAATTAAACTTTCTGATAACAGAATATGAACATTTTTTACTTTTCAAACCATAATTGTTAGGACCTAATTTTCTTCTCTCATTAAACTAGAGAAAGTCAAGATAAGAAATTACTTTGAATTTAAGAAATATATACAGGGCATCCCCTCAAAGGATTGACATCATTTTGTAGTCTAATAACATAGCCAATTCTAGCACAAAAGGATCTCAAAATTTTAACAAAATGTGTTAAACTAAGTTGACCGTGCGGACTTATCTTAATAAGAATCTACCAGGAAGATGCAACAGCCAGGAAATTGCCAATCTGGTATCTTCACAATGGAAAAACAGTTAGATCACGAAAAATTTGAGCCAGTTAAATCCTTAGGGCAATGGAAGAAAGAAAGGGACTGGTAAATCATATCCTAATTTCTTTCTTTCTTACTTTTTTCACTTTCTTTCTTTCTTTCTTTCTTTCTTTCTTTCTTTCTTTCTTTCTTTCTTTCTCATACGTTCTTTCTTTCTTTCTTTGCTTTTTCTTTCTTTCTTTTTTACATGCTCTTTCTTTCATGTTCTTTCTTTCTTTCTTTCTTTCTTTCTTACACGTTCCTTTTTTCATGTTCTTTCTTTCTTTTTTTTCTTTCTTTCTTTCTTACACGTTCTCTCTTTCACGTTCTTTCTTTCTTTCATTGATTCTTTTTTTCTTCTTTCTTTCTTTCTTTCTTTCTTTCTTTCTTTCTTTCTTTCTTTCACTCTCTATCTCTTTTCTTTCTTTCTTATACGTTCTTTCTTTCACATTCTTTCTTTCTTTCTTTCTTTCTTTCTTTCTTTCTTTTCATAGACCGAGAAAACATCTATAACATATACTCCATCCATCAGAATATCTCTCTGTTATCAACAAGCGGATTGGGACTCGTTCCGTAATTTCCTTTGTGACGTCCTTTGGAATGAAGTTTTTAATCGTCCTGTTCAAAAATGTGCGTCTGAAGTCTCCTCCTGGGTGAAAACCGGCATCGATGCTTTCATTCCAGCAAGAAAATACTAAGTTAAATCGCGTTCATCACCTGCATGCTCGGCCGCTATAGCCCACAGGAATGACTTTTCCCGGTTGTACCAGAGAGACACGTCTGATTGCAACAGATGGCCCTTTGTCTCAAAAAAGCGAAGTTACTGTTTGCTGTTGAGACAGGAGTAAATGGTAGTGTCATCAGCATAAATGCCTACTTGGGAGGTGATGACATCAGGCTGATCATTGATGAAGATCAGAAACAGCGTAGGGCCAAGTATAGAGCCTTAATCTAGAGTTGACAGTAAACCTGGCTGCTGCTCTTGAAAAGGTCCTCCAATCTATAGTTAACTGGGACAGGAAATGGCTTTAAATTTTAATGCCTCCAAAACGAAATTGCTCTCATTTAACTATCACAGAGAAATTTTCCCGCCCTGAAGCTTGACTCCTGGAGAGCTTCTCACTGTGCCATCTTGGCCTCACGTTTTCAACTGACTTGAAATGGAACGACTACATTGAATCAATAGCTGCATCTACTGCAAGGAAAGTTGGGTCACTGTGTCGTGCCAGAGGGGTTTTCCTGTCAAAATCCATCTTGCACATTTACAAGTCTGCCATTCGCCCGTGCATTGAATACTGTTGCCATATTTGGTCTGGTGCTCCTGCTATTCCTCTCGAGGTTCTTGACAAAATCCAAAGAAGGACCTACGACCTTATCTCTGTTTATTCAATCCTGCTTCTGTAACCAAATTGATTTAATTGACGTCACTGAAAGATAGCATCAAGTATTGGAGAGTAAGGTGTAATAGTATGACTACTAATTTGTTCACTGTTTAATCAATGTGGCTTCTGTGACCAAAGTGATTTAATTGACGTCCATGAAAGATAGCATCAAGTATTGAAGAGAAAGTAGTAATTGTTTGACTATTTATTAATGTATAATCAGTACTATTTCTGTGGCCAAAGTGGTTTAATTGATTTCCATGAACGATGGCAGTGAATAGAAGATGTAATATAACTACAGGTTTCTGTTCTGCTTAAAGTTTGATTTTTCCTTATTACAAGTTATTTTAAAGATGTCCATGAATGATGGAAATTTTAATAACTCTATAACAATGTTGCCAAACATAACTTTTTATTTACACTATTTACATTATTCGGACTATTGTCCTCATCTTTGTCGCCATATTTATCACAACGTTTCGGCCGATGTACGCTCCGACCTTCTTCAGGTGATTGGAATGGCGACAAAGATGAGGAGAATAGTCCGAATAATGTAAATAGTGTACATAATACTTCATCTCAGAATTATAGACAGGTAACTTTTTTTATTTACTGTATATTGTATGTCTAATTGCATTCATTTTCTTTCTAAAGAAGATTTGTGTTTTTCTTTAAAAAAATTAATTGTTCTTATAATTAACTGTTGTTATTGACCTGATGTGTCCCAATAGAACTCCATGGATGACATTATTTATTGGATAAACATGAAATAAAGTGAGATGAACATTTTATCTCTGGAACGGAAAGATATATTTTTTAAAAAGAAATATTAATCCTCAACTCTGGCAGATAAACGCTGACATATTCCAAAGATTCTTGAAATAATGTCTCAACTGAATTGATTAGTCAAGAAAGAAACTATTACGATGGAGGGGAACATTTTTAACACACACACACACGTACACACATACACACACGCATATATATATATATATATTATATATATATATCATTTTTGTCACTTTGAAACATAAGTGAAAAAAAAGTTGTGTTTAGTTGCCAGTCATACTGGAAAATCCTCAAGTAGATAACTATCTTTGCGGCTTTTCAATATCTTTGGGCAAATAATTTGATCATATAATTTCTGATTACATGAACGTGGATCAGGTAATAAAAAAGCAAAACAAATATTCAATCCACATCCCCAGACACACACACATACACGCTCACACACATACATACTTGCACTCACAATGGAACACATACACACGCATGTACACAAATGGCAGATGATGAATGAGATGATTGAAAAATGTAAGGCTTCCAGGCGCAAATTATTCTTTGTTTTTCTTTGTTTTTCTGTTTTATCCCCCTTCTTTCTTTCTTTCTTTCTTTCTTTCTTTTTTTTGCTTACTTTCTTCTTTTTTTTCCGTTCTTTCTCTCAAACTTTGTTAATTTATGTTTTCTTTTTTGCTTCTTTGTTTCTTTTATTTATTTTTAAGCAACATACAACAGATTTGATGTGAAAAAAATCCAATTTTCTAGAAGATTCTAAAAGAGACCTGGAGTAGTTATTTGCCGAGAAAGCGAAAAAGTTTTGGGAGGATGGAATTAGGAAATATTGTGAAAGTTGGGAGAAGAAAATGGTAAATATTTTGTTCAATAAAGCTGAAAGAAAAAAAATATTTCTATTTAATAAACTAATTAATTTTTTTTTATCCGGCTAAACATAATAAAGTTGTGCTGGTTAATGGTAACACAAGGTACCTTTTTTTTAATAAGAAGTCTTCATCTCTCATTATTAACATTACAATTCCAGATTTTATCAATTTCCATCAGTTAATTTGTGTATGGGTGTGTGCATAGATGTAGCCCCTGAAATCACATCTGGACGAGGACTGTGCATTCTCATTTATGATATCCGAGAGACTCTCCTCCTTTCAACCTCGAGTGGATGCTTATATTTTTATCTCAGCACTTTCCCATGCTGACAACCCAGGTGCTGCTTGGATGTTCCTTCAAGAAGCCTGCTTGTGAAAATATATTGTATTTCTGAAATGCAATATATTTGATAATTGTAAGTTGCTTTAGTTTTATCACATTGCCTTCTACTAATGCGTGCTTATATTTGGTACTATTGTGGTCACGTGATTGCCGTTTCAGCTTGATCACACTAGTTTTCTTGCTGATGTAAACATTCGTTAGTAGTGTGCACAAAGAAGGAACAAAGAGCAGTGATCTAATTTCTCTGGTCGGAAGGTGTGTCACGGGCTAAAATTCATCAGAGACTTTAACACAATATGGCGACAGTGCACTACCGTGTAGAAGCGTATACGGGTGGATTGAGAAGTTTAAAAGTGGCCGGACAAACATGATGCATGAAGAAAGAACAGGGCGTTCGTCAACCTCCATCATTGACGAGAGGATTCAGCAAGCTCAAGAGATGTTAATGGCGAACCGGCAAGTTATCATCGATGAGGTAGCAAGTTCTCTTCCGATTCGGATCACTGTTCTTTTTTTTTGTTCCTCCTTGGTGCACACTTCTAGCGGAGCGGCCATGTTTACACTGTAACAGCAGCAAAAAAAAAAAAAAAAAAAAACAGGCGCCATCAATATCAAACTTCGATCACGTGACCACAGTAGTACCAACTGTAAGCACGCATGAGCAGAAGGCAGTGTGACAAACCTAAAGATATGTCATGACGAAAGTACTGATAAATTTTTTTTACTTACCCTTGTAAATAGAAGGAAAAATAATGACATAATCAACATGTTGACTTTCCAACCAACCTTAAATAGAATTTTTCGAAGGGAACTCTTTAACTGTTTTGGAATTGAGAAGGCTATTTTACTGTAAAATTGTTTTAAGAAAAAGATTTAATAAATTTTTTAAATGATAGTAAAGGTAATTGCTAACATTCCGTCAAATCACAGTAATGTTAAATGCTAACATTCGATCAATGAATGGTGAATATTTCCTGTATAGAAACGATTAATTTTACCATTGAAATTACAATTAAACGGGGAAATATGTTTGTCAAGAAAAAAGCATTTCAAATCCTCAATTTCCCTGAGGCTATCCCAGTGTTTGGTACCGTTGGAAAGTCAAAGAAAACCATATCACGGGTTGATCCAATCCTTGTGAGTGTAATTAGGCAGACGGAACTCTCAGTCAATATTTGTCCTAGCATGAAGTCACAAGTCATCGTGACCGAGGTTTTGTGCTTACTGGCCTTGTCCAAAGTGTTAATCATGCCAGAAACTGTAACTAACGTCTGGTCAGTATAGTTGCAGGGTAAACCACAGGTGGGCTCTGTATTTTGAACAAAACACAAATGAAAATTGCAAAAGGGATTGGCTGGCTTTATTTAAAGGCATACTCAGATATGAGCTATTCTCACAAATCAAGAAAACATTTATCAACCTTTGTGGGTTATTTAAAAACAAAACATTTTGGACTGTAAGAATATTTCTTTTATATTTTTTGAATATTGCATTAACATTTTTTGAGAGTAAAAATTATTTTCCCACATATATAAATTCTACTATTTAACCCATAGCTGGAAGAAAAATGCATTCAATTCCCAAGAGTATTTGCACAAAGAAATATAATGATCTCGACTGAATTGAACTCAGCTATCCGATTTCATATTCCGAGTCGCTTTCCATTACACCAACTGCATATCCTAAAAAAAATTAAAGTTGAATATTGACCCCCCTCCAATGTTACCTTTCTTCTCATGGATCCATAAATAATTCTGGAGCCATATAATATAAAAAAAAAATCAAATATTTATTAAGATGGTATGTGGTAATAAAAATGCTATAGATGGAGCTGTCGAAAACAATTATTCGAAAAACATTCGACTTGTAAATTGTTTGAATGAAAATTAATCAAAAGAACAATTATACTAAATGATAATTATTCGAAATATCTGTTTGAAATACGCATGTGGTCTTACCTTGAGAGAGTCAATGCTGATTTACCTAGAACTAATAACACCCTTCAAGGATGGCATAGGGCTTTTCTGCAACAAGTATCATCCCATAATATAAAAATTACTGCTCTTTGTTCCTTCTTTGTGCACACTGCTAGCGAATGTTTATATCAGCAAAAAAACTAGCGTGATCAAGCTGAAATGTCGATCACGTGACCACAATACTATCAACTATAAGCATTAGCAGAAGGCAATGTGACAAACCTAAAGCAACTTACAACTATCAAATATATTGTATTTCAGAAATACAATATATTTTCATAATCTTAAAAAAAGAACAGGACTTGCAAGAAATTCATGTTCCAAAAGCAAGAGCAAGTTACCAAAATATCAAGAGCGCCAAGAAGTACCGCAGCGAAAAATGAAAAATTAAAAAATTAGTGGCATCCATTAACGAGTATTCTTCAGTAGTTGACTATTTGCATGTAGTATCATATAACTTAAGGTGATAATGATTTTTTCTTACTAAATTGTTTTATTAATGATATTTGCATTTCGAATCATCATCGTTTGTGTAAATCCTCTTTAAATTAAAGGCGTCTAATGGCGATTACGAAGATGTTTGGAGTCATCACTATACTGATAGCGACGTTATGTCTCCATTCATTTTCCCATATGGCTTCAGACTCAACGCCAGAGGTCTACATTAAGTGCCTTGAAGAGATAGTACTGTCCTGGATCAAGAGGTTGGCTGCTGGAAGACCCTATGTCTGGCAACAGGACTCTGCACCATGCCACACATGCAGGAGGACCCAGTCAAGGCTGTCAAGCAATTTCTAACTAACTAACTCCCCAGACTGCATCCCCCATGATTATTAGGTGTAGGGCCCAGTTGAGCGAGGGACCAACAAAACTCTTTGTAACACCAAAGATGAACTGAAAGCAAAGATTATAGCGGCATTCACCAACTTAAACAAGGAGACCGCCCAGAAGAGTTGCAGGAGATTCCGAAGTTGTCTGGAGGCTGTGGTTGAAGCCAATGACGATTTTATTGAATAAATTTACTATTTAGTATTTCAAGATATTTTTTGTGTAATTTTGGCAAATATATTTGTTAAAATGAGATGTCAGTGTTATTTTCATTTTTGCATAGTTTAGATAACACTTTGTCCATCGCACCCTGTACATAAATACCTTGTTTGGAACTGGTGGCATCGAGGAGATCATTGATCAGAAACAGTGTGGGTTCAAGGATATATCCCTGATGGATCCCTACATTAAAATAAGGAAAGATACACTGAAGACAAGAGGAACAAACACCAAATAACATAACAACTATAAAGGAAAGGAAGATGTAGAGAGCCATGATCAACCTACGTAATGAGCTTTTGAAAATCTATAGCAGAACAGGAAAGTGGGAGAGATGGTTAGAGAATAAACATTGATTAGAGCTACAAAGCATAGGACGTTGTGGAGAGCAATGATTAACCTACCTAATGAACTTGTGTAAATGAACGGCAGAACAAAAAAGTGGGAGAGATAGCCAGGGGATAAGCATTGATTAGAGCGACAAAGCATAGGACATTGTGGAGAGCCATGATCGTCCACGTGTTGAAGGGACTCAGCACATGAAAGAAGAAGACTGCACTGACAGAATCAGTAAATTTTTGCTTTCAGAAGATGATTTTGTTGCTGTTTTAAGTATTTTGCAGCTCAAATCAGGTTGAAAATCTGAAGTGTTTAGCTTTCTCCAGACGTGTCCAATTAGATTTTGTACAATGTCTCCTCCGGCCTGCAAGTAACAGTGAAACACTTTTAGCCTGTCCTTGTTAGAGGTTCCTTTATACAATTCAGTAGTCTGATTCTGTAGAACTAATGGCGACATTAGATTCTCTCGTAGAGGATACGAAACTAGCTTTAGAGAAATTTAACAGGACATTAAATTGTCAGTTGCCGAGAAGGGTATCAGCAATTTGGTACTACAGACTGTTAAGTTAAATAGATTGATAGATTGACAGAAATGGTAAAGTGTTCTGCCTACTGATTTTTGAATGGGGTGCTATTGTATAATTTCTTGATGCTTCCAAAGCTAGTGATGAATTTACCAATTAGAACTGATATATATATATATATATATATATATATATATATATATATATATATATATATATATATATATATATATACCCAAGTGTATGGAATAAATTTCAATAACCAACAAATACTATTCTTAAAAGAGAGTGCTCAATACAAAGTAGAACAAATATAATCATTTATTCGAAAATTATAATTAAAAATAAACGAATAAATCATTTATATATATATATATATATATATAAAAATAATCATCACATAGAATTAATCAGAAGTATCAATGCGATTATTGGCGACATCCATCACTAGAAAACATAATATATGCATTAAAATCCTGTTCATCCATAGTGCGAGTTTTGATCCTTGAAGAAAAACTTGTTGTCTGTAGTTTTTCAGTTTATTTGATGTTAAAATGCTAGTACTTACGGACAGTCTTCCATCCATCATCAGGCATGTGTTTTTTTCTTATAAAATCAAAAACTTGAGACGATATACCTGTATATGAATGAACAGGATTTTAATGCATATATTATGTTTTCTAGCGATGGATGTCGCCAATAATCGCATTGATACTTCTGATTAATTCTATGTGTGATTATACTTTGTATGTAAATCATATGCTGCCTAATGTTTTATGTTTATATATATATATATATATATATATATATATATATATATATATATATATATATATATTATGCACTGTTACATTAGAACATGTAAATATCTACTACAAAATTGTACATTTTGTTTCAACATTAAATCAACGTTTATTCAGGTGGCAAACAATGATGGTACTAAACGATTTTATTCAGAATTACGATTAATAAAACACTACTTCACTCTGCGTCTTTGGACAATTTTCCATAAAAGGTAAAAAGAATTTATATAACGTGAAAGGAAAGAAGATAAGTAATTAATAAAAAGGAATGAGGAAAGGGAAAGAGAAAGGAAAGAAAGTCAGTAGAAAACGTATGGAAATTAACGATATTACCAAAAGACAAAAAAGGAAGACAAGAGAAATAGACAAGTATTGAAAATTACCTCAATTCATAAGGAGATTATTTTATTTCTTTAACTCAATTCATAAGGAGATTATTTTATTTCTTTACTTTTGGATTGAGTCCTCTTTTAAATGAATGTTTTGTCCGTTGAAATTTTATTCTTCCTTCTTTTAAATTTGCATTTACATTTATATTTAATAATATATATATTTTATTTAATATATACATATATATGAATATATATATTATTTAATATATATATTTTATTTAATATATATATTTTTTAATATATTTTTATTTGATATATATATATATATATATATATATACACACACACACACACACATATATATATACACACACACACACACACACACACACACACATATATATATATATATATATGTATGATTTGGACAAAGTCCGACAATTATTTTAAGACATTTTTTTGTTTATACATTCTTTTTATAGATACAGTGTAACCCGGATATAAGAAACCCGGATATAAGAGAAACCCGGATAAGAGAGATTTTCTCTGGTCCCAAAGTGTTCCCATACTTACCTAAACAAAATAGACCAAACCCGGATATAAGAGAAACCCGAATATAAGAGACTTATTCTCCTGTCCCGAAAACTCTCTTATATCCGGGTTACACTGTACAAATATTTAAGTAAATGCTCTGTTTATAATAAACAGTATTAATAACATTTACCGGCCTGAATGTCCGAGAAATTTTCATAGAAAATATTCGTCCTCCCACAGGAATCGAACCTGTATCTTATACGGAATCGTCATATAGCCTGACGTGCCTTAACCGATTAGGCCACAGAGGATCGTTCGGTCGATTTTACTGCTTTTAAACTAAAATCTTCCATGATTCTCTCACGTACATTCATATCTGCTCATTGCGTATCCAAATATAAACAAATATTTGTATCTATAAAAAGAATGCATAAACATAAAAATATCTTAAAATATATATGTATATATACATACACTCACGCACACCCACGCACACACACACATATATATTTATCATATTTTATTTTGTATATTTCACCTCAGTATGAAAAAAATCCGCATAATAATCTAAAACGTCTTCCGGCTTTTTTCTCTTTCAAATATACATTTTTTGGAACAACAATAATCTCCCTTTATATATATATATATATATATATATATATATATATATATATATATATATATTATAAACTGTTACATTAGAACATGCAGGTTTCTACGACAAAATGCATATTTTGTTTCGACGTTTTAAAAAAATAAGTCCCATCAGGTAGTTAATGATGGTAATAAACGATTTTATTTAAGACTTCAATTTATGAAACATCACTTCTTTTTACATTTTAGAAAATTTTCCGTAAAAAGTAATTTTTTTTCCTTTAGGGTACAAAAGGAAAGAAAATAAGAAATCAATAAAAAGAAAAGGAAGATAAAAGAAAAAGAAAGGCATAAGAAAACATAAGAAATCATCCCTACAACCACGAGAATGGAAAGAAAAGAAAGCAAGAGAAAAAGAGGGGTATATTAAAATTATACCGATACAACAGAAGAGGAAAGCCAAGAAAACAAAATATGAGAAGATGTTGATATATATATATATATATATATATATATATATATATATATATCCAGGTAAGATGAGAACGTCCAACGTTCGTAACATTTAATTTACAAAAGAGCTCAATACCAAGTAGAGCAATACTCTCATAAGTTTGAGCACTGTTTACAATTAATTAATATACTAACATGTAAAAGATTGATTTTGGAATTCCGTTAGAAAAGATTCTCATTACAAACAAATGGGAATATTTCGAAAAACTGGTTTTAAAACTAATGATCTGATTTGAAGAATGAGATGGAAAGCCCACTTCTTCCTTCTTAATCGAGATGTTTCGAATATATTAGATGCTTATGCGTTTTAGGAGTTTAAAAACTGCACCTCTCAATGAACGCTTACACGGCATCACTTTTATAAAAATAGGAATCAGTTTCAGAAGCATTTAGATTATATCGTTAAGGATTATTTAATTTATAAGCGAAGACAATCTTAAAAATGCTAAAAAAATTTGTCATTGAAAACCCAGGCGACACACTAAATAACGGATGTCTGTGTTTGTGAGCAGGCATCCCCACCCCACCTAAACTTAACCTATCTTTGGAAGTAACATATATTTGATACATAAGTTGTCTAGGAAAATTAAAACCCAACCACCCCTAATCAAAATAGATTGAATTTTCCTTAACCATAACAACTCAAAATATTAAGATTGTCTGCGCTTATAAATTAAGTAAATTTCTTAGAATGTTATTCCTAGCATCGCTTGACAATGGAACGAAACTCTGAATTTTAAGTTTAATTTTTATAATTAAATTTACAATTTTAGTTTCAGTTTTGAAACATAGAAATTTCTGTGCCGCGATGGAAAAAGAGATTAATTATAATATTTTGTTCTACTGTTTGTATCTAGCACTGTTTTTTTTAAATACAAATACTTGTTAAGAACACTGGATTATAAATCTTAATGTTCTTTCTTATTATTTTAATATATATATATATATATATATATATATATATATATATATATATATATATATATATATTATAATTACTTTTTAAAAATATGATTCCTTCGAAGAGTTCTCATGTTTCAAAAACGAGACCCGAAACCATCAATATAATATTTAAAATTAAATTGAATTAAAGTAACAAGCCTTGTTTCATCCTCAAGCGACAATTTAGGAATAACCAATTTTGAAATTTACGTATCGTTATAAGCGTGTTCATTTGTTACTATGTAAACGGCTGGGGCGACCATTTTTATCCACATATCAGTCATCTTCAGGGAGATGTCAAGCTGAGGTAGGGTGGGGTGTCTATTTCAAAGCGAATGATGTCTTTCTTGTACGCGCATCGTCTGTTCATTAACAGAGAAAGAAAGATTTTGGTACCATAGTATGTTGTTAAGTGTCTGGATAATTTTGTTTATTTTATTTTCAACGAGCTGTTTGATATATAAATGCGTCGCAATGAACTACAATTTGTTGAAGGAATCATATTTTTAAAATATAATTATAATCTAAGTTCTACTTTCTGTATGGAGGACTGTTTTTTAAAAATAAAAATAAGAACAAAAATACTAAAGAACCCCAGGATTATTTACCTAACGTGTTCTTTCCTATTTTTCTACATACCTACGCGCGCGCACACACACACACACACACACACACACACACACACACACACACACACACACACACATATATATATATATATATATATATATTTGCTAAAATATAATTTTGGTGCTTGGTACATTTATAGATTAAAGTGGTCAATATCAGGGATAGTGTGTATGTAGATATAAAAGTGGACATTGAACGACAGTCTATTTTATGCTTATACACATTATAATCACCAGGCCTGTCACCGTTGGCTGTTGATTTCAATGTCCCTTATATATATATATATATATATATATATATATATATATATATATATATATATATATACTAGTACTTATTAATACTAGTAATTAAGAAACATAGTTATAGAATTTAATATATATCAGAGTGAATGGAATTTCTGTCAATAAAATGCACAATACTTGACGAGAGCAATAAGTATTCGGTTAAACAGAATAATGTTCAATTTATTGTCAATGTCGACTCCAGAGTCAAAATCATCTTCATTTCTTTCATGTTCCTTTGATAAGAAGGATATTCCAAGAACCATTATTTTGTTGTACAGACCCTCGAGAATAAGCTGACCTGATCTTAACCTCTTCAAATCTAATTATCCACTTTCAACAACCTCATTCAATATCCCTCTACCTTGAACGGCTCATTGTCATTTTATTTGGTGAACAGCAATAAAACTACATATATGCATGTATGCAGTTACATTTTTCAGCATTCAATGTTTTAGGAATCAATATAAACCAAAAGTTGAATAGATTATTTAATAAATTAGACTGGAATTTCTGTTGCAATTTTCGAGTTGAGATTATTATTATTATTATTATTATTATTATTATTATTATTATTATCTCTTCTTCCATCCGGCTTTTCGTTTTCATGCTGAGATTTTGCATTATCGTTGTTCTCCATCAAGTTATACAACTTCAAAGAAATAGCACCTTTTTTTACCAGAATATTTCCAGAGGCAAGAAATACAGTCTTCTGAAGCGAGGTATGATTCTGATTTTCTTAATGTAGGTTCGATGGTATAAGCCTCAACTCCCCAATGGTAACTAGCCTAAATGTTTCACATTATGATAATCTCAAACCAGAGGTTAGTATACATTTTTAAGCTTTTTCAGTTTCTTTGGCCAACAGGAACAGCCACTTCAATGAAAAAGCATTTTGTTGTTGCTTTTTCTTTTTCAACAACGGTGATGTCTGATATTTGGTGGCCTCAAGGATGCGGTCTGTTTGGAGATTGAAATCCAATAAGATCTTGACCATGTCATTTTGATCACCTTCTTTGGTTTGTGGCTGTAGCAATTCTAAAAAAAATTATTTCACTCCAAGCAAGGCGATAAAGCTAAGGGGGTTACAATGTGTTAGTGAATATGAGAAAAACTACTATTAAGGAGAGAGGAAAATAAAAGAAGAAAAATTAAGAAGAGAGACAATAACAGTTGACATTGCATTTAAATTTTTTGAAGATCAAACTTGACACGAAATCAAGAAGTTGGAAAAGAGTTCCACAAGCTAGAAGTACGAGAAAAGAAAAATCTTAGCATTCGACTTACGGTTACATCTCGCCTTTTTAGTTCTAAAATAATAAGACCGTGCTGCCAATCTTGTACTGCACTTAAATTCATAAAATATCAGTCAGTTATGTGCCATGCGTGATACACGACTGACGAGGCAGATTTTTCCCGCAGTAGGTTGCCATTTCTTTCTGCGGTAGACCAGTTGACATCCAAGGCTATAGAACCCCGTCTGTCCTGCTATTTACACATAATCTGGGGGTGGGGAGAGAAGAAGAGGATTCATACCTTTCTCACGAGTATTAGCACGTAAGTGAATGTAACGGATTCGACTGGAATTCGAACTCGGCTTTCCGATTCCTCAATCCGAGTCGATATCCATTACTCCACCGTGATAAAATATAGACATCATTAATCAGAACAATTACAATAAAAATATTTATAGAAAAGTCAGAGCTACATTATGGTGGTGGGAAAGTGACCGAAGCCGAGATTCTAGGTTAGGACCAATAACATTGCAGATTCTTCTTTGGATTTTATGAAGAATGTCTCAATATATAGCATGAGCACAAAACCATATACGGCAGCAGCATTCAAAGCATGGATGAATAGTAGACTTATAAATATGTAAGATAGATTCGGGCGAAAAAAGTATTTACTAATATTAAAAAAGTTATTGACAATAAAAGATACTACATATTAACTGATACTACAAAAATGTATTACATAAAATAAAAAGTAACATACTGTAAAATGTAATTGATATGACTAAAAGAAACTGACAGTTTTATAAAACTAACAGGTAATTAAAAAAAAGTGTCAAGAAATTTATTTTAACTGCAAATATAAAATGCATAAGGCCCAACCATAAAGAGGTGAACACTGAAAAAAAATCTGTTGAATTGATTTATTGAAATAACTTTCGACTTGTTTGTGTCAGGGGAACTTTAAATAATTATGAAGTGTAAAGTCGTTCAGAACTGTCGATACATTGGTTAGTACGATATCACAGGTGGGCAATTGATAAAAATTGTATAGATTTATCTTTATTTACACTAGTTACATTCGGACTATTGTCTTCATCTTTGTTGTCAATATCACAACGTTTCGGCCATTGTATCCTCTAACCTTCATCAGGTGTATATCGATCCGGGTTTAGTTCAGAATTCTTTGTATACAGTGACGTGCAGGGTTTTGGCGATATTTGATGATGCCCAGGGCCAACTCCTTGATTGTATGCCCCTAAGACTCAAGTAGTGGGGTCACCTAGTACTGAGAAATGTGAAAAAGGAAGAAATTTTAAATATGTAAAAACAGATGAAACATGAAATGAGCACTTTATTCAAATTAAATATAAACTAAATTGTTATCTCACTCTTTGATTGAATGCCCCCCGATATGGATGCAACCTCTCCCCTTACCACTTCTGCATCCTTCTTCCTGTATGTTACCCGGATCAATGTACCTCTGATAAGGGCCAGAAAGCACAATGGCTGAAATGTTGTGATAAAAATAACAATGAAGACAATGGTGTGAATGTAAATAGTGTAAATAATCTTAAGATCTTAAGAGGAACATATTGCACTTTAAGATGAGAAAAATCGGTTTGGTATGTTTTGGTGTAGCCCATTTGGCGTCGCTGATTCGGCGTAGCTCATTTGGCGTCGCTGATTCGGCGCCAGAAAAATAATTGGACTATTTGGCACATGTACGCGTCGGACTCCCCACATTAAACCGACCTTTTGTCAACCTGACCTCGTGAAGGGTTGAGTAAATACAAATTACTCTTTTTGAGTAATTTCACGTCTATTTATCATCTCTCTGTTGCGTCTCTGTCTTTGGGTAGAGTGCACTCAGGGGCGACTCCGTCAAAGGATAGAGTTGCAACTGAGAAAAATTATACTGAGAGGTGCCCAGCTCTAGGGAACAGCTGCCCGAGACCGCGCCCTCTCGATGCACTAGAGAGAAGGATCGATGCACGCACCGAGACCAGCGCAACCGACGGTTGCCGGGGCTCGTTGAATTTTTGTTCCTTGCCCGGGTGTACGCGCTCGGGCTCCCTACATTAAACCGACCTTGTGTCACAACCTGACCTCGCTTGGTGAGTAAATAAAAAAATCAGGCTTGGACTCATTGATCTGCGACAATAAATTCATTGTCTAAAAATTCTTCCTTTCATATATGAATGGCGGAATCGTAGTCATCATCATTAAGTGCTGCGTTATCTGCACGGCGTATTCGGTTAAATATCATCGCAGATACAGTAACTTCGTCTTAACATTGGCCACATAATTTTCAAACAGCGAAAGAAAATTTTTGAAAGCAAATTTATCCTTATCGCAGTTCTTGCTGCCGAAATGCAGCACTTCAACTTGGGGAAAAATGGGAAAAACTGTGGGTTATTCGTATTCTCATCATGGCTAGCCATTTTAGGAGAAGAATTCTTCGGAAAATTAGGCTCTAATTTATCTAATTCCTGCTTAACGTCATTTCGGAACTTTATTTCGACGTCCGTTTCTCTATAGCACTCCTCATCAATTTCATTAGCATTGTATATATCTACTATCTCCCTGTTAATTTTATCCACCGCGGTTAACCACTGAAAAAAAAATCAACCTTTATTGAATTAAAGTAATCCCAACTTCCTTCTTGGTTTTTCAAAACATCAAGAGTAGTGACTATATTGCGCTTAAATGTATTGCGTCTTTTGGCTAATTTACCAGTTAAAGCTGAAATGATGGACATTTTCAAAGATGTATATGTCGTCTGATATTAACTACAAAAATTCCTCAAACTCTGCAAAAAATATCTAGAAAGGAAAAGAGGACCACCAAAATAACTGTTCACTTAAGGAAAAAAAGAAGAAGTATATCACTTAAAAAAAATCGTCCACTTAACGCACACACCGAGCACTAGAGTCTTCCGAAAGAAAACAAATATGTTGATCTGTGGAGCATAAATTATTTTGAGCAAAATGTGGGAAATTTATCACGGCTTTTCCACATGAAAAAGTTACGGTTAAAGGTGACAGAATTGATAAAAGCAACAACGACTTGAAATTTCCTCTTTTAGGCGAAAGAATAAAGAAAACTCCTTCTCGGGGTGTTAACATAGAAGAATAAAATGTTTATTTATATACACAAAAGGTAAACGGATATACACAAAATATGAGAGAAAGAAAGGGAGAAGAAAATTCCTTGAACTTAAAGGAAGAAAAAGTGTTCATATAAAGACTTGCTCAAAGATTTCTCTGAGCGCCTAAAAGTTCTTTAAGCAAGAAAATTGTTCTTAAGGGGTTAACACTCACACAGATTTCTTCAGAGCTTTTGTTGAAGGGAAACAATCGGGAGATCCGTAGTTTGTAATTGAGTTAGTTCGTAGGCCGACGACAGAAAATTTTAAGGTTCTACGAAGCAGATATCTAGTAGTTTTAGTAGAGGGCCAACATGCTGTCTTTAGAGCACAGTATTTAGATTTCTTCCATGAAACATGTTACGAAGATGACTGGGGATATTCGGTTCAGAAATATCAGGAATTTTTCCCGCCAAAATTGCTATACACTTTCCCGGTCCTCTCATTCGTCAGAAAATATATTCTTATCTTTGGTCAGAATTAAAGGTTTGGAAACTGGTTTTTGAAATTAAGGATCCGACAAGTTGTGTGCGTTACACCCCCGACTTTATGGCACCATGTTCAGTGCAAGGGTGGTCAAATTCCATTTTATATTTTCCAGCCTTCTCATTCGTCAGAAGATAGTGATTTTCTAAGCCCGGCTTAGATGTGGCACAAGGCCGAAAGTATGGGGCATTCAGTGAGGATCGAACTCACTTTTCAGTAGTAACTGATCTAGCAAGACAAGCTTGCTAACCATTACACCACGCCGAGGTGCCCCATTCGTCAGAAGATATATGCTTAACTCTGATAAGGATCAAGGCTTTGGGAGCCGAATTTGAAAGCAGGGGTGAAAGTCGGGGCAATGTTCAGAAAAGAGGCAAGAACATGAACTTTAAAACATTGTAGTAGTTTTTCTCAAATTAGATTCTAATACAATTTACCATCACTCTTCAGTACAATCCGTTGCGAATCTTTGAAACTATTTGGATACCTTAAAAGATCTAGTGCAGGGCTCGCTAAATATTGTCTTCGGTGTATGGTGCCTGGAATAGTGAAAAAGAAACACTCTTAGAAATGTAAACAATTTACCTTCACACTTCGATACTATCCGTTGCGAATACGTGAAATTATTTGGATACCTTAAAAGATCTAGTGCAGGGCTCGCTAAATACTTTCTTCAGGGTATGGTGTCTGAAAAAAAGAAGTAGAGGAAAACTGAAACAGATGTGGATGGCATAATTCTGTGGTCAACAACTAACAAGGGGCAGACTAAATAAGTTATTTTCCGCCATTTGTTATGATTTTAAGAAATGGCGGGAAATAAATCACGCCTGTTCGCAATCTGCAATAGGTGGAAACAGTAATTAATGATGCTCTGAACATCATCAGACTGACTGGAAAAGACCTCATTCCGCGAGGATGCTCAGATGCGTGCGAAAGGAGATTATGTACACTCATTTGGTATAGTACAGAATATAGGATGTACACAAAAACGTTAGCAAAAAAAATGCAGTCAATCCAAAGATGAATGGTTCTATGAAAAATTTACAGAGATAGAAACATTAAGGAACATAGGTATATAAGGCATCCATATAAAAGAATTTAAATTAAAAAAAAAACTGGACAGAAAACAAGCTCTTCGACAGAATGCATGAAATCTAAAAACAAAAAAACAAAAAAAAAAAAAAAAAAAAGAAAAGAAAACGATATAAGGAAAATGGAAGGAATACGTCTTTGAGAATTTTTGGGGATCCGTCTACCCAGGTATTCCAAACATTTAGCAACAACAAAAACACATCTTTTAATTGAAGCATAAAAAGGTTATTTTCTGAAGGAAATGGAGAAAAGTTGAAATAACATTTATATATTCTTTTCAGAAATATACAATAGCAAAAAAAAAAAAAAAAAAAAAATGTCCAATTTCCCTTGTAGTGAAGTGTTGTAACCTAGAAAACGTTATTGAATGACGAATAATCAAAATGGAGGTTAGAAATAAAATGTTAATCTTTATAACATCAACAAAATACAATACTCGCCAGCGGCATGAAGCGTTAAATCACTGCTAGTGGGACATTAGTGTTCATAGGTACGGTATATAATACTATCTATCTCAGTTCACGTTCTATCTATCTATCTATCTATCTATCTATCTATCTGCTGTAAACTAGAAAAAGTTACTGAATGAGGAATAACCAAAACGGAAGTTGGAAATGAAATGGTAATCTTTATAACATCAACAAAATACAATACTCGCCAGCGGCGTGAAGTAGGTAAACCACTGCTAGTGGTGGACTACTTAGACAGCATATTACAATATTTACATGCCTTCCCACGAGGTAGCATGTGGCACAAGGTCATATTTAATGTGGGTAAATCCGAGCCCGTGGGCTCCGGCAAAAATAGCCCGTAGATTCCGCATACGCGGGATCGGGTATCTGTCTACCTCCCCGGACGAGACTCTGCCTTTCGACATAGACTCGTCCGGGCTCCTCTCTGCCAAAAGGCAGAGAGTTTGACACGGCTAGAGCTTCCCACGCTGCCAGCTCACGCTGCCAGCTCACGCTGCCAGCTTAGGCAGCATATTGCCTCCACTTACAATAGTGTCCAACGTATTTATGTGGATTGGAGCATACCCATTAGTGTTCATAGATACGGTATATAACATGAAGTTTGTTCTATCAAGTAATTAAGTGTTCGTAGTGTGATGTGAAATATGTGGACAGACTTACTTTATGACGGTCAGCGTGGACAAGGCCTTAGTCGCTCACCGCTGGCTGTCATTTCTTCTATTGTGAGCGTGTGTGAGTGCGTGTGTGTGTGTGTGTAGGTCAAGCAGGCCTCCAAAATTGTTTTGAACACCAAGATGGTGTAGGCTTCTATTTTTATATCCGTAAGAGTGAGCCAAAATCTAACTTTATATAGAGTTGTGAACTTTTTCAATACATAGCTTTCATTAGTTAGAAAATAATATCACACTGGCTCGCGAAAATCTTTTTCCCGAATTTGCGAGTGTGGTGAAGGGAGTTATTATTGTTATTTTTTAAATGGTCCCAAAATGACACGTGGTTGGCCTACAACTACGCTCGCAAATATTTTGACTATTTATTGTTTATCAAACAAATCCCCTGATGGGATTTTATTGGTTGAAAAATATAATTCCTATAAATTATTCCATAACAAATAAAGAGAGAAACCTACAATACAAAACAAGAAAAAATATTAAAACCTAAATTAAGAATGGAACTGGCTAATATGGAAAGTGTTATGGCCTTGTTAGCGCCAGAAATAAGGACACAAGAGAGGAATTGAGTTAAACAAATATATTAACAGAAACCGTAGTACAAATATATACAAACGAGAGTGTTACAGCAAGAATGTTCGATTCGGCTGGAAGCTTCCCTTGTCTCCTTCCCTCTATTTGACCTGTGAGTATCAGATTCTCCAAGCACTCCTTTTTCGCATTACGTGTCCCAGAAATTTCAGCTGCCTCTTCCTGATGTTAAGTATAAGCTTTCTCCTTGTTTGCATCCTCTCCAAAACATCATCGTTGCTCACACGCTCGGTCCATGATATCCTTAGTATCCCTCTGTAGAACCATACCTCCATTGCCTTGAGTCTCTTCTTCATCTTTGAAGAGACCGTCCAACATTCATTGCCGTAAAGGAGGACAGATGTCACGTAGCAGCTCAGTACTCTTTTCTATGTTACCAAAGTAATCCTCTTGTAATATTCTGCCTAGCTTTTGGAATGCGTCCTGGGCCATCCTAATACGACTTCGGATCTCAGCGTCGCACTTACCGTCCTCTGTCAAAACACTTACGAGATATTTAAATTTCTACACCTGCTTGATTTTAGTGCCCCCGACCTGTAAATCGCATTTCGGCTTCATAGCTTTTCTACAGCATTTCACGCTCCTTATCATCCTTGAAAAACAACGCCCTACGTTGAAGACTCTGAGCTCAGAAGCAACGAACGGATTCTATCATGAATTTCAACACGTGGCATCAAATCACAAGGACTATTAAGAACATTCACATTTTATACCTTCAAGGTAAATCTACCCTTTTAACTGGGTTCAACCTCACTGAAACCATTTTACCGTACCTTCTTACTTATAATTTGTATTGTTTTGTATACGCAGGCATTTTTCTTCTGATATTTCATGTCCTTTGATCAATATTGATTGTAAACATAATCTTTTTCCCACAACTATCATTGAGCTTTATTTTAGAAAATAAATAAATTACTTGTCCAGGAATTTATTACCCCCCTTTCCGGGCGCACAAACCACAAAATATGTGCATTCTAGAAGAATTTGATTTTATTTCATTTTAATAAAATTGATTCGGTTTTATATCTCACTGAATAGCTTTCATTTTTTACGGTGCAACTTGTTGCCGCTTGATCTCCATTCTCCCCAATCTCTTTTAACAGAAGCCACAAAAATATATATTAAAATCCCCCCCCCTCACCATTTTTTATAACAGTGAGATGATCTTAAGTGAACTAGAAGACTTATAAGATTACAAAGCTGAGTAGCAATTACTGTTTGAAGGAAGCTACTGGACAAACTGAAAACGCAGCAAGGAAAATGGTTGGCGTCGATTTGATAAATTAATATCGACAGACATATTTGAAATTCTATGGGAAAGCCAGAGTAATATGGGAATGATGTAAGTGTACTACTTTCGGATGAAATTCATAAAATCTTTCTCTTAGAATAACTTTCCAGGAAAATAGGTTTCTCAAGTTCAGTAGCTGATATAGATCTTCCTAGTATTGATGGGGGTTTCCTTTCCAACTTTTTATTTGAAGCAGTTTAGAATGCTGCCACGTGTGAGATAAAAGAAATAACATAAAGAAAAGTAAAGTGAACACAAGAATACCAACTAAATTTTTTTATAGTAAACAAAAAAAAAATGGGTTTTAGTATAATTTTAGTGATTTGGTAAGTGGGCTAAAAAGCCAAAAAAAAATATATATATATATATAAATGCTTATCGGCAGGAAGTTAGAAATACTTCAAAATCGCTTCAGTCTGGAGTTGTTGAGTTTTAGCATAGTTTACATGTCAGGTTAGCGAATGGTCGTTAAGGGACTTCACTCAAGCGGATTTCGGCAACAATTGACTTAGCCATGTGACTAGGTTAATTTTGGCGCCAACCAACTAATACGGATACGGAGACTTCCACTGGTAAGGTTATCCACCCACATCAAATAACCCAGAACTAGGAGAAGTTTCATTCATAAAAAATAGATTCTCTTAACAATGCCAACATCTTGATGATGCCATAATTTTCTCTTTGAGTTATATGTGGTATCCATTTTGGTTGATGCCGTTGTTGAAAGTCACCAATTAATGTGGTTTCTGATATTTAGTACACTTCTTTGTGATTCTGTACCGCCAATCCACAAGGTTCAAAGAAGTGTGGTTTTGGCGAAGACCCATAGGCTTTATTCGTTCAAAACTATATTTAATCATTAGCGGTTTTGCACAGTTTATCTATTTCTGGACGAGTTGGTGCCATGCATGCCATCAACCATTCACCCTTGCATGGAGTATTGCTGCCATATATGGTCCGGTGCCCCTTCTGTTTGTCTCAAGGTTCTTGATAAGATCCAGAGACGGATATGCAATGTAATTGGCCCTGATCTGGCATCTCATCTGCAGTCGCTCTCTCACAGATGTGCCATTGCCTCCCTCTGTCTTTTTTAGAAATACTTTCACGGTAACTGCTCCAATGAGCTGCTTTCGCTGGTTCCCAGACTTCATGAATTTAAGCGTTCTATTAAGCTGGCATCTCGCTCTCACCCCTTTACTGTCGAAACTGTTAAATCTAGCCGTCTCTTCTACTTCAATAGCTTCATGTCTCGCACCTCTCGCCTGTGGAACTCCCTCCCCTTTTCTTGTTTCCCTGGTAGCTATAATCTCCAATTATTCAAATGTAATGTCAATCGATGTCTTCAGATGTCTTGATCTATCCCCTATCCTTCTCCTCATCCTTTCCTCTATCACTCCTCTTTGCTCTCGCTCCAACTCTCTGTAACCCCTTGCATGCTAGTGGCTTCCCGCCTTGCTTGGGGTGAAACGCTTAGATAAAATACGAAAGTCTCGATTTGACGAGGCTATTTAAGTAGATGACTCAAGTTTATCAGGTTAATGTTTTGGTTTCGTAGCAATTTGCTACGTCTGCTATATTCAGTTTCCTTATCTCCTCTGCTAGATTTGTTATAACTGATTTATATACCAAGGCATTTGAAGTGTTTCGTTTTTACTAAATCCCAACTTGAGATTTTGTGATGGATTCAGGGTACGTGTCATCACTGCTTTCGTTCCAATTCCAGATCATAGTTTCTGTGTTTTTAAAAAAGTTTATCTTGATTCCTATTACTTGGAATACATAGTAGAGGATGTTGATATTTTGTCCAAGATCATTTTTATCCCAATATCTATGTATACCTAGATCTTCAGCATAGTTCTATTTCTGCGGGCATCTTTAGTTTAGTGTGGTGAGGGTTGAAATGTGACTTTTTTTAAAAAACCCAGCACATTTCTTTTGTGGTGGTGTTGTTTGTATGATGTTATTTCTGAAAGGGTATGGCACCATACATGACATTCATATATTATTGCTATACGTTCATTCTCTCTACTCTGTTACTATATGGATTATGATTCCCTTCTGATCCTTATACTATTTGGCAATTACTACTTGAACAAGTATTACTAGTGCGGATATTATTGGAAGGCGTTACTTCTAATACCGACGTCTACGAAATTTCGAATATAACAAGCATTTTTGAAGTGATAACGAGCTTTCGTTTGACATAGCAAAAGTGACAAGCCGTCTAACATCACAAAAAATATGTTTATTTTCAGTCCTATTTTTGGAACACTTTTTAGAGGAGGCTGATTTTCTGTTCAAGATCATTCTTATACCAACTATGAATGCCTATGTCATCAGCATATCTCCCTTCATCACCAGTACATTAGCCTAGGAAGGGAAAGCAGGATTGCTGTCTTCTATTAGTAGATTTATTTGGGATGTGGTATAGAATGCATAAATGATCAATTCCTATCCCTTCACATCAATGCTTGTATATTTGGGCCTAGTCCAGGAAAAAAAAATAGACTGAGGTTCTGGATTCCTCTTTGTAATGAGGGTTGAGATATTTCTGCAGTGGGGTTCTTGCTCGGCATATAAGACTGTGTAAATCGATAAAGTTCTTTAACCTGCTAATCTTCAGGAAAGTAACTCGTTGAAACTTCTCGGGCTAACATTCTCAGGTGACATGAAGTGGAAAAATTATACGGAATCCATTGTCCGGTCAGTTGCTAAGAAAGTTGGTTCACTGTGTCATGCTAGACAATTTTTCGCTCCAGAATCTATCTTAAATATCTATAAGTCTACCATTCGCCCATATTTAGAATACTGCTGCCACATATGGTCCGTTGCCTTGAGCTCCTTGATAAACAAAGAAATCAGCAATATTATTGGTCCTGATCTGGCCGCTCGGCTTCAGTCACTTTCCGCTGTAAGGTTGTCTCTGTTCTCTATGTCTTTTCTATAAATACTTTCATGGTAATTGTTCGGATGAGCTCTAGACTGGTGTCGAGATCTCATTAATTTACAGTTGAGCTGGCAAGATGTGACCGTAAATTCTATGCTAATAATTTCTTTTCCCGCACTTGTCGATTGTAGAACTCCCTTCCGGCTCCATGCTTACCAACCAACTTTAAAAATTTAAATGCAATGTCAATCGTTATCTACTGCTTTCCTGATTACTCTTTTCTCTTCACACTCATTATTAATGTTTCTTTTCTTAATTCTTTCACACCCTATAACGCCTTGTGTTTTAGTAGCTTTACTGCCTTGCATGGAATGAAACCGATAAAAAAAAAAAAACAAGACTGATGCATTGTTGCGAACATCGTTACAATTATACACAACGTAAGGCCCACTTCTAATAACGGACCACAAATAAAGAAACATAAAATTAAAATCACATGAAATATCAAATATATATATATATATATATATATATATATATATATATATATATACATATATATATATAAAAAAAAACAAACAAACAAACATTAACTCAACACTTTGCTGTAAAAAATACATATGGTTTGTTAAAATAAAACATTGAGCTCTCTGTGGCTGTTCTAATAATCACTATTACTAGGATCCACCCGGATTATATACACGGATCGATTACCTGTACTATCTATCTATCTATCTATCTCTCTATCTCTCTCTCTCTCTCTCTCTCTCTATATATATATATATATATATATATATATATATATATATATAAATATAAAAAATAGAGATATTTATTCAAATGGTACATACGTTGTTGTGTCCACGTTGTTTTTTATCAGAAAGCACTGCTCCTGTGTCAGTCGTAGAGAGAGAGAGAGAGAGAGAGAGAGAGAGAGAGAGAGAGAGAGAGAGAGAGAGAGAGAGAGAGAGATTCTAAATTGTCCGCCAATGCAAGGCTATCATTGGTTCATCTGTTGACTAATCAGAGATCTCCTTACATGCTGTTTACAACAATGCTTTGAAAGAGACTTCTGGATTGGCTATTTTCTTAAAGGAGCCATTATAAAGTCATTGGATTTGGAGCTTAGCATATAGTTTCTAATGGATGATGAGAGGAAGTCTCTATTGATGTGGCCATATGCTGCCGTGTGTTCGAAATAGCAAATATACAATTTTCTGTTAGAGAGGTAAGTAATTTCCTGGAATTGTTTGATGAGATATATGCCATAATTAAATCTTTTGCCAGAATGAAAGCCAAAGTGGGCCGTGGGGAGTTGACTTTCTTAAAATGATGAAAGCCTAGTAAATATAATGTTCATCAATACTTCCACCATGATGAATTCAATTGAGATATCCGTGGGTCGCGAGGGTTACCTTTTTGCTTCAATAGTTGCTTTAATGCGTGATAAATCCCACTTTTGGTGGAATCATTTCTGATTCCAGACTTCTTTCATAAAATACAGAAACTTGTTATTGAATACATGGAGAAAGTAAGCTATTTTTAAAAGTTCAGCCTCGATGGCATAACCAATTTCTTGCATATTGCTTCTTTATGTATTTACGAAGATGCACGAAATATAATTTCTGACAGCAACGAAGTTTCTTTTCGTTGTCTTTTTATGGCTTTTTGGAGAATTAGAAACGATAATTTTCAATATCTATTCTCTTGTTTCCTATTGGATAAAAAATCTATTTTAGCTGTCACGTGGTATATTTCTACTAGGCCCGCAAGGAGAATCACTTGACTCGCGAATTCGAGATTAAAATTTCAGAATCTTAAATAGAGCGGCGGCGGCGGCGGCGGCGGCGGCGTTGTTGTTGTTCGTCTTCTTCTTCTTCTTCTTCTTCAGTATTATCTTGGTCTGCCTTTTGAACAACAATTTGGCTACGTGTCTTTCTTTTATTATTCGTGGGCAGGATTGCTTTGGGGCGTGAAATGAGAATCCTATAAACCTTATTCTGCTAAAAGTTTCACAACTTCAATTATTTGTCCAAGAAACGTCCATTAGTACTTTTTTGTTCAGTTTACAGGTTGAGTATCGACATAAAAAAAATTTGTTTTTGCCCATCAACTGTAAAATGCATGTTTATCCAAACGAGGAACGTTTTTAATGTCGGCCTAATGCAATGCATGTATTTTCCGGTCATTAAACCGATTTTCACTAAACTTTGATCCGGAAGTCATAAGCTTGCAAGGCAAAATCCGAATAGTTTTTCTTTACTTTTGGAATAGTATAACGGATAGTTTGCATATTGCTTCTTTGCGAATTTACGAAAATGCATGAAATAAAAACACTGTTATGTCTAATATTGCATTGATAACGGGGTGGGAAATAGCCTCTGGGCGAAAAAGACCCGCATGTGACATGTGGACAAAATCAAAGAGAATCAAATCGACTCTTGATGATCGCCGTTATGAAAATGGTTTTTAATACTGTTTTTTTTAATCATTTAACTCCAATCAAGGCAATAAAGTCACTAAGACTCAAGGGGGGATCACTGAGTATGAAAAATATGTGAAAAAGAAAAAAAAATCATTATTAAGGAGAGAGAACAATAAAGAAACAGGAATTAAGAAGAAACAAGATAATAACTTACGTTGCATTTAAATTAATGAAGATCAATTGATAGATTGATTTGTTTGTTTAACGGCATATCAACTCCTTTATGGGTCATTTAATGCCGAAATTTAATTTTCTTGGAAGCTTTGATTTGATTTGTTTGTTTAACGGCATAAAAAAAACTTTGTTTTTGGCCATCAACAGTTAACCCTTATGGGTTATTTAATGCCAAAATTTTATTTTTTTGGGAGCTTTGAAGTAATAAGATATGTTATTCTGCTTTCACAATTTAATGCATGTAGATGATACTCAGATTTTGTGCATATACATGTTTGTGTGGACATAATTACTAGGGGTGGTGATATGTGTATTCTATGTTGTAGTTTTGTTGAAGTTATATTTTGGAATACAGTTTGATTTAAGAAATTGTGGGATATTATATGAATTAATGCCATGAAAAAGTTCTCTCATGTTGGTTATTTGGCTGACTTTGTTTAGCCAGATCATAAGTCTTTAAGTGTGGTTTAGCAGAGTCCCAAAAGAAACAAAAAGTAAAAAAGAAAAAAAGAAAAAGGAGGGGGACAAGATAAAGGCAAGATTTAATTTTATTAAAAAAGAATCTGATTGGATGATAAATATAAATGTTTAGATGTTGTTTTTAGCTCTATTTTAGAAGTGATGAGATTTGAGACACAGTAGAAGCAAAAGCACAATTTCAGATCCATATAAGAGGAAATAATTGTGTAGAACCCAGTTAAAAAAATTGTAGTGTACGGATACAAAAGGCGATAATCTTCTTTTGGTCCTGATAGTAACATGGGTCACGTGACGGCCACTTAATGACTTCACTTCATAAAGTGACAGAAGTGGTCCGTTATTCATTCAGTCAGTAAGTTTATCGCTGTCAAGCCACACGTATTATTCGTCCTGTACTGGCTTCCCCAAAGCTATTCCCGCCCATAAATAATAAAAGAGAGACACGTAGTCAAATGCTGACAAATGCTGCAGCTTAAAAGTCCATGATGCCGTTTGCTTTGGGGAATATATTTTCGACAGATATAGAAATCTCCGGCTAGCTGTCCTCATTTTGGGAAAACCCAAGACTCGCCGTTTCCAGTTCGCGGAATATGTCCTCGCTTGGGAGGTAGGAGATGTATCCATCTTGTCTGAATCTGAAATCCTAAACATGGCTTCTCTAGAAACACAGAAGAATCTCCATATGTAACACTCTATCTTTTTGTTTTCCTTTCACTCTGCTTGTCGTGTAGATAGATATATGTGATATATTTTTCTGTGCGTGACACGTGTAAATATGTACATATAGTTTTGTGTATGTCTTAGTGGTGTAAAAGTCTCTCTGAGAACAAAGTATGTTTGTAATTCCTTCTCCTTTCGGTCATTTCGTTCCGTCCGTGAAATTCGATGTTATTATATCATGGGTATAATAATGCGTATAATAGGGGAACCGTAAATGGTAGAATAAATCTTTCTTCCATAATTCTCACCCATTATAGTACAAAAAATGAATAGATTTAAGTAGTCTCACTACTAGTATCACATTTAAGTAGTATCATTGCTGTACAAAAATACCATCACTTGAACGTGAAATTCAAATGCCTAAATTAACATTTATTGACCAACCAGTGAGGTTGTCTCAAACGCAAATCAAGCTTTCAAAAAGCAGGCAACCATTTTTTGTCGTATGCTAAAAAAATGAAGGCTCACACCCAGAAATTATAGACGATCATTTCCCTCGTAAAAATCGGTATTAAAAATTGTGAAATATATTTATTAACCAATAAAACTTCTGAGTTTAATAAATCTAACTTTGAACTTCATATGATCCGATTTTTATCTTATAAATAGCGTAACGTAAGTTAATAGTTTTTCAGTATAACTTCGACCGGGATCTAAATATTACTGAATACTCAAATTTTCGTCTATTAAAAAAGAAACATTGAATAAATTTCCTTTTTGTAAATTATTTATTGCCTTCCAAGTGTTTTCATAAATCGATTTGCACAGCTTACATTTAGTAAAATACTCAAGCGACAAGTAAACAAAGTATAATTGTAAAGGCTGAGTAGAATTGATATTAATCGGCTGAAAGGTTGCCGCTGCTAATTTTATACATAATATAATGTAAATTGGGGATTTTCCGCGTGATGATTTCACACATACTTTTCAACATATACTAACACAATTCATTTCTTTTGTGTTGTGAAATATGAACTTTATTTGCGAGGAACATTAAAACTTTTTTCTTTCAGCTTAAAAGTAAACAAAAATTATTTTCATATTCAATAATAAAATATTCAAATTTGTAAAGCTGTGTTTGAAGATTATTTCTTTTCTTCGCTTTTCATACACTTTACAAGTGCATTATTTGAATATAAAAAATTAGAATTAATATCTTGCATGAATTTGCTGTAGGGCATTGAACTTCCTAGTATTGCATTAGTATTGCATTATTTTCTTTTTTGAACATATGAATTAATCTGACACTCAACTGATGGTTTTTCTTATAGTGGGTGAACTGAGGTGATGCACTAAAACTCTTGCCCAATCCAAAGCTCGAGTTTGTTACATTTTTCTTATATGCAACTACCCTTGGGAAAAGTATGAATCCGTCTCATCTCCCTAATATATGGGTTAAATAGTAGCAGATGTATTTAAAAAAAAAGTTGTTATTACTAAAAATATAAAACAATTCAGAGAAACATGATTGGCTTTAAATAACAAACAAAGAGTTGATAAAAAAAGCTATAAAAAAACAAGTTAATCAATCCAAAATAGAATATCGGTTTTTTATATTCAAAATTAGTGAACACTGAGTGAATTTTGTTTTGGAAGGTTTATTTTCTTTGTTTTATGAATACAAATTGTATCCTTCTTGTGTGATAATTTGTAGCTCGCAGTACGTTGGAACAGAGAGAAAGAGAGAGAGAGAGAGAGAGAGAGAGAGAAAAAGAGAGAGAGGGACAGAGACAGAGACAGAGAGAGAAATCCCCTCCTTTTTATAGTAGACAGTTATCCTGATTAGTTCTTTGGTGGCTAGAGTAGAGAGGTCTAGCTTGTCCCACTTTCTGGCTAAAGGGTAGAGAGAACTGACCACAAAGCCTTATACGAGAGTGCTAGTATTATTGCTCTTTAATTTGGTACAGGCTATTTGATCTTTTGTTTCACTTATCTAAGTATCTAGTTTCAGAAACGAAATTAGCCAATTGACCTGACCTTAAGAATGCCAGTTTTAATGTTAATGAGGTCTTAAGGAGATGATAAGTAGGTGATACATTTTAGGGGATTTAATAAATATTTTATTCATTAAACTGAACCTACTACTACAACTTTATTCTTTTTGCATGTGAACACCATTTTTATTTAAAGGAACTTTAGTATTCTTTTATAGTTGCTTCCGTCGCATGCATCTCAAGTGGCCTCTGACAACTAAGTCTAGCTTCAAGCTGGAGAATGGTCAAAGAGGGACCACTGGCGCCTCATAAAAAGAGATGAAGCTCATCAGCCCATATAGGCAGTTCATATAAAACCCTGAATTTAAACCTCTGCTGCTTTGTGGTCATATCCAAACACGGAAAAGGCTATGTAAGTAAATCCAGATAGAAAACCCAGAGTTGAACCAAGAAGGTGATTGGCTGTCTTTAATCTTTTGTTTCACTTATCCAAGTATCTGGTTTCAGAAATTAAGTTAGCTGATTGATCCGTTCTTAAAAATAATGTCAAGTATTCATTACCCTTAATGTTTAATTGAGTGAAGCAGTCTGTCCCGCTTTCTGGCTATGGGGTAGAGAGAATTGACGTTAAAGCCCTTTTTTTCTGGGTTTATATTGAGGTCGGTAAGTGTGGAGAGCGTGGCGAATGCGCGTAGGATTGTTCTTTCCTTTGGTACAGTGTCTTTGATCTTTTATTTCACTTATCCAAGTATCTGGTTTCAGAAACGAAGCTAACCGATTGTCCTGTTTTAAGAATGCCGACTCTAATGTTAATGAGGGGTTAAAGAGATAATAAATAGGTGACACTTTTCAGGAGAGTTAAGAAATACTTTTTTGTTATTTCATTTATTAAACTTAGCCTGCTACTAAATAGTTACTGGTTTGGTGGTTGATATTTGGAATCATTTACTGCAACATCTTGAATCCTGGTGACACAATCACAGTAGAGAAATGCTAGCAATAAATCAATTAAATATGCCAAGAACTACAACGTTCACATCCATCAATGGCCAGTTGAAAAGAGAGAGTTCTTTTGTATGTCAACAGGTGAGCTCCATTCTGTAGTTCCACCACTTTAGTCCTTTACTGTAAAAGACATCATGCTTCTTCCATGGAGTTGAATCACCCCCATTTCCTACATATTAAAGCTTTTTTTCCTAAGGAGTGTTATTTTATACAGCAGACTCCCACATGAATGCTTTCTTGAACACTACAATCTTAATCTCTTCAAGCCAAGGCTTAATGATTATCTATCGCCCTTATCCTCATAATCTTCACTTCCTACCATCTTCTCTTTTTATTTGTATCCACGCCTCATTCTTTGTAACCATTTTAACAGTCACCCTTTATCTTTAATGGCTTCTAAATATTATATTGAATGTAATTCAGTATAACAAATTAGCACAACAACTGCGAAATTTTACCTTATTCACCAGATCTCTCTCTAACCAACTCTCAATTTGTTCAAGATTCTTGATAATTTCCTTCATAACTATAGTTCCATTCTCACCACTGTAATGTAGCTTCCCTGTCTTTTTTTTACGTGCCATGTCCATTCAGGACGTAGGCGATCATGACCCTCCACATCCTCCTGTCCCTTGTAGCGCTTTAATAAGTATTATCTTTTTGTTATTTCTCACAGATCTTGTCCTGCCATCCACTTGTTCAAGCTCATTAAGTATATCGCACATTGCTTTCCCCTGTTCCTCTTTCCCTCTATCCAACCTGTGAGTATCAGATTTTCCAAGCCCTCTTTCCTCATTATGCATCCCAGAAATTTCAACTGCCTCTTCCAGTTGTTTAGTATAAGTTTCCTCGTTGTTTCCATTCTCTCCAAAACCTTGTTGTTGCTCACATGTTCGGCCCATGGTATCCTTAGCATACTTCAGTAGAACCACACTTCTGTTGCTTTGAGTCTCTTCTTCATCTTTGAGAAGATTGCCCAATATTCATTGGTATACAGAAGGACAGATATCACATAGCAGTTCAGTACTCTTTTTTTTGTTTCTAATGAAACTTTCATGCCTTGTAACTGTTTTGATGAACTTTCTGCTGCACTATTTTCTTTAGTTTCTTGTAGATAAATTGTATTCATTGTAAATATTCATTGTGTTTTCATTTTTTAAATGTTGTTATTTTTATCCCCCTGCACAGGCAAATTGTACATATGGGAACGAGTTAGGACTTCATAGAGACTTTGAGGTATTATGGTGACTGTAGTGAGAATGTGTTGTTTTGGTGTAAAAAAAAATGCTGTAATATGTTTGGATCAGTCATCACAGCTAGCAAAGTTTAGGATAATATGGATTGAAGCTCAACCTACCCTTATCCCTCCTTTTAGCCTTGTGCCACATTTTTGTATTACCCAAAATAAATATTACTTTCTGCTCTGATACCTAGATTTTATGAACTTGAGTGCAGTACTAGATTGGTGGCAAGGTCTTATCATTTTACAGTTGAAATGCCTAAATTTAACTGCAAGTTCTATGCTAAGAGTTTCTTCTTTCACACTTCTCACTTTTGGAACTCCCTTCTTGTTTCTTGCTTCCCAGTTAACTTTGATCTTCAAACATTTAAATCCAATGTCAGTTGTTATCTTCTGTCTTCTTAATTCTTGCGCAGTTATTGTCCTCTCAGCTCTCATATTCACTAACAGTAACCACTTGCATCTTAGTAGCTTTATTACCTTGCTTGGGGTGAAATGATTTTAAAAAAATGCTGTTCTTCAACATTCAAGCAGTAGCTTTTAATATCTTTGAAGAGTCCATTATTTCTATGACGTCAGAATTCTATGCTACCAGAATAAATAGACTTATTTATCATTGGTAACAATACATAGACTCTAATTAAATTTTAGTCTATATTGAGATATATGGCTTTAAAGTTGATGATAAAAAAATCCATCATTATTTTTGTACCAACCTAATATGTATTGTTATCTTTTTTGATCATGATAACTGTCTTCAGAAAAAAAGTTTCATTCTGCCTTCATTTTCTATCTACTGATGCTGACAATCCCTAAAAATTCATTTTTTTTTTCAAAATATAAAACTAACCAGTTAATAAAATTTTGGAACCAGACAAATATTACTTTCTTTTCTTGTAAATAAAGATTTGCAGAGACAAGAAAGAGTGCCATATAAGCTTCTTACCAATTTAATTTGCTCAAAAATTAATTTTGGAGAAAATATAAAAGTTCAGCTATTCTTTTTCCTTTATTTATTTTCCTTCCTTCACAGATTGGTAAATCTTTTCTTTCTTTTTATTTATCCACCAACAGTTTTTTGTTTATAATAATTTTAATAGTTTGTTGGTTTTTCTTCATCCATATTTTCATCTATCGCCTTTTTTATCACTTTTCTTTCTCTTTTTTATTCAATTATTCTTTATTTATTAGTGTATTTTTTTTATATTCTTTTCTTCATCTTTTTCCTTTGCATCTCCATCATAACATAATTCCTTTTCTTCATCTTTTTCTTCCTTTCACTCTCCAATTTTTTCTTTTCTTCTTTTTCTATTTTTTATTTATCTTTATTTTTCTTACTTTTTTCTATTCATTTTTCTTTTCTTCTTTTTCTTTTTTATGTCACTATTTTTCTTAGTTCTTCTATTTATTTTTATTTTATTCTTTTTCTTCTTTATTTGTCTCTGTTTTTCTTACCTTTTTTATTCATTTTTTCTTCTTTTTCTTTTTTTTTATTTGTCTCTATTTTTCTTCCCTTTTTTTCTATTCATTTTTCTTTTCTTCTTTCTTCAAATAATCAATCCTATTCTTATTACCAAATTTTCTTTCTTTCTCTTTACCTCATTCTTCTTCATCATTCCTCTCACTTCTTCCCTAGGCTCTAATACAAAACAACAAAAAACAAAAATAAAACCTCTTCTATTCTTGGTAGCAAATTTGTGCTAAAAGTAAATCTAAAATATCCATTCTTGTTCAAAATCCCAAAATTAATAGAGAAACATCAACCTGTCAGTTTCAATAGAGATTTTTTATTACCATTCCTGAGGGTAGGAATATGTTGACTGCTTCAGTGAATAATTTACAAACGCATTCCAAGAATAAGTTGCAAAAGAGGAAAGAATGTCAATATTGACAGTGACCCTTGATAAAAGAACAAGACACTGGTTGTTCGTATATTTTTAAAATCCTGCTTGAATGTCATGTGTCCTTTAGCTCTGAATAATAATACAAAGAAAACATGATAACATTTGACCCATGATGCTTCCTAATGAATATATTAGTTTTTATTTAATCCTTTAATTATTGACTCTAATCTTCATCTTCTATGTGCCATGTCTCTTCAGCATATTGGCAATCATGGTTCTCCACAATTTCCCTGTACTTAATAACTGTTAGTAAATTTTTACTTTTTGCTATCTCTCCTAATTCCTATTCTGCTAACAATTTACATTAAATAAGTTATGTGCTGTTTTCTTCTGTCTCTCTTGCCTTCAGTATGTTTTGTGAGTATCGAATTTTCCAAGCCCTCTTTTCTCATTATGTGTCCTAGAAATTTCATCTATCTCTTTTTGATGTTAAATATAAATCTCCTTTTTGTTTCCATTTTCTCTAAATTTTGTCATTGCTCACATGCTCAGTCTATGATATTCTCAACATCCTTCTGTAGAACCACCTTTCTATCACCTCAGGTCTTTTCTTTGTCTGTGTGGGGATGGTCTGGCATTCACTGGCATATAGGAGAACTGATATTATATAATAGTTCAGTACGCTTTTCTTTGTTTCTAACGAAATTTTCTTGTATCATAATACTTTGCTTAGTTTTTGGAAGGCATTTTTCACTATCGCAATGCACCTTAACTTGCATAACAAATTTTATTTTTCGTTCAGGATTTTCTAAATAAACAAATACTTAAGAAATGTTTATTGGCCACTTTCCTGCCACTATCAAAACTTGACCGCAACATATCAAGTGGACTTAAGAAATATTCCTCCTGGACTGACCTCTGTTCTCTTCAAGCTCTACGATAGATTCATTGTTGCTTCTTGCTTTCCAGATTGTTGGGACTCCTCTTTTGTATTTCCTGTCTTTAAGAACTCTGGAGAACTGTCTGATCCTTTGAACTATCAACCTCTTACTCTTTTACCTTTTTTTGGCAAAGTACTAGAGGCTCTAATCGACTCTAAATTGGTTGACACATCTCGCATCACAAGGTCTTCTTTCAAACAAGCAATAAGATTTTCACTTCTTTAGGTCAGTTGCCAATGTGTTGGCAGTTATTGCTGAAGAAGTCTGTCAAGTTTTAGATAAGAATGGTCAAGCTTGGGTTGTTGGGTTATCTCTAATAGGGTTTGGCATGCTGGTCTTCTTCCCAAGTTGGTTATTGTGCTTCTGTCCATTTCTTTGATTTGATTCAGTTTTTCTTATCAAATTGCGAAAAGAAAGTTATCTTGAATGGCCACTCCTCCAGCTCTAGATTGTTTTGCATAAATACAGAAGTTCCCCAGGGCTCTATTCTTCAATCTGCTTCGTTCCTGATTTTCATCAACAGCCTTTTTGATGTTATCAGTTCCTGAATTGGTGTCAGTGCTGATGACAAAACTATATACTACTGTCTTAATATTAAGTATGATAGGTTCAGTGAAGTTAAATTAGTAGTTTATATTGAAAATGACATTCAATCTGTTTTTAACTGTGGCAAGAAGTGGCTTGTTAATCTTAATGTCTCCAAAATGAAACTGCACCCTATTAATCATCCTTTGTTTTCCATTAGTATAACTAATGTTAACCTCCAGGAGAGTAACTGACTGCACCTTCTTGGTTTCATGTTTTCTACTGACATGAAATGGAGTGAGTATATTCGATCAATTGCAAAGTCTGCTGTTAGGAAAGTTGGTTTACTATGTTGGCAATTTTCCTTGCTAGAATTTATATTGCGCATTCATAAATCTACCATTTGTAAGTGCATTGAATATTGTTACCGCATCTGATCTGGTTCTTCTGATATATATATATATATATATATATATATAGTGATACTTGACAAAATCCAAAGAAGAATCTGTAACATTTTCAGTCCTCATGTGGCATCTTGGCTTTAGTCACTTCCTAACTGCCATAACGTCAATTCCCTGTGACTTTTCTATAAATATTTTCATGGTAATTGTTCTGACGAGCTTTCTGTTTTTGTACCTTGACTTTATCAATTTGAGTGCAGTACTAGATTGGCAGCTAGGTCTCATCATTTTACTGTTGAAATTGGGAATCTAACTGTAAATTTTATGCTAATAGTTTCTCTTGCATTTCTCAACTGTGGAACTCTCTTCTGATTTCTTGCCCTCATTTCAATTATAATCTTCAAAAATTTAAATGCAATGAATAAACATCATTATCTGTCTTTTTGAATGCTGTTCTTTTATTGTTTTCCCTGTTTCTATCATTCTCAGTAACCCCCTTCCATCCTAGTGACTTTCATTGCCTTGCTTGGGGTGAAATGATTAAAAAAAAGGTCAAGGAAAGTATTGTAACCTAGGGAAGGTTACTGAATAGAATAATCCCATGAAAGTTGGTAATGAACGATAATATTTATGATAGTGTCTTCAGAATATCCATTCGTATTATTCATTAACATTTTCTGTTGTTCTACCAATATTTCCATGAGTTTTTTGAATTTTTGTTCATACTGTTTTTGCTGTTTGTCTTACCATTTGACCATTTCAAGTAGTATTGTTTTAAAGTCTTCCATTTCGATTTTTTTTTACAATGAAGCCTTGGTGAATTTTAAAGTGCAATTTTGGCAATATCTTTTTTCACCAAAGTTATGCTGGTGAATATTTCCTTGATTTGCAGCCATATTTTCTTGACACCAAAATGTCACACTAGTGATGTTTTCTGATTTGGGTAAATCCTCATCACTATAATGTTGTATTTTGGCCAAACCTTGTCAAAATCTCATATTTTGACTAATCCTTGATGCAAAAATGTTGTAACCTAGGGAAGGTTACTGAATAACCAAACGAAGGTTGGTAATGAATGATAATATTTAGGACAAGAACAACTCATATAAGATTCTCTAGTAGCATGTAGAAGAAGAAGTAGTCAACTGCTAGAAGTGAGTCAAGTGAATTCCACAATGAATTTCCAACTGCAGACCAACATACAGTATTTACGACTGTATTTATATGAATGGGGACCTACCCATTATCATCCGTAGGTATGTTACAACAGAAAGCAAGAAGAAAAGATTAACTGTCAATTGTAAGAAGACAATGTATGATTGTCAGCAAAAGGAACAACTCAAGATATAGGTTACAAATTGAAAATCAAGCAAGCACAGAAATTTAATTATCTGGGAAATGTCTTAACAGACAATGTGACACAGAAATCCAAAAGCACATTGGAATAGTGAAAGATGTCTTTCAAAAGCTAAATCAAGTATTAAGAAACAGGAAAATTTCATTTAGAAACAAAGAAAAGAGTGCTGAACTGCTATGCAATAACAATCCTCCAATATGACAGTGAATACTGGACAATTTTCTCTCAGATTAAGAGAAGACATAAGCCAACAGAGATGTGGTTCTACAGAAGGATGCTGACAATAGCATGTGAGTAATGAGGAAGTTTTAAAGAAAATGAAAACAAAATCAGAAAGAGACAACTGAAATCATCTGACAGCCGTATTAAAGGCAAGAAGGAAATAAACAGTAACCTACCTAACAAGCTTGTGTTAGGAACAGACTGGGAAGAATAGTAAGGAGACAAACATTACTTAGATTTATGAAGGAAAGGAAGTTATGGAGAACCATGATCCTGAAGGGACATGGCACATAAAAAAAGAATATAAAATGAAAAGGCTGAAAACATTGCTATGGTGGAGATATCAAAATCAAGCAAGTGCAGAAATTTATTTATCTGGGAAGTGTTTTAACAACGTAACACTGAAATCCAAAAGCACATTGGAAGAGTGAAAGATGCCTTTCAAAAGCTAAACCAAGTATTAATCAACTAAAAAATTTCATCAGAAACAAAAGAAAGAGTATAGAACTGCTATAGAAAATCAGTTCAACTATATGGCAGTGAGTGCTGAACAATTTCCTCACAGATGAAGATGAGACTTGAGAGGTGTTTCTACCAACGAATGCTGAGAATACCATGGACGGAGCATGTAAGCAAGTCTTAAAGAAAATGAACACATATACTTAGAAATATTTGGGACATATAATGAAGAAAGTAGGCTTGGAGAATCTGACATTCACAGGACATACTTAAGGCAAGGGGAGCAGAGGGAGACAGTGAGAAAGATACCTAACAGCCTTGTACAAATGGGTGGCATAAAAGATAGTGGAAGGGATAGTAAAAACTAACATTACTAAAAACTACAAAGGTAAGGAAGTTGTGGAGATCTATGATCGCCCATATGTTCATATAAGCTCTATTCTTTAATTCTATATATCTTTACTGCTGAGACTTGCTATACCACATACACAGTCAAAACACTGTCTTTTACTCTGTGTTTCTTAGGTGAAAAGAAAGCTTTTTCAGATAGAAGACTTGCCAGTGTGGAACCGACTCCCACAGGGGTGCTTCCCTGAACACTATAATCTTAATGTTTTCAAGTCAAGGGTCAGTCTTCATCTGTCCTCCTTGCCTTCTTGGCTTATGGCCATATCACATTGAAACACTGGTCCTCATATGATCACAAGTTAAGAAGCATTGAGCCTGGTTAGTGCCTAAATGCTTGGAAATATCAAGTGTTGTAAGATGACCCAGAATTGGAAATCGAAGAGCCAAGTTCCAATTCCAGTCAGGTTTTTATATTCACATGTGAAAATATCCTTGGTAAAGGTATAAACCCACTTCTTCCACGAGCTATGGGTTAATTAGTAGAACCTGTTTTATGAAATGTGATTTCCTTTATATTTTCCGAGTCTAGTGGCAGTTGTTAATCTCGCATATTGTATTCTGTCCTTCTTCTTACTGCTTGGGCACTTGTATAGTTTCTATGCCTTAGCTATCCTAATTAGGCAGTCATTTGTATATCGCTTTAACTTGTATCAGTAAAAATCATTATTATCTCCAAAAAATTCCTCGTGTCTAAAAATATTTTCTGGCTTTAAATAACCCGCGGAAGGTTGATAAACTGTAAAAATCAAATCAATCAATGAATCTTATCCTCATAGTCTTCACTTTCTACCACTTTCATTTGTATCATACACCACATTTAATAATATCTCCTGTCCTCTCCAAGCTCTATTTTGAGTGACTCTTGAGTCTTGTATTGGGTAAATTCTAGTATTAAAATAATTCTAGAGAAAAGAGTTAACGACAAAAATGTTTTGTAAATAGAACAAAGGTGAGTAATTCTGGTAAAGTCTCTGCAGAATTATGGTTAGCTCTGACCATCTGCTGAGGGACAATTCCATAAATTTAAGTTCTAACTTGCAGATACTTTGCAGATGTTAGTTCTAAGATTAAAGTTTAGATAATGTGACATAAAAGAGAAAACACTAAATCAGATTTATAAACAGAATACCAAATGGTATTATTGGAATTTCTTAGATTGATGATTTTCAATGTAGGTGACATGCCATTTTAGTGGGTGCTGCGAATTCTCAAGTGTGTGGTAGGTTTCCAGAGGAATTATTGAAGGTGCCTTAATTTTAACAAGATAATTAAATCCTTTCAACTTTTGTATATGCATTTGCTTATTATTTTTGCATATATATACGGAGGCACTGTGGAGACTCGTGGCTCGGATTGAGGAATTAGATAGACGAGTTCGAATTCCATTCGAGTTCATTATATTCACTTTCATGCTAATAGCCTTGGAAAATGTATGAATGCATTTCTTCTCCACTCAGCTGTGGGTAAATAGCAGAACAGACTGGGTTCTATAGCCTTGCGTGGCAACCAGTTTAAGAGAAGGAAAAATCTGCAGCCTCGCTGTAGCACAATATGAGGACCTGTATGCAAGTCACTAGCAGAAATGCGGTATCACTGAGCGAAGTTGTCGGATTCTCATATTTCAAAATTGACGGGAGAGTCCATCATATATAATCTAATGCTAGAATGTAGTGTGGAAAAGAACTAACCATTGTGTTATTATCATGTTCGGTGTTGTCGTTTGAAATTGAGGTTTCAATTGTTGAATTGTTTGAGAAAATAGACAAACAAGACTGTGAAACAAAGTGAGATAAAACTTTTCTTTTTTATTAAATAGGCAATTTTTTTAGGGTTCAGTAAATTCTAAGGATTGTTCTTAACAATCTCTATAAATAATGAAGAAAAAGTTGAACTTACTCTGCTTGTGAATTAAAAAGTGAGTGTGGTGAATTGTCTGTGTCACGTGTTTCTATTATACGGAGCGCTAATTTTAGCATCCTATCTCCATCTCAGTCAACGAGAGAGAGAGAGAGAGAGAGAGAGAGAGAGAGAGCTAGCATCTTCAGGTTCACAGCATGCATACTTCTAGTTTTTTTTTACACATGCACAAAAGCTAAAAAGGGGCTGCTGCTGCTGCATGCGTTTCTTGTGAAAAGATTTAACGTCTTCTAAAACTGTAAAACATCATTATAATCACTAGTGTTATCCTATAAAAAAAAAAAAAAAAAAAGGACAAAAGAGAATGAGCATGATTCCTTCATTACTGTTGGTCTCAATTTCAGGGAATGAATGCCAAAAATCCCCCTCCCCATGTTTCTACACAAATACTACAGATGCATTTTTTGAATCGGTATCACCCCATACAAGACAGTAAAGCCACTAAGCCACAAGGGATTACAGGGTGTAGAAGAATTAGGAACAGAAACATTAATAAAAAGCAGGAAGAGGGAAGAGTAATCAGCAGAACAGTAGATAGGGATTGACATTGCATTTAGATTTTTGGAATTAGCTGGAAAGCATGGAGCAGGAAGGGAGTTCTGCAAGCGAGAAGTGCGAGAAAAGAAACTGTTAGCATAGAATTTACAGCTACGTGTAGCCAGCACGACTGTAAATTGATGAAATCTTGATGCAAGTATAGTACAAATAAATAAATAGTGCATGCTGCGATTTCTTCCTAGCCAATAAAGATAAAACATTTCTCGGTCTTACCCTTACATTTTTTTTCTTGTCTTTAAGGTAGAAGGCTTAATTGTGTGGATATTGACATAAAATATATATTTTTTTTACATTTAAAATGAATGAACACTGAGTGAACCTTATTTTAGATGCTTTATTTTCTTTTTATAAACGCATATAACAACTTCTATCCTTCCTGTGAGATGCAGAGTGAATCTTAGTTTTTGGAAGAGAGCGTTTTGTGGATTTGAATCAGCCCACAACATAGGAAAAGGCGAGAAAGCACAAAATATTTTTATTTTCGTGTTTTTACAACTAAATTTTTCTCAGCGTGTAAGAGTGTTAAAGTTCCTTGCTTGTATATACTTGTTAAGGTGAAAACAAACGTTATTTCTTTGCATGTATGTGTGACAAAAAAGGGGCAAGGGAGAAAGTGAGAAATAAAGTGTAAGTGTCATGTAGCATGGCGAGGGAGAGTGTAAGTGTCACATAGCTTAGTGAGGAAGACGGGAGAATGTCATGTAGCTTAGCGAGGAAGAGTGTATGTGTCATGTAGTTTGGTGAGGAAGACGGGTGAATGAATTGTAGCCGTGTGCGCCGTAAACTGCTACCGTCTGTATCCGTCTCATCTCCTTACTGGTTTTATCTTGTCTAGAAACTTTGTTTAAATACTCTTCAAAGGGATTACAAAGTATGATTTTTATTGTCGGCGGGAACGCGACTCATGTTGAATATGTTAAATATTAATTTTAAATATGTTAAATATTGATTTTTAAAGGATTAATTTATTAACCGGAAGAATACTTACGGACGTAGTTGTAGACATACCACGTGTTATTTTGGGGCAATTTAGAAAAAAACAATAATAACTCCTGTCAGCACTCCCGCAAATTCGAGAAAAAGATTTTCGCGAGCCTGTGTGAAATTATCTTTTTAACTAATGAAAACCTTGAATTAAAAAAAAATACCCCTCTATATGAAATAAGATATTGGATCTCCCTTACGGATATAAAAATAAGCCTACTCCATGAGACTTAAAACAATTTCGGGCCTGTTTGATCTCACGTCCGTGTCCGCCCCCCCCACACGACACAATGGAAGAGATGAGCTAGCAGCCAACGACTAAGGCTTTGTCTACAAACTCACAAACAAATGAAGCTGACCTAACGTCATAAAGTAAGTTTGTCCACACATCTCATAGAACATTACGAACACTTAATTACTTTATAAAACAAACTTGACTGCAAGGAAAATTGAACATTTCGTTGTTATTGTATATCTCTGAAAAGAATATACACATGTTATTTCAACTGACTTTCTGCTTCTACTTAAAAAATAACCCTTTTTTATGTCTGCTTTAAAAGATGTGTTGTTGTTGTTAAATGTTTGGAATCCCGACACTCAGATAAAAACAAAAGCCTGGGTAGAGGTATAGCATTCTGCTACCACTTTTCTATCAATGTTAATTTTTGTGCAATTCTATGCAAAAAGTGGATCACAGAGCCTTGATATTTATAACTTCTCATTGGTCAGTTAATATTTAAATCATGTTCTCAACTACGTCCGAATAACATCGACCTAGTTCCTGACCTGCGAAAATACAATTCCGCCTAAAATCTGTCTATGCCTTTCCAGAAAGCCTTTTTTTTTTTACTTCCTCTTTCTTTTTCCCTAAGTTAATTCCTTTCGTGTTATTATAAAAGAAAAAAAATGACTTTCTTTCATCCCAAACTAAACATTTGAAATTTAGCTCTGATTAAATTTCTTTGAGTGACGACCGCGATTTTGTGATGTTCAAAACACGCTTCAGAGGAGATCCGTTTTTTACTCCAGTGAACAACGAGAGAAAAAAGATATAAGATTGCCACCGAAGAAAAAGATAAAAGCCGTTGCTGATCAGCACACTATTGCAGTTGCTATTTCTGCCTTTTTTTTCTGCCTCTAAACACCTTTCATAGTCTGCTCTATTTATTGAGAGTAACTCAGCACAACCAGTAAGCAAGCCTGCTTCCTTATTTACTGAACGTGATGAGTCAACTGCAGAAAAAATAGGCGAACATTTCTCAAACATTGGCTCACTAAATAGAAATGGCTATGCCTTTCAGATGAAAACTACATATTTTTTTTAAGCGTTTCACCCCAAGCAAGGCGAGAAGCCACTAGGACGCAAGGGGTTACAGAAGATTTGGAGCAAGATCAGATAGGAGTGATAGAGGAAAGGATGAGGAGAAAGATAGTGAATAGATCAAGGCAACTGGATGTCGAGATGTCGATTGACATTACATTTGAATAGGAGTGGAGCTATTTATTTTGAGCTCTGTCAGGGTAGGGGCGCTTGAACTCATGAAGTCAATAGGGAAGGGTTCGTTCCACAGGCGGAGTAATTGGCTACGGCTCGACAGGAATGGGATTGGAGTTCAAAGACGGTGCTAATACCCAGCACTTTCCCCAGCTTAAGTAAATAGTAGTTTCAACAGTGAACCAGGGTGAGAATTCAAATCTGATGCCAGCCTCGTAAGGCGTTCGCATTGAATTCATGAAGTCGAGGCACAGAACAGGCACATCTCTGCATAAGCAGAACAAGTGGATCAACTTTCAGCACTCTATTCTCACTCGTCATGTTTTAAGCAAAGCGCACCAGTTCTGACTTCATATTCCTGTGCTGCAAAAAGACTTAGAATGAAATAAGTTGAACAGTCAGTAGGACAAGGCAGCACTGGTCCTGCTAAAATAACCTACTGACTGGTCCAAAAGAATTTCTTCTGTCAAAGTCGTTACACAGCTTTCTGACAGAGATTGGAGTCGAAGATCTCTTACTTCTACAATAAAATCATGTGGCGCAAAGACGGAAATAAACACCAAGACAGTCAATCATCAAATGACCAAAAAATGGTTTCTGAGTCGAAGAATCCGCCCATACTTTCAGTTAATAAAGTAATCCTTTGAAAATAAATATTTAACATTTTTCAATCAATGGGTCACGTCCCTGTAGACAATAAAAAATATGCTTCGTAATCCCTTTAAAGAGTATATAAGCAAAGTCACCAGGCCAGACAAGCCAGGAAGGAGAAGAGATGTATACATGCGACATCAGTTTACGACTCGCGGCTTCAAAGAGATTCCCTTACTCATCTTACCCGTCTTCCTCACCAAGCTACGTGATATTTACACTCTTGCTAACCAAGCTACGTGACATCTACACCCCTTACCAAGCTACGTGACATTCACCGAGCTGCGTGACACTTGCACTATTCCTAAACAGGTTACGTGATATTCACCAAGCTACGTGATACTTACACATTCCTCCTAGCTTCCTCCATAGCCTCTTTTTCTCACACATACACGTAAGAAGTCACACTTCTTTTCATCTTTCAAGTGGTAGTTTCACGCTCCTCAAAACCACCAATCTCCCGATCATAGGTGTTGCTGTCGGATGCAGTTTGTCGTCATAGACAATATCAGCCAGAAACATCCAAGGCAACATCTATAAAGGTGAGCATCATATCACAAGAGCCACATTTAATCTAGAACAACTGTACATCAAATTTATCGACAATTTGATAAATAATAAGCACTTGAGGTTTGCAAACGCCTCTTTGTTGTATGCATTTGATATGTTGAGTCTCCATCCCATCTACTTGATGAGTGTGGAAGAGCTGAAGGTTTATGGCGGGGGTTCTCAAACTTGTTTGTCCCATGCACCCCTTTCACCGTTTGTCAGAATGCCATTCCCCCTCCTTTTCACGGTGACTGATCAGATAGGCCAAATTCTATAATTGCTCCCCTCGTCCCTTAAACTTACTGTGGTCACAATTCACCTCTGAAAATCCAAAATTCACCCACCTGGTGGTGAATTTCATACCTGTTGAGAACTTCCGGTTTATAGAGAGGAGGAGTTGGAAATTCTAATTGCCGACTATGGGCATGAGCAAACCCACAAATGGATTGAGGATGGCGAAGATCGCCAGATGACTACCCAGGCCCTCATCAATTCTGTTTAGTTTCGGCTGGAGTGGGGCCCGTTGAAGAAAATTTGCCAAAGCTCTGCACTACCCTAGAGACAGTATGTGGAAGCTTTGTGCATTGATGACAAAATATCACCTGAAAGGTTTCCTCAGCCTTACCATCATTGCTCAAATGGTCACCACACTGTTGGCTGTAAACGAGGGTTCTCTGCTCAGAACTGCATTCTCACCCTTCACTGGAACAGGCTGTAATCGGAACATGCTTCTTAAGGTCAACCAAGAGGTCAGATTTCTATTTTGAAGCAGCACTGGCCAAATCGAAAGGGGTCAAGTAGAGAAAGTTGTACATGATGAAAGACAAATACAATAATTGACAATTGCTAGTGACCTTGTCGGAGTTAGCTCCTCCTTAATTCCCAAATTATCACTAGGGGTCACGCTCCCTATACTATAAATACTGGGCGACCTCTTGCCTCGTTCTCTTTTTCCTTCAGGCTTCGTGCCGCATCCCACCTCGCGTGGAGGTGAGGTAAATCCTCTTTTTCATTTCTTCATTTCAGCGACTACAATATAATCTCTCTTAGGAGATAACGTTTCCCACTTGTGGGAAGACGCCATGAGCATTATACACACATACACGTACGTACGAACATTCACCAAAATACGAACATTCACCAAAGAACAAACACCAATGTTACACACACACAAATGTTATTGTCCATTGTAAAATTGTTTTGTTTAATACATATATTTGTTTGTATATATATATATATATATATATATATATATATATATATATATATATATATATATATATCGGTCTTGTTTGTCTTCTTTATCTTCAGTTGGACTTAATTCAAGTCCGCCATTTTCTTGTAGCTATACGTTCTTCTAGCAGGAAATATAAACGCACGTGTTTTCTTTTCATCTTCACCCCCACCCACGGTCCTCTACAATCTCTTCATAATGCACCAGAAACATAGTTACATCAAAAGATTCGGACATATGCTTATTTAAAATAAACGGTGTTTACATGAAAAGGTTCCTTAATCAACATGCGTATAACCACCAAACATAATGTATACGCGCATGCGTATGAATATACATTATCATTTGAATCCCACATAGACAAACTAGAATTATGATGAACTTACATAAACAAATCAATATTTACGGATTTTTAATTAGGCTTGGAATCCGTTAATTTCTTCGAAAGAACGCTTTGTCTCTCCTTGATTTCGGAACGTTATTAATTATACTAACGTTCTTTAACAAATCAAATGTGCGTGAAGCCTGATTAACCAATGAAATTAAATAACACAAAAATACAACTACCATAATTTTTTTCTCCCCATATTCTCTGGTGAAACTTTAATAAAAGTGAAACATGTTAGATTGATAGACGTTTCCCATTTGGTTTTTGTTTGGGCCACCCACCTTCTCATCAGAATGGAATGATCTCTCTACAACTAATAGGACAGTTCTATAGAGTTCTAAAAGATCAGGTGACCATCACACTTCCGTCTCTCTACCGGAAGATACAGTTGAACTTTATACTTTTTCTGATTGTTACTGACTAACCTGCATTCGTTTGACTACTAATCTCTCTGTTGTAAATACCTCTTCAGATATACCAGTATTTTTCCCTACGTATGTATTTGTCCTTATTTCAATACACGCACGGGGAAACACTCAACATCTCAACAGTTTTTATACTATCATTCTCTCGGATTCCGATCCATATTTGATATGTATTTGATCTCGATTCATACTTGCATCATTTGATCTTTCTCAACATAATTTCTGCCGTTTTAGTTAAGTTTCATTATGGTATTAAATGTTTCATAATGATTGACTGGGTTAATCTTCTCATCAAATGACATCACATTTGGTTTTGTTGATTATTTTCAAACGGAGATTCTTTCGAGACACAGTAGAGTCGATTTTAATGTATGATGCCACTGCTTGAACGTTAACTAAAACCCTAGAGTTTAAGCTTGGTAGAACCCACATTCAGATGCTGAGAGCTATATTTAACATCACCTTGGAGTCAAACATCCAACTAAATCACCGGACTATGGATCCATCCCTATTATTTCTATCAATCTTACGCGGACAAAGAATGCGCTTTGCAGGACACTGTTGGCGAGCAAAACAAAAACTGGCTAGTGACCTACTGCTCTGGACACCTAGCCATTATCAAGATGGATTGGTCCCCAAGCAACCACCAACATTGACCAGCTATGTTTTGACACCGAATGCCTCCCTAATGACCTTCTGACCTTGTCGCAGGACGGTGATGGTTGGCGTGATTAACTCATAAATGTCCGAACCAGCTCGACCGAATAAAACAAAATTTTTAGATTAAAAGATTTTGGTCACAGTTTATTGACTCACAGAAAAATATAATTTCTTAATTGAACTGGGATTAAGTGTAAATTCGTTTTTTTTTTTAATTTAATAAAAAAAAACAAACTTTGTTCTATCAATTTAAGTTGTTCAGGATAGTTAAAATTGTTTTTTATTTTTATTTTTGGATGATGGTGAAAACTGGGGCACAACAATTTATTAAGAAATTTTATTTTGGACACAATGGATTTTTCAGGGACCCTCTCAAATCACCACATGTTAGTCCCAGGGAATCACTATATTAAAAACTTACCGGCATCATTGATTAACTCTAGACTTGAAGAAGTTAAGATTGTAATGATCAGGAAAGCATCCTCTTGGGAGTCTGTTCTATTTCGCATTTAACCAGCATAGAGAAACTTTTCAGATTGCCATCAGTATGTCTGACGCTAGTCTCCAGGAGGGCAAGACATTGCGCCTTCTTGGCCTAACGTTTTCAACTGACTTGAAATAGAGAGACTACATCGAATTAATAGCTGCATCTACTGCAAGGAGAGTTGGTTCACTGTGTCGTGCCAGAAGGTTTTTCTCATCAGAGTCCATCTTGCACATTTACAAATCTACCATTCGTCCGTGCATTGAATACTGTTGCCATATTTAGTCTGGTGCTCCTGTTATTCATCTAGAGGTTCATGACAAAATCCAAAGAAGGATCTCTAATGTAATCGATCTTGACTTTGCATCTCGACTTCAGTCACTTTCTCACAGATGTGATGTGGCTTCCCTCTGCCTTTCTACAGATATTTTCATGGCAATTATTCTGACGAGCTTTCTTCCTTAATGCCCCAAATACATGAATTTAAGTGCGCCACTAGATGGGCATCTAGGTCCCTCCCGTTTACCATTGAAATAGCTAAATGGAACCGCCACTTCTACTCGAACAGTTTCTTTTCTCGCACATCCTGCCTGTGGGAATCCTTTCCTTTTAATTGCTTCCCTGATAACTACAATTTCAAAATTTAAATGCAACGTTAATCGCCATCTTCTATCATCTTGAATCCCGTTTATCTTTTGTTCTTTCCTCAGTCCTCAGTCTTGTCTCTCACTTTCACTCCCTGTGACCCCCTACGTACTAGTAACGTTTCCGTCTTGTTAGGGGTGAAATGATAAAAAAAACCCCATAAAAACATCAATATGTTATTTTTTTTTTACAGATCGTGACAGATATTATGGAGATGTGATTAAATATACTTTAATATTTATTCAATATTATTATTGTTTAGGTAATAAGCATTATAACATAGCACAAATAGCTATATTATAGAAAAAAGGAATTTTCGACAATATACGCATTTTTTATGTATTTATGGTTATTTTTTAACTTTTATCAAGAACGACATTCTTGTACATGTAGTTATGGATAATATAAAAACGTTAATTACTAATTTCTTTAATTAATAACTATTTGTGCTCAATTGTTGACATTAATAGCTAATTGCTGATGTGTTAAAATTTTGGAATAATGCAATAATAAAAAATTAAATTTCATCTCTCTGATAGATGTCGCGATCTGCTAAATTGGTGAAATTGTCAAGCTGAAGACGAAATCAGCAATTTTATGTTGAATAATTTAATGTTCTTAGATAGAGAGAAATTAAATAGCTTTTATTCCCATAAGAGATCTTCATGTCACAGATATAACATTAAAAATACTTTTTATTTTACATATAGATAATTCAGGTAAAGCGTGGTGGGTTATACTTTATCTCATTGGTTTTATCAGAAGTTACTATGGAATTATTTCTGATCTTTTTTGTTTGGAGAAAATGGGAAATATATTTTATGGTTTACCTGTCTCAACTGCTTGCTACATACACTCTGCATTACGTATTAATACAGATATGCTTATAAAGCTTGAAATAAGACTAACTTGGAATATTGATATGGCAGATCAAATTTATTGGTAACATAATGATTTTTATTCTTTGGCTTCTGTAATGTTGGTTTGGACAAAGAGTAGTAATGCCTGTCCAAATGCTAGTATTATTGATTCTCTCTTTCTTTCTTTCTTTCTTTCTTTCTTTCTTTCTTTCTTTTATATATTTCCTTCTATTTCTATTCTTCTCACTTTCTTAAAGATTTTATTTCCTATTTATACCAAAATCTTATTCATTTTTTCTCTCATTCTTCTCTTCTATCCTATTCGTATTCTTTTCTTTTCTCTTTCTTGTATCTTATCTTTTCTTCTGTCCTATTCTTATACCTTTCCTCTTTCTTTTATATTAACTTTCCTTCTGACAGATACTGTTTCTTTTCTTCTCTCTTTCTTTTATATAAAATTTCTCCTTCAGTCTGATTCTCATTCTTTTCTTCTCTCTTTTATGTTATCTTTCCTTCTCTCCGATTCGTATTTTTTCCGTCTTTCTTTCCTTTTTTTTCCTTCTCTTCGTTTCTTAATCTTTTCTCCTCCCTTTCTTTTATATTAACTTTCCTTTTGTCCGATTCTTAATCTTTTCTCCTCTCTTTTACATTATCTGTCTTATCTATTCAATTCTTATTTTTTCTATCCTCTTTCTATTTCTCTTATTTTTTGTTCGAAGTCCTTTCTTTACTCTATCTTTTCTATTTCCATTAATCTTTTTTTGTTCCCTTCTTCTGAAAAACAATTCCTTTTCTTTCTTTTTCCTCTTCTCCCTTTCTTTATTTCTTTTACATTATTCTTTTTACAGGCATGTTGCTATGGGTACTTCTTACCCCGATGGAAATCATTGCCCCACACCTGATATTTATATAACCTAATTTTAGTGAGGAAATTCTTACTTGTGCCCCTCCCCTACCACTTAAAACACCATGGCGATGGGCGATGGGCCTCTTCCTTTCTTCTGTCTCCGTTTCTTTCTTTTTTCATGTTCTTTCTTCATCCATTTTTCACTCCTTTTTCTTTCTATTCTTCTCTCTCTTTATTTTCTCACTCTTTTTCTTTCTCTCTCTTTTCCAGTATCATTTCACTTCGACCTCTCCTTCTTTCCTCCGTCTTTTTTGTCAGCCGCATCAAAAATGGATATTTATTAGGACATAGGAATGCACTTCTAAATGGCCCTACCGTCTGAAAGAAGTTTTATCTATTAGATAGATGCAAAAGCTGCCATATTTTTCACTGTGTTAAGGAATACTAGAATTATCTTTTACATTTACACAGCTCTTTAGTATGGCTGCCTGCATAATCTTTAAGAATTGCTTGTGGCTAGGTAACAATTTTGGTTTGGTTATAGAATGCAAGAGAAATGCTTTGATAACTGCATAATGTTAACATTTTAATCATTTCATCACAAGCAAGGCGGGAATGCCGCTAGTACGCTGGGTGTGGTGGTTACAGGAAGTGAAAGTGAAAGAGAGGATTGAAAACAGGGGTGATTGAAGAAACGACAAAAGATGAACGGGATTTAAGATATAGAAGATGGCGATTGATGTTGCATTTAAATTTTCAAGATGGTACTTATCAGGGAAGCAAGTAGACGGAAGGGAGATCCACTGGCGGGAATTGCGAGAAAAAAAAAAGAAAAATTATTGGAGTAGAAGTGGCGGTTGCATTTTTGACTATTTCAACATTTTACTGTTGAAATAGATGCCAATCTAGTGGCATATTTAAATTCACGTAGTCGGAACACTGGGAAAGAAACTCGTCAGAGCAATTACCATAAAAATATTTGTAGAAAAGACAGAAGGTAGCCGCATCACGTCGGTAAGAAAGTGACTGAAGTCAAGATGCCAAGTCAGGCTCGTTTACATTGCAGATCCTTCTTTGGATTTTGTCAAGAACCTCGAGATGAACAACAGGTGCATCAGACCAGATAATGGCAACAGTATTCAATACACGGACGAATGGTAGATTTTTAAATTTGCAAAATGGACTCTGACAAGAAAAACTTTCTGGCACGACATAGTGATCCAACTTTCCTTGCAGTAGATGCAGCTATTGATTCGTTATAGTCGCTCCACTTCAAGTCAGTGGAAAACATGAGGCCAAGACGGAGCAATCTGGGTTTCTATGAACAAACTATTTTATGTAAAACATATTGGAAATGCTTGCATCAGCGTAATATTGTCTTACACTGTACAACAGAATTTATGGTTGTTAGCAAAAGGGACTGTCCAAGATATAAATATGAAATGGAGATGTTATAATTTAAGCAAGTACAGAAATTTAACTATCTGGAAAGTGTCTTAACAGGCAATGGAAATATGTAACAGAAACTGAAAGGCACAATGGAATAAGGAACGATTCCGCCAAAAAGCTAAGTAAAGTATTAAGAAAAAGGAAAACTTCTGTGAAAAAAAAAGAAGAAAATGTGGGACAGTTTTTTTTTTTTATCGATGCAGAGGAGATCTATAAGGCTGTTCTAAACAGCCAATGTCAGACAGGGTTTGGTAGTTATAAACCTTTTATATAAAATTTGTTTTTTTTTAATATCTCTTTCAACGCGCCTCCTGTGGTGGTTGAAGAAAAAATATTTTTTGTCTATTTCTCTTTTCTCTCGCTTCAGTCATTTTCAAGTTAACTACTAAAGAAGTAAATGTCTGCACTTCTATCTCTTGTCTATTACTCTGCATAGTCTCAGTGACTACTTAGTACATATCAGTTGAAGAATATTGTTAGTCGATTATTCATTGTATGGTCAAAAAAAAAAAAGCAAAAAAAAGCAAATACTAATTTTATAACCAGTAAAAACATATGGAGGGAAAATCTTGTTGAAGCTTTAGGTAATTTTTATGTTAACTATAGTCTAAAATTAAACGAGGCGCCAGGTCAGGACCAATAATATTGCTGATTTTTTTGGATTTTATTAATCTCTCTCTCTCTCTCTCTCTCTCTCTATATATATATATATATATATATATATATATATATATATATATATATATAGGGAAGAGGTTATAGTTATTCCAATGAGAGAAAAGTGTATATTCAAAAAAGAAGAGAGAAACCACAAACATTTTTGGTTGTAATGTGGATTTTTTGAAAAAAAAAAAAAATTATGCTTTATTTTCCATAATTTTGCAACACGTGTTTCGGGTCTCGCGACCTTCAGGCAATGAGTGGGTAGTTCCACAAATTATCAAAATAAATTAATCTTTCTTATGCTTTTCGACGTTAAACATTCTGTTTTTTGTGTGGTAGTGACACATATATCTTTCTTGGACTAGTGGCGAGGAAGTTCTTCTGCTTGAAGGGTAATAAAACAATTAAGATTGGTCCAAGAAAGGGTGAGGAAAGAATATCTGTATTTTTATCTTTTAATGACCCTTGTATGTTCTTATATTGTGTTTTATCTATTTTCCATTTTTTGTGTCTCGTATGTGCGTTTTTGCTGGTATGTGTATGTATATGTATATTGCCTCTTCATACATACATACTGTCTCAACATTTCTTCCCAGATATTTAAATGGTACTTGTTCGGTTTTAGCATCCCCGATTGGTAATTTGCATTTTGGGTTCATCCTTTTGCTGATAACCATGCATTCTGTCTTCTTGTAGTTTATATTTTGTTCTTTTTTCTCGCTTTCCTTCGCTACCTTCTGTAGGAGCTTTTGTAGTCTCCTTTCTGTGTCTGCTATCAGCACTGTGTCATCTGCATATCTTATGTTGTTAAGATTGTGGTCATGAATCCTGACAGCCACAATCTTAACAACATATTTTTGAACTAGACCTTTTATTTAGGTACATCCAAAGATTCGCTAAAAATGAGCATACCATGATGAAAAAATGCCCCAAATTTAATAAAAACAAAGTTTTATCGTAAAAATCTTTATGTTATTATTAAGAGGAACTATGAAAGAATTCTTTATTATTAAATTATGCTTTTTATCCTTTTTAAAATGCTCAAAATTTTGGTTAAAAATTTTGTTTTTCTTGCGTAAACGGTGGTGGAAAGTATATAGGTTATATTGGTGTCTTTTTTTGCGATGAAAAACACATTGATTTGGAAAATTCCTGCAAAAATCAAAGAATTGTCGAGACTTTCAGAAAATTATTTTTGAAATGTTTCTTTTTCAGAAAATTTTGGTAAAAACATGTTTTGATATCTGTTAGCCATCACTTATTTAATTTTTTGAAATTTCGAGAAATTAAGTTTTGTATCGCTTAATATTAGTTATACGCAGAATAATTGGAATAGTTAAATGATCAATCTTTTTTTTTTTTTGTAAACCAGGACCCCCGAAAATCTGCTATTAAGCATAAAATAAAAATGCAATAAAACTAAGATATTATTTAATTAAAAAAGATTTTAATTGATTTTATGAATAATATATTATGGATACTACTATCTTAAAATCTTTTTTCAATAAATAATGAATTTTTGCAATAATTGTTTTCATTTTTAAACGTTATAATTAGCATAATTTAGAAAGTTTTAAATCTTTCAAATTTCTATATGTATTTGTACCAGCTAGGTGATATCGTTATTAAGTAAAGACTATATTTACCAATCATAAATGGAAAAGCTTAATGCAACTCATCGAACACTAATATTTTAAAAAAGAATTTTGAATTGTTTTTGTGTGTGTATAAACGTGCCGATTTTTGTAAATATGGTCGTTCATACACAATATTATTAGAAATCAAGAGCGATAACTCTAGCCAAAGTACCTAAAATTCAGTAAGAAATAAGATTAGGGAGAATATTTTCCTAATTTTTTAAGATAACTGGGTAGTTAAAAGTTATATAAAAAGGCGCTTACGTTATATTCCTCAAGTAATGTAGTACTGTAGAAAAATGAAATAAACTTCTGGCTGTTAGTCAAGCTGTCAACACAATAAATACCTGCCTCCGTGTTAAAAATGCTGCAATATTTTAAACTAAAAATAAGTAATTTTTTTCAAATTAAATTAATTAAGCGTAGATCAACTAATATCCCTCAAATAATGTTTCAAAAAAGCATATTTATTTTGAAAAAAATTTTAAAATAAAGCGAATTATGAAAGATTTGTAAGATTAGCCATTTTTAGCGACTACAAAAACAAAAGAAAATACTGATTCTAATCAATTTAAATTCGTTTCGAAATACAGCAAAGGATTTTGCTTATTGGAAATATTAAGTATAATCGATTAGCTTCAAATTAAAACTAGAATAAAAGCTTCAAGAAAAATTTTTCATTAAAAAAAATTCAATTTTAAACTTTAGGTATCGTAGAGGTAGAGGTATGTACTTTTATTTAATCTATGAGAGTAGACTCTTGTCGGTCCACTATCCATGTCTAGGGATAGATATTTCATCATGTTCACTTTTTATCAATCAATGCTTCAATCCAATAGGTTATTGTCCCTTGGGACAATCCTGAATCTAGAATCTAGCCTTTCTTATTAACTGCCTTGATGTTATGTTTGACCTCCCTTGCCTAATGCCTCTCTTTCTTACAGCTGGAAACTTTGACAGACAAACTTGGCTCTCTTTGATGTTGAAGAAGTGAACACAATGAGATATCATTATTCATACTACTTACAAGCGGACTATTGTTCTCTGTTGTTGTTGCTGTTATTACAACAGCAAAGATGAAGGTAATAGTGATTTTCCAAGCGTAGCTTGGATGTGGAACAAAGTAGGGGGTACCCAGTGAGGATCGAACTCACTACTCAATCGTAATTGTTCTAGCGAGACAAGCTTGTTAGCCATTACACCACCTCGAGGTGCCCAATATTATTACAACAGCAAAGATGAAGATAATAATGTAAATAATGATAATTCCTCATCCCAGAAAAATATGAGACATGGACATTGGGACAAGAACACTCTACTTCCGTAGATTAAATAAAGGGTTCAGTTTTTAAATTTCCTGATGGTTACTCACATTGACAGACATCTGAAGAAGGTCGAAAAGTTATTGTTGTAGAGGAATAAAGTGTCGCTAACGACACTGGAGTTTGAACCCGAACCGCCAGAGAACAAACACACGTGATCTCATTATTGAATTAAAGGGATCACGTGACTATGGGGGAAACGCATAAGTAGGAAGTAGCGTGTCGTCTAAATGATCACCATTTCTATTCTATCCTCTAATACGATACGGTTCGTTATTCTCTATAGTGTTTACTGTTTCTACACTATTTCTCTATACTGATCACTATACGGATTACTATTCGTTGGTTTCTTTTCGAGCGAATATTATCGATCAAGTATTATTAGTGTGTGTGTGTGTGTTATTCGAAGGCCTCTGACACCAGTATTGTTGAGTGTCGTTATTATAGCCGTATCTACGATTACAAAGTCTCTACTACAACGAGCATTACGAAAGTGACAACAAGTATTCATTGACATTACAAAAGTGTTAAACGAGTGTTCGTTGACATCACAAAAGTTGCGATAATAACAACAAAGACGAGGACATTAGTCCGAATGTAGATAATTGTGTGTTTTTGTGGCTTACATTTTGCTTCTTTGCAGTGTTATTTTTCAAATTTGTTTGCCATTTTTTAAAATAATTCGATAAAAATACGAATGAAAAATCTAGAGCAATTATTGATTATCTTTGCTCTTCTTACAGAAAAACATGTTGAATGTGCATTTTCTTTTTACGCCAATGGTTAACTCCATTCATATAACGAATATATTTTACTCATAGCTGGAAACACTTGAAATATTCAATGGACAATACAAAATCTGGTCCATTCAATAACAAAAAGAATATCAGTATCTGACAAGATACTGAGGGTATTTATAAAAAACAATCAAAAAAGTTTCATATTTCCATATAATTTACGTATTTATGGTCATAATCGTTTTACTGTCAAGAATTTATATAATATATATATATATATATATATATATATATATATATATATAGGTATAGGTATATGTATAGTGTATTTAGGCAGCAATCCTTCATTTATACATGTTTCATTAAAGGCGACAGACAAGGTACTGCGATTAAATTTTTCAGTTAATTTTTCTTATGTTCGAAAAATGTGTAGAAACTGTCCAAATGTTCTGTAATTCTGAGCTCTTTCGACTAGACTTTTAGCCATTATGAAGGATGATCTAATTTTTGATTTTTAATTGGATGTATGGGTTGTATATATATTTCTAGAGTTATAGGGATGTTTTATTTTCCGAACATAGTTAGTAAATTCTGGCCGTGTTCGTAATTAATATTATTGAGTGTTGTCTTTTTCTTTTGTTTTATTATTATGGCTTCCATTATTTTAAATCTTTTTTTAACATGTGGATGAGGTTATTATGTCTGTATGTTCTACTAGTTTGTTTTGGATGAAGTCTGGTAAGTTTGTGTGTGTGTTTAAATGGATTCTAATAGAGCTTTGGTCGGATAGGTGTAACGTAAGGCGTCTGGATAGGCATGTAGTAGTGTGACCAATGAAATTATTTATGAATTCGGTTTGATCTGGAACACAGTTCCTTTAGGGCCATTTGATCATTGTGACGTCAGTTTGTAGAGCGGCAAACACCAGTTGCTATTTAGCATGCGTAGAGGCAAGATGTCTCTGCCCACACCAGTTTCTATGTAGACCGTGGAGAAAACAGACGTCACAATCTCACAACAGTAGGGCAAACAGAGGAAACCACATGATCTCACCAGAAACATAGAAGATACCATCGGCCAGGTAGTAGATCCTTTTTCTTTTCACCCCTTTCACACTGCTTGTTGTATACACATGCTTTCTCTGTGTGGGACGAATTAGTGACAAGTATGTATATATCAGTACAAAATATTTCTATGAGAACAATATATGTTTGTCATTCTTTTCTTTCAGCTATTCTGTTACGTCAGTTGTATTATGGGGTTGGTATATCGCAGATATACTAATGCCTATACTGGGGAAAAGGAAACTCTTTTGTATAGCATTTGCAAAACTCTTTAATTATTTACATTATTCAGACTATTGTCCTCATCTTTGTCGCCATATTTATTACAACGTTTCGGCCGTTGTACGCTCCGGCCTTCTTCAGGTAGTTGGAATGTCGGATTTAACCCATAATTTCGAGCACTGGGGTAGACTGTTTTAGTTCCAACTGCCATGTTTAAGGGATTTAAGTTATCAGTCATCTCCTGTTAATTTCCCTCTGAAAGTTCCCCACTGCCTTAACCAGGTATTGAACTCACACTCTTTGGGTTCTGTCACTGGACCTAACTAACCCCTTTATCCACTGTGCCATGTTAGATGGCGACAAAGATGAGGACAATAGTCCGAATAATGTAAATAATGTACATAATACTTCATCTCAGAAATATAGACAGAAACTCTTTAATTAACAATGAATTTCTAACTATGGAATTGCCGCTCACCATTCTTTCTGGCCATTATCTCTAACCACTGAGTGATAGTCGTCTGTCAAAATTTTAGGAGGTCGGCAGTTTTTGAAATACACAGGCCTACATATCTGGCACCAACAAATACACTCCGTTCAAAGCAAAGTTTTTTTTTAACTGAATCCCCTCTTACTATTTTTTGTTAAATTTTAAGGGTTGTATCTGAAAGAAATTTTTCATTTTAGACTTATACCAAACTGCTCTCTATTAATTGTCTGAGAGAATCCTTTCTGTCTTCCATCAGCATGGCTAATGCTAACCTCCAGAAGAGTCACTCATTGCACTTTACGCTGAAATGAAGTGGAAAAATTATATCAAGTCAATTGTTAGGTCTGCTCCTAGAAAAGTTGGTTCACTGTGTCATGGTAGATAATTTTCCTCGACCGAATCTTAGAATATTTTCGCTTACTTGACGATTAACCACAACAAAACTTCCGGCTTGTGGTTATGTGCCTGGAAGGAGGTCGCTCTTCTGGGGCCCTTTGGTTGGACTGATGGACCCGTCCGCATTCTTGCAGTGTGGTTCGGCCCCAGACACCAGCTAGAGAAGAATTGGTCAGAAGTACAGGCAAAGGTTTGAGTGTCAGTCCGGACTTGACTCCGAAGGAGGCTGTTCTTGAAGGGTAGGGTTGAAACGTGTGTCACTTACGTGTTTCCTCTCATCCTTTACCGTTTGGCTGTACTTCCTTTTTGTAAGGATTGTAGGAAGGCGATCGAGTGTTTGTTTTCCAGCCTTTTGTGGGGTAGTCGCAAGAAGGGCCGCAAAGAAGTCTGGGATTGCTACACTTAGTGAGTCATCGACACGCCTCGAGGTTGGTTTTCCTACGCCGCATTTTGAAAGAGGACTCGATTTTGGATTGGAGTGCTAGGGACGCCTTCCCTATCCTTACTATCCCTCCTCCCATTTATTGAGCTAAGCTTTGATGGTTGGTCCTCGATCCAGTGACCTTTCATAACCTAGGAAGGTCTTGTGAATTAGTGGAGGGTCTCACGAAGGATTCACTTTGTGGGCAGCTCGGCTTGTTGACAGCCGAGTTGCGCTCATTCTTATCTTGGGCGCCATTGGCCAAGTATCTCTGTAAACCCGAGTTTTCGCTTACCTGGCGATTGATTCGGAACGTATTATCTCTCAATGACATGGCCTTCAGATTGGGCGGGCGGGGCTTGGCGGATTTGCCCTACTGTCATCGGTGCCACCTTGTTTTAGAAGAAACGACTTCACACGCCTTCTACTATTGTCCTCAGACACGCCATTTCTGGGACTATGTCGGCGAGTTGACGGCTAGTATCACTCCTGGTAATCTTGTGCTCATCGATCTTGCATACGTGTGCAATAATGTGTCGTCCCCGTATTCTGGGGTGAAACGAATGATGCTTCTAATGCTGCTAGTCGGGGAAAGAATGGTGATCTAGACGACAAGAATGGAGGGAATCTTGCGATACGAACGGTATTCTCATCTGGCCGGATTTTTTCAGCATCAGCATCAGCTGAAGGTCAGAACTAATAGAGAGCGTTTGATGGCGACAGATTTCAGCGAAAGGTGAGTGAAGGTAGCGAGCTTGGTTCGTGTGAAAGGGCTAATCTTAAGTTCATTTTTTAAATCCTCTTCGTCACAATGGGGCGGTTTCCTGTGAACCCTCACCTGGTTAAGTTAAACTCTCGTTTGTGTACCTGTTTAATGTAAGTGTCGTTCCCGGCCTGTTCCTGGCTACTCTTTTTTGTTATGATCTAAGTCGAGATTCCCAAACTCCCCAGTTTGTTTGGCCGCATTTTTCAACCCAACTGGGTTAGTCTTTGATTTCCCCACGCATGTATTTATTTTATCATTCCCTCTCCTTTAGTGAGTGAGCTTCTTAATTTAGTCTGAAGACAGAATACAGCGACCACTCTTATTTTTGTGGGATGAACGGGTCCTACAAACATCTGTTATTTTCTGTTTGATATTTTGTTATATTTTAGTTTCTTTTGATGATTCAGCACCTCCCCTCATTTCATGACATCATTATATTTTTATATATATTTCTATGAACATTTGTATATAAGAAATTCTTACGTCATGGGGTGTTTTTTGTAGGTCCCCTGTAGGTATGCGGCATTGTGGTATATGTAGGAGTGAACGGTGAAGGATGACTTCTTGTGGCAAATGAGTGAACGGCTCGTGAACGAGATTAGCTAAATGTAAGATAGTTAATAATGACCAGCTTCATCCCACTTCCTCTTTTGGCCTTGTGCCACAATTGTATTTTTACAATGATAAATCAAGAATTATTGACTCTTATTTTCAGTAGAGAAATTTTCCCTCGTCAAATCATTTTGCAGTGCAAGGTCAGGTGAATATGGCAGGTGGAGTAGAACAGACCAACCAAGCTCCAATACTTTTTCTCGTGTTATTCTTCCTGTTGGTTGATTGATTGATTTGTTTTTTTACGGCTTATCAACCCTTTTGCAGGTTATTTAAAGCCAGGAAATATATTTAGATTGTAAGAATATTTATTTTGGATAATAATGATAATAACACAAGTTCTACTAATTAACTGGTGGGCACATAACTTTCCCAAGGGTATTTGCGCATAAGTGAATAAACCCGAATGGAATTGGAACTCGGCTCTTCGATTTCCAATTCCGAGCCGTTATCCATTACACCACCAGCACATCTAAATTTACAACACCTGGTATTCCCAACGGTCACCCATCTACGACGTTTCTTAACTTTAGTGATCGTACGAGAACCAGTGTTTCAACGAGATATGGCCGTATATTCTTACTGTATACGACTTTCTGTTGTCATATAAAAGAAACACTTTTTCCTTTTAATACATTGTGTATACTGGCACTACCGTGAAAAATTATGGTAAGTTAGTGTACTACAAATGTATTCTTAACGTAATTAGTAGTTAGGATAATACATCTGTCATTACAACTTGCTTCCCAAAATCATAAATTATTTATGACTCAATCTAATATTTCAACACAAAGGAACTGATATTTACACATTGGATCAACAATGTAATTATTGGCATTTCAGTAATGAGTGCTACGTTTTGAAAGTTGGATAATTAGTATAATAATTTAAGGGATGTTATTTTAGAAATATCCTGTCGCGGAAGATATGACCGCGAGGTAATTTATAATAGTGGGCACATCCGCTTTGCTTCTATTCATAGTGCATAGCTGCACCGTGCGTTTTCCAGGACTTTCTTACAGTTTGATACGTTTAGAAATTAGACGAACTATCAATAATATTGAGGAGGTACGGTGAAGTAATAGATAGCGGCTTGGACTGAGGAATCGGAGAGTCGAGTTCGAATTCCACTCGAATCCATTACATTCTTATTATGTTAATACCCTTGGGAAAGGTATGAATCCTTTTCTTCTCCTCCAAGCTATAGACCGGGTTCTATAGCCTTGGATGGCAACTGGTCTACCGCAGAAAGAAATGGCAACCTACTGCGGGAAAAATATCTGCCTCGTTATCGAAAGATACATGATCGCTTAAGCGTGTATCACGCATGGCACATAACTGACTGATCAACAATATTAACATTAATAAAAAAAGAACATGCTCAAATAACTCTAAACAAATCAAACTACTATGTCGTAATTAAATGCATTTTGACTATAAACAGGATGAAAAAATTGTAAAAAGTCTCACAAACACTAATATATCTGATCCCAGTAAAAAATAAAATTAATTATATACTATATTAAATTTAGTACAACCAGCTTAGCCATTCATAACAGCTCTTCTTCGTCAACTTGCGTTTTACAAAAGACCAACATCGTATATCAATTTAAATGTCCTTTGGGAGATTACATCTTTGACAAAAAGTGTTAATAATATGTATGTTGGTTTTACTACAACAACCATGACGAGAAGGCTTACGTCTCACTTAAACGATCATAGTTCATTCTCAGAGCATTTAAAGGAACATTCATGCGTACATTCAATGTTTAGACAGATATTAGTCGAAAATACAACAGTGCTCTACCAAGAAAATAATAAGCCAAAACTAAAAATTCTAGAACTTCTTTATATAAAATAAATAAAGTCAACTACGTGAATAGCAACAAAGTTCATAAATGTTTATAGCAGCAAAGTTCTTAAATATATACAGCAGCAAAGTTCTTAAATGTTTATAGCAGCAAAGTTCTTAAATGTTTACAGCAGCAAAGTTCTTAAATGTTTATAGCAGCAAAGTTCTTAAATGTTTACAGCAGCAAAGTTCTTAAATGTTTATAGCAGCAAAGTTCTTAAATGTTTACAGCAGCAAAGTTCTTAAATGTTTATAGCAGCAAAGTTCTTAAATGTTTACAGCAGCAAAGTTCTTAAATGTTTATAGCAGCAAAATTCTTAAATGTTTATAGCAGCAAAGTCTTTAAAAATTCAAAATTAGAATTGTTTGAAACAACAATTTTAAAAATCTTTTTAACCCATAAAAATATGCTACAAAATTCATATAAATTACCTCCCTTGTATAACGGGTAAATATTTTGATATCTTACGGTGATCATACACAAAAATATACTTCAGTTACTTACATAACTCACCTCTCTTGCATAACGAGTAAATATTTTGAATTTTGTGGTGTTCACATATCCACAGACACTCAATCCCTGCAAATGATCTTGGAAGAGATTGAAAGTGCTTGGGAAAATAAAAATTATTTGAAAGAAAATTTTTGAAGTTTTCCTGATCAGTTTTCTTCAGCTACCAAGAAACTAATCCATGGGCGTGAAAGGATTAAAATAAAAATAAATAGATATAACACGTCTAAATTATTTAACCAAACATGCCTGAATGAAAATATGATGCATATATATATAATGTACATAAAAAATAATAATAAAATTACATATAAAACAAGGCTTAAGACAGAAATTTAAAGAAAAATAAAGTAATAAAAATGGTGACATGAAACAGTTAAAAGAATAAAAACGTTCAAGAGATTTTCGACTAAATATATTAGGACAGGCAAAGTTTTGGGTGGATTCTTGACCGAAAGTGTTGCCGAGTGAGTGTGTGTGTGAGGTGGGGGTGAGAAGGTCTCTGGCCGAGACAAGGAACTACTCTACTACTATGGTGGTCGGGTAAGGATCCTTTCTTTGTTGTATTTGTTTGATTTTGGTATTTCCAATTTGTAATTTGCATGCTCTGTTTTTCCTTCCGTTTACATTCTTTTTGCAATTGATGTTTAGTCCTTTTTTCTAGCTTTCCTTCGCTCCCTTCTGTTGGAATCCTTCTAGTTTCCTTTCTACCATTAACCATACCATTTATTATATTTCTCTTTTCGGTAATTTACATCCTTTTTTACAGAATTGAAACACTTTTCAAATATGTTCACTAAGGCATTTCAAATCTGATACTTTTAGTCGTATTTAATTTAGCATTGCCTTCAAACATCATTTTGTATTTTGCTTCATTTGCCTGTTGTTATTAATTAAATTGTGAACAGTGTTCGTTAATTAATTTTATTATGAGAAAAAAACTGTAATATACAAAATGTTCATTTTGAGATCCCGCTTGCTTTAGGGATAGGCATATAATATTCATTCAAACATTTGAACGAAAAATCAAAGTTTGTCAGAAACAAAACAGTTTGATTCCTCTTCTCATCGTGCTTCTGAGGAGACATTCCCTGTCAATTATTAGCTGGTGTTGACATTAGAAATCCAAGCCTGTTTGGGTTTGTAGTATTTTTACTTTGTACTTTAGTTTAATATTGATTAAGCAAGATTTCCGTGTAGGCTGCCTGGATCGATATATAACTGATGAAGGCTGGAAGGTAGAACGACCGAAACGGTTTGTAAACAACAACAAAGATGAGAAGATTAGTCAACATGTAACTAGAGTAAATAATGATAAATCTAGATCCCAGAAATTCTGACGGAATTTGTGAGTTCAATACCTGGGATGGGCAGTGTGTACCTGAACTCAGAACTCAGGCATTAAGTGATTAGTAATCAACCGGGAATTATCGTATATATATGTATTAGTATTCATATATATTTGGTTGGGTTTCACGCCAACCAAATATGTTAGTTCTATCTCTGATATTGAGCGCTTTCTAATAAGTACCGCGCATATAATATATAAATAATAATATATATAATATATTACATATATATATATATATATATATATATATATATATAGATATATATATATATATATACTAGCAGTAGAGCCCAGCGTTGCCCGGGGATGTAACAGTAAGAGATAGATCAAGTATCGACCATCATGAAGACTGAAAAATAAAATTGACAAAGATTATTGTTTAAGGTTGACGGACACGCATGTCTTAATTAGTTTTTTTGGTTTTTTTTTTGTTTTTTTTACGAATTAGTCAAACCCAAACTCAAACAAAAACATTGTTTTCAATCGTTATGAGTCTATCGATTGAATAGAATTTTATTATAAAAAATTGTCTTGTAAATGGAATTTTTAAAGCATTCTGAATGTAAAAATAAAGAAAAAGTGTGCAAGACAATAAGAAACACTACCTGCCAAGAAAAAGTGAAGTTTTGTTGAAATCTGTTGAAAAATGTAGGAAATCTGATCCCATATATAAACGAACACACACACACACACAAGCAACATGGATTTTATAATAAGTATAACTCGATATGAGTTGTCCCCCTTTCATTCTGGCGACAGGAATCGTGTTTTCAAATTGATTTCGTGCAAAAACAATTGTGTTTTTCCAATTTTGGGCGCTGTCAGAACCACCGCAAGGTAATTTTACGCAGTCCTGTGAAGTTTTGTTGAAATCGGTTGAAAAATGTAGGAAATCCGATCCAATATATAAACGGGCACACACACACACACACACACACACACACACACACACACACACACACACACACACTCTGCGTTTTATAATAAGTAAGATTTATGTTTATATTTATATATACACACTTTCCACATATATTCACATATATATATATTTATATATATTTTTTATATATATACTTATATATTTTATATATATATTTATATATATACATATATATTTATATATATATTTATATATTTATGTTTGTACATATACATATATATATACATATATATATATGAGGGTTACATATATATATATATATAGATATATATAGATATATATATATATACATGTATATACATATATACACACACACAAATATATACGTGTATATGTATAAGCAGTGGTATATTTCTAGGCACTAAAATAATATTGTTCGTTTTCAATCAAACTATTTAATTCAATTTATCTTGTTTATTATTCTGCTACCTTTACATATCTATACATGATGTCTCAAAAATGTATAGATGTTTTGAAACTTTCTCAAGAATTTATTCAAGTAACTCGAGCTAACTTTGTCTAATTTAAATAATGCATATGAAGACTGTACTTATTATAAATGCATGATCTTAAGATTTTGTCATTGTATATTTTCAAATTGATATCTAATATGCTTCAGACATTGCTGACAACGCAACTCAACATAAACACAAGGAGAAATCAGTTTCGATAGGTTTCTACGAAAACTTTTCATCATCAGATAACCATTTTGTTCAATACAATTCACTGAATGTTTTACAGGACTTCTTCATATATGTGGACTTTGTAGGAACATTATTATTATAAATAAATAAAAATAAAATAATAATAATAATGAAAATTATAAATAAAATAAAACAAATCAATACCATAAAAACGATGTATAAAGTAAATTAAATAAAAAATACCGGAGATACATTAAATTCATAAGAGGTTAAATTCAATACCTTCGCCCCGCACCTTGGTACGGGCAACACATGTCCAATTTATCTCTGTGATGTAGCTTGTAATTACATAGAATAAATTTCTCTCTTTTAT